>JAZKJV010008695.1:855000-1440140 GCA_037367405.1 Ottelia alismoides
AGTTTCTAATATCTCGTTCTGTACATCCAATATTTTCATAACCACCATTTTCAATTTCAAGAACCGTTAACAATTTGAATGTACTAATATTAGCCTCCTGAAATGTATTAACCAGACATTTTTGAGCAAGAGTTACTTCTCGATGTGATCTTAAAAAAGGAACTTTGTTTGGAGAACAAAGAGTATGATTATGGCTTTCCTCGAATGATGTAACAATCCAACTGCCATGTGCATCCTTACGAAGTACCATCTTAGCATTACAACCACATCTTGTGATGGTTCGTCTTCTTTGATCTTCCTTAATTTTTTTTGAAGAGATTTTAATCCTTGCTTTGACACAAACCCATTTCTTTTCATATAATTCTTTATTATCATCGATGCGATACTTTGTACTGCTTCTTCTAACAGAAAATCCAGCTCTCTTAGCATATGCATAGTAAAACTCTTCTCCATCTTTCAAAGAGATAAAAATCATTCCCAACTTTGGTCGTTCATCACAATCTACAGATGGAATATAACTAATAACTTCGTCTTTATTTTCTTGTGATTATGTAATTATAGAAAAATGTATAAACAAATCAACTATTTATCGTGGTGCTATTTATTGAACATATTGAGCAATACACAATTTTTTTCAAATCCCTATTTTGTTAATAATAAAAACAAGTTTACAAAATCATACATGTGATATGCATGTTATTTTCATGAATTTGATGATCACCTTCATCGTTAGATCTTATCGGAATACAATTGTCTTCGCTTGTGATGTTTTCGATTTCAACACAAGAACTATTAAGATCTGCAATCAATACATATTATATTATTGTTATTTGTATATTATGTTGAAAGTGTATCCATATCATTAATAAAAATAGTTTTTAAATAAAGGCTACCTATATCTCCATGTTGTACATTCTTATCACTGAGAATCTCTATTTGTGGCATCGTTTCCTGCTTTCCATAGAATAAAAATGTTTTTATAATAAAGAAAATAAAAGCATACGCCATACTTTCTCGAGCAAAATTCTCAACGACATCTTATCTAAATCAAAAACACATTATTTTCAAAGTAACTATGATTAAGTTATTAATATAAATTTTATAAAAAATAAAAAAGAATAATAAAATACATATAACAATTGTATACAGAAGAGAATAAGAACTTTTTTTTGATAAGTAAGTAAACTTTGTATTGCTAAAACAAAAACCGGTGTACAAAGACCAGGATGGTCCCCCCAAAAAAAGAAAAGACTATAACGAGCCAGTTACAAATGCTATAATCCAAAAATTACAGGGAGCCCAGAGTTGAAGAGAATAAGAACTTACTTGGCTGAGAGAGAATGAAAGGATGAAAAGAACCAAAAGATGCAGTGCACAACAATAGAGATGATTAATCAGGGAGTTGTATTTCGTTGAGAAAGAATGCATGAAAGAGATGATTAACGATGCCTATGTGAGAATGTATTTATTACGTCAGAGAGAGAGAGAACCGTTGAGGAGGCAGAAATGTTCATATTTTTGGACGTTGGGAATTAGGATGGAAGAGAGCCGTTCATATTTTTGGACGTTGGGAATTAGGATTGCAGAGAGCCGTGATTATGGGAGATTAGTTGGGAATGCATGGGGCCCACGGGATGGGAGGGATTTGGGACGGTGAGGAGGCGCATACGGAAGATTAGTTGGGCACGCATGGGACCCACGGGATGGGAGGCAAGCGGGACTGCGAGGAGGCGCAGAGAGCGCACAATCCATGGAGTGCATGTGATCGGCCCCGTGTGTATATATATATATATATATAGAGAGAGAGAGAGAGAGAGAGAGAGAGAGAGGGCCCTTCCAATGAGGTGCACCTTTCCTGGGTGCTTGGAAAGCCACTCACAATGACCGTAAGATGGGGATCTAATGGATGAGATTAAAACCACCAAGGAAAAGCTAGGAGTGGTATTCTAACTAACTAATTAGGTCAGATTAAGGAGGAGAATGAGCGTTTAACATAAAATAAAATATTATGAAATTTTTTAAAATTTAAACATTTCTACAATTAATTCGAATTACTAATATAAAACATACCTAAAATAAATTATGACCTTACCAAAAACGTACGACCTGTATAACAATACAAAAACTGTTAAGCTCGATGTGGTACATAGAATTACTAAAATATACAAAAATAGGGCTACAATACTAAACTATGCAAAGGAATACAAAAAAATGCTGACATACATTCAAAAATTGTTAATGGATTTACAATTACTAACATTATAATGAGAAATATCTTGATAATAATTGCAAGTTGGAAATGTAGTTCAATCTCGAAAAGAGCATACATATTTGCATCTGTTATTGTCGGTCTGTGTACATTAAATTACTAAGATTTACAAATTATTAACACACAATACAATACACTGCAAAAGAATACAAAAGAAATCCAGGACTTTGTGAAATTGTTGCCAGTTATAACGAAATTGTAAACAAATATATGATATATAACTCTGCCAATTACAATATAACAAACCATAACACAATTTCTGCATCTACAATTTTAACTCTTACTACCATAACCAAATCGAAAAATTCCTATAACAAAGCTTTACACTATAAGAAAAACTTACCTTAAACGTACGACCTGTAAACTGATAAGCTCGATGTGTTACTTTAAATTACTAATAATTACAATAATATGGACTACAATACAAAACAATTCAAAGGAATACAAATTAAATACTCACATATATGCAATAATTGTCATTTAATTTACATTTTGTATCAGACTAATGAGATATGTCTCCGAAAATTACTATATGAGAAAGCATAACACAATATGTGCTTACACGAACTCTACCTTTTTACAAGTTTCAAAGAGAAATATTTCTATAAAAAAACTTAACAGTATAAATCAAACTTGAGTAAAATTTTGAATTCACAAGTGATAAGAGCGTTGGGTTTACTTTAATTTACATATATTTACAAATTACAACATTACAATACATTAGAGTTCATTAAAATACAAACTAATACAAAACAAACCATTAAATTATATCACGTATATTACAATTTGTAACTTTGAAATACAAAGTTGATCGATAAAATACATTTTATAACGTAAAAAGTACAATATCCAAATAAATTTTAATGGTATGAATCTTAAAATAATTAGAGGATGAAATTTACTATATAATAAATCATGAACTTGTTAAATAAATGAATTACTTTATAAATATTCATTATTTATTATAAAAAATACATTATCTATTAGAAAATAAAACGATCCCTTAATAGGGGTTCGATTTAATAAATAATATCTTTTGATAGATAAGAAGTTTTGAAAAACATTCAATTAGCATGATATAAGATAAATTGATCTTACGAAATTTAACTAATAATTCTATTTTTTAATGAGTCAATGAATACTATGTACTAACAACGATGTAAAAAAGAAAGTTCTTCTAAATTTTTATAAAGAATAGCATTGAAAAATTGGAAGAAGGATGAAAGTATTCATACCTGGAAACGTGAAGAAGCTAAAGACGTTGTGGAATGAACTATGACGGGAAAAATTTGAAATTTGAGATTATAGGATTACTTGATAATAATATGTTTCTATTTTTAGCTAATACAATCAACTATTAAATATTGATTATACAGCTACATAATTAATTTGACTTAAATAACTTAAAGTAATAAATAGGAAGACTTTATCACCGTGATTTCCGCCTTCAGTTACAAGGTGACAGAAACAGAGTTCCCTCCCTCTACAAAAGACATTGGCGACTCAAGAACCCTAGGGGGTTTGTCACCTTCGATCCACGACGGCAAAGGCACGAAGACGACGAAACTAAGACGAAGACAACCAGGTCAGACATAGCTCTAAAATGCTATATTGATTAGATTTCTTAGTATTTGGATTCATAATCGTCACAGTAGAAAATGCATAAGAGAGCTGTATATATTTTTACCATATGATTATCTTTTAATTATAAAGGATGGATTTTTAAGTCATCAGAATATTCATATCTCGTTACAATGATCTTTGGAAAATTAAGACAGTAAAAAAATGTAAACAATAAAACTTAGTAAGACTGCTGCGCGAAACCAAAAGATAAAATGTTAACAACAACATTCATGTCTGCAGTATAATATTAAAATTAAATATGCATATTTTAAAAGTTTATTTATGGTGTTTTAACATATAAGAAATTATAATGAAAATTTTGTAGAGATGAGCTGCAGTGAATCAGATTTCGATGAAATAAGGGGACCAAGAAAAATGAAAGAAAACTTAAGCGGAAATTCTTCTGATGAGGACAATGTGAAGGAAGCGGCTGATTCAAATCGCACAATTTCATTGGTGATGAAAGGTACATAAAATTAATTAAAAACTAAATCATTATGTGTCTTCTCAAAATATAATGTATTTGTTATTTGTGAATTACAGTGAAGAGTAAAGGCATGAGTAAAATACCTGACATAGAAGATGCGACTATTGAAGAGTGCATGACTGAAAAATATGGCAGTAAGATACAAATTACATATCCCTTTAGATAATTTAGTAAATTCTTATTGTTTCATCTGTTTTATGTGTTTTATACAAAATTACTATAAGAATGTGTTTTCTTCTTTAAAGGTAAGGGCTACATACAGCACAGATGCTTTGTGGAGCATTTTGTTCAATTCATAGATGCACATAGACCAACAGCAAAGCAACAATGTCTGATTAATAAGACTGCATTCTCGAAATTAATAAACATTGGAAAGGTTGATATCCAAAGGAGGATTCTGCAATGGATTGTTGAACAATATCAAGGAGGACGATAATTTAAATTTGGGAACCGGGTTCTGAACTTCACCGACGAAGACATAGGAGCAATATTAGGAATTAAAGCACAGGATTAGCAGTGACTGTGAAGGGCAGACACCTACAGTGGAAGAGCTATATTTCGGAGGAGATATTTGATCCTGGAATGATTTTCAATCGGAAGAAATTAGTCAATATTTTGATAGATTTCTACGATAGAGATGATGATGACTCGGTGGCTGTTTACGTGACTTGCATGATATTGTTCATGTTTTCCACGTTCTTGTTCTCAGATTGTGGATACCCGATTTTTTAACTGGTCAGACGCTGTAGCAAAAATGATTTTGTTCAACATGGAAGATGTATTGCATAGAATACATCAGAGGAGGCAAGGATCGTCAAGAACAACACTTGGATATCTTACGGGTTGTGTAGCATGCCTATACGTAAGTAAACATGTTATTGTATAATAATTTATAAAAATCGTAACTAATCATATATTTTTTGAAAATTATAATAGGTATGGATGTTAGAATATTGTTGCAAAGATCTTGTCGTCAACAGAGATCTACGTCCAAGGATACGGAAATGGGCAGGCTCAATAAAAGGTTTATCAAGTAGAAATCGCTTCACTCACCAATGAACATGTATGAAATAGTATATGCTCATAAATAATACTATATATGACTTATTGTTTTAAATGATAGTAATTTAAAGTTGACATACCTTTTTTTATAAACTACAAATGTATCAAATTGTTAGGAGGTTTGCATCCACAAAAAAATGAAATATTTAAAATAGGAGCAGATGAATATGTTTTCCCGTATGAAAGATTCATTCAATACGGGTTCTCATTGAGAAGGCCACAGATAAACCTCCAATCCCGAATAAAAGTGCCTGAAGATGGACCTGCAAGGAGAGGGAGATACAAGAGGCCAGATTTTCAAATTATAAAAAGTCTAAATCAAGAAACTAACATTCGTGCTGGAAAAGGGACTGACAAGCAATGCATGTGTGATGAATTTTCAAAAGAAATAGACAGGTTGCAGAAGCTAATAGAAGAGCTGAATGATATACATCATGATAAGGATGCCAAAATCACAGCTTATGAAATTCAGTTAAGAAGGTTGGAAATGGATAATGAAGAACTGAGAGGGAAACTGGAAAAAGCAACTCCAGCTGAAGTGGACAAAGAAATCAATGAAAAAAATGATAATGGAAGGAGAGAACAAACTGACTGAGGTTGATGATCAGAAAAATACACTTGTGATGGAAAGCATTTCTGAAATTGTCGCCAAGTTGGATACAGAACAAGAAGGAGAAATTAATTTATCCAAAAAAGAGTGTATTCCATGTTTTGATCTCGGAATTGTGGAGCATGAGTCCGTTGTCACAGATAAAAATAAGATCGCACAAAGGAAGAGAAGAAAGGAGAGATCCGAAGTGCATCCTAGCTCGTTGACAAAAAGAGTTAAAGAGAGGAATGCAGCAAAAAGAGATGCAAGGGAAACAAGAGAAATTATTACAAGTGAAACAGACCACAAGGTGTGTATTTGAACTTGATTATTAATCATACAATGATTTATAGTTCTTCCATAGAATATATATGACATATTTACAGTTTTAATGATTAATCTTCTAAAAATGATAAATATATAAACATTACAGTATCTCTGTGATCCTGCGACTGACTTTATCGGATATGCTAACATAACCGAGGATCAAAGGAGATTGATTCAGGATTTCCTAAGAGACCCAACGGACAAGTAAGTTGTGATTTAAGATAAGAACTTATGTTTTATAGAAATTTGTAATTACAATTTAATGTTATTCTGCTCAAAACTGCAGGTTCAACGCCACATACTTCACACCTCTTGGAATTTTTTGCAAGGGAAAAGAGATACATCATTTCTTATATGAAAAAATGATTGAAGATATCGTAATCACATTATTTTAATTCAGATTTCTATATAAATCATAAAATACTCTGATGATTTATTTACTTGGAATACAGATTTTGGAAATGTTCATGGATGTTCTGCGACATAGATATTGTACCGGTGACACGATCCCATTCCTATTCACGCCTATTTACAAGATGGTTAGTCACTTCAATCACATATAAATCTCCAAATAAATCATAATACTTTCATCTTCTACATGCAGCAATATTTTGTAAATACGGTTGATAGAGCTACAAAGGAAGAGATCAATCATCTGGACAACCTTCATGAATTGGAAGATGAAAGGCTGATTGGATTGTCTAAGGTTTTCACAGTTATTCATACCAAGAATCACTGGCATCTTTTGGTCCCAGATTTCACAGCGAGGAAATTCTATGCATATAACTCGATGAGAGGGTCAAAATTTCACAAAAAAGATGCTCAAAAATGGGTATGTTTATTTGCAATATGTTTTTTGTTGAAAACATCTTATGTTTACAATGGAAATTAACAAGTTATTTTTTTTAGCATGGCTGGATGTGCGAATGCTTTGGCATGAACTTGGTGGATGAAACAATGAATGACTGGGAGATAATATATGTGGTTGACAGCCTGCAACAACCTCCTCACAGCTTGGATTGCGGTGTCTACGTGATGAAGACAATAGAGTACTTGTGTGAAGGGAGGGCTCTGGACATCAGCTACGAAGACATTCCAAGATTCAGCGCGGAAATAGCATGTACTCTTTTGACATGCGGACACGTTGATAATGAAGCTGGAAATTAATTGACCGATGATGGTGCAGATGTTTTCATGACAACACAAAAAAATATTTCATAGATGTTGAACAGTGTTGACATTTAGATTTCTGAAACAATATTTAGTAGTTTTTGTTTATAAGAATTTCCTGGAAAGATGACTTTGGTTTGTATTTAGAAGTATTTCCTAAAATGTTGAAGAATGTTGGTTTGTTTATTTTGTTTACCTTACATAATTCAGCCATGTTACGTCTTTTATACAGTCTATTATGTATGAATTGTATTGTTTGATGATCTTATATTTTGTAATATGCAGATAACTGTAAATTCATATGTAAAACCATTATAATTTAACTGTATAAAATGTGGGTACATAATATATTTAAGAATATATAAATGATGTCATGAAGTGAGAAGTGAGAAGGTACCGTTAACTATAAGAAGATGATGCGATAAATAAACCAAACGACATATATATTAACATTACAAAACAAAATGTATTTTGGTTCATAGTTTATTTATTCAAATTTTACATTATAATTTTACTATATTGGTCTTACATTTACCACTAAAAAATTAAAATAATATGATATATTTTAATATATGTTACTATATTTTACAATAACTGCTACATGGCTGCAATACTTAAATTGATTGTTTTACACATCAATGTAATACATTAAGAATTCATATTTTTCCATTATATCTAAATCATTTGATTCATCATAAAAAGTATGATTATGTACCTATAATCATTTTATAGTACGTTTGATATTCTCTATTGTATTAACATTATACAAAGATCATTATATATTAAATGGATTTGAGTACATTCTCCGACATAATGATGAAATTCTAAATTCGAATCTAATGGATATATGGGTCTAGTATGTAAAATTAACTTAATTATGATGTGGACAATCTGAAGATAGCGTCATATCAGTCGTTTTAGTAAATATTATATTCCTGAAAATTTAAAAATTACTGCAATTGATCAGTTAGCGTTAACAATCTGAAGATAACTTGAAACATAAATCAGCCGTCATATATTTTACATTATATTACAATAAGCATGTGGCTCTATAATATACTGTATCATATTGTACATTACATTCCTTTATTTTACAATATTAGACTTATATTATATTACTATATTTCGTTATATTTTACTATATCTGTTTGACAGATACAACACTGAAATAGTTATTTTTACAAATAACCGTAATATATAAATATTTCGTAATAAGAAACATATTGTTCACGTAAGCAATTAAAAAGTTAGTTAGGTTGTCTCCCTTGTATTAAAGTTATACAAAGACCATTCTATATAACATGAACTTGAGTAAATTCTACAACATAATGATGAAATTCTTAATACGAAACTAATGTGAAATATGAGTGTAGTATGAAAAGGATTCTTAATCATTACCAACGATGAAATCCACGAATGCTATTTATTTAGTTAATCTTTTTTTTCATGAATAACGTTGTGTCGTTTGACGACCACAAAACTTTTTGTCAGATAATAATATTCATACGTACCCAATGTGATACATACAAGGTCTAAATATTACGTTCGTAGATATTAGATTCAAATGTTTGTACAAATTACAAAAAATATAACATTAAATCAATAATGACCATCTATCGTTTGAGTAACATCAGATCATACAACCAATATAAATCAATCAACATCATGATTTATGAAAAAATACATATAAATATAGTCTTAAAACATCAGTCTGTATTTTTTAATGGCTGCAACTATGTACTCTTCCATCTTGATCAAAAAGATACTGCAAAGAAAAAGGACACTACATCACTAAGCTTGATTGAATATAATAAATCGAAAAAATATACAATATTAATGTGTAACTTACCATGCTGATTTTAAATAATTGTGTATGTGATATCTGAAATATGTTCTCCTGAGTAAACTTTGTATAAAGAAAAAAAGGATATCTAAATATATGAATAAAAATATAATAACGAAATAAAGTGTTAAAAAATATACCATCTAGCATGCAAGAAATTTGCAATATATTTATTATCATTCTGACTGTCCTGAATCATCACTGAAGTAAAAATTGTCAGATTTTAAAAAGAATAGAAATATATAAAAAATAAATATTGTTTAACACTTCATACCAGTCTGAAGTTGATTGAATCTTGTTTGAAGGGAATTCTTAAAATCATGCCCAACATTGTACTTCATGCACGCTTTGCACTGTCTGTCTCTATTTCTTTTTAATTCTTGTTGAGATATTCGACGACTGCCTGAACCTTTTGGTCTTCCTCCCCTTCCACTACCTTTAGTTTTTGCAGTAACCGGAACAAGAACATGATTATTATTATCATGAGATTCCAAATGAGGTTGATCCTGTGATACATTTGATAATCTTTTTTTTGCATTTAAACTTTGAACTTCTTCGAGCAATTTCACAAGCTCTGCTTTGACGAGAAAAAAATGTCACCATATTCTACGCTACTTTCAGCCACAATCTGAGAGCAAATATTATTTAACTGTCCAGAGCTTTCATGTTGTGGATTTTGGTTGTATATTGGATAATTACCGGAACTCTTAATATTCCTGGTCCATCTGGGCAGGATAAAAGAACTAGAAAGAAATGAATCTCCTCTGAACTTGATAACAACAAGTAAGTGCCTGCATGGTATTCCTTGAAATTTCATTTTTTTTGCATTCACAAGATAGATAATCAGACTGATGTATTTCGGATACTATTCTATCTTTTACAGACTTATCAATTGAAGAAACATTGTAACATGACAATCCATCTTTGATTTCAAAAACACGAACATTTAACATCATTAACTTCTTCAACTCTTTCTGAAAGTTGTAAAAAATCCTTTTCGAATAAACATAAACTATTTGTTCTTCCAAAGTCCATTTGGTTCTTAACTTAGGCCTTTTAGTCTTTCAAATCATGATCCATGTCATTCTCACGTTCTCTTAACCTCTGGATGACTGTCTGGAATCTGGAAACAAACTCTAAAAAGTGTTCTGTTTAGTAATAGAATTTTGTAAAAATGAGTTCATACTTTCACTCCTTTGAGTGCTACGCATCCCAGCAAAGAATGTGTCATTTGTATATACATCTATCCATTTGTGTCTTATGTCATACTTCTCTGCTAACCATTTATTCTCAAGCAATCCAAACTCAGATATGGTTGCTGACCAACCATATTCAAATTGATCAATAGACTCACTCCGTCAAACAAGTCTGTTGAAAGTTTTAAGAGCCTTGACAATTTCCTTCATTCTACCCAGTTTAAGTTTCAGCTTTGTCACAATGTGCCATGCATAAAACTTGTGAACAATGTTAGGAAAAGAAAGACGGATTGCAGCACATATTGCTGGATCTTCATCAGTAATTATAGAAATGGGGTGTTTTCTACCAGCTTCAAGAAATTGATTAAATAACCATGTAAAACTTTATGTTGTTTCGCTGTTTATAAATGCATTACCAAAAAAATTGAGCAACCATGGTGGTTAACTCCACAGAAAGAGGCAAATATTAATTTGTATTCATTGGTTCTATATGTCGTATCAAAAGAAATTGTATCGCCAAAAACCTTATAATCTTCAATGGATACACTGTCAGCCCAGAATAAATGGGTGAGCCTATTATCCTCATCAGTTCGATACGAGTAAAAAAATTCAGGCGTCAACTTTTTGCAATTATCAAAGAGATCTAACACAAGTTTTGCGTCCAAACCATCGCGACGTCTTCTCTCATCCCTATTAAGGTTGTATATATCACGTACAATGCCACCAACTTTGTTGTTTGTAATGAAGCCGTTATCCAAAAATGTCGATTGTTTTGAGGAAGGAATATTAACATCAGTCATGAACTTGATAAGCATTTTAGCAGCTTTAGAAAACTTTCTATTGGCACGAAGATACAACCGTTTGCTGGGGGATACTAGGTTATGATTGTGTTCTTCATTGAAAGAAAACATTATCCAATCATGATCATCAAACCTATATTTAACCGACATCATGGCCTTACACCCAGTTCGAACAACACCAACATCTCTCTCCGATCTTTCAAACATACTTTCATCGCTGCAATCACTTTCAACTGAGTATGCACCTCTTGATGATGAAGAAGCTCTTGATTTTCCTTCTTTCCAACAAACAAAACTCTTAAACACAAGTGTCTTATTTTTAGTTAATCTATCAACTCTATGTCTTGTGCTACTTTTGCTTACATTGAATCCCTCTTTTGTAGCATAAGCTTCATAAAAATTATACGCATGTTCAACGGAACCAAAAACCATGCCAACAGTGGGTATATGCTGATAATTATGACAATTTGCAGTAGGGGAACTTGGATCAACTGCATTATTATAAATATAATCGAAAAATATATTAATGTTATTACCTGAGGATATATTGTTTGCATCATTAATAAATTTACACAATAATATTATTACCTGCAAAGGATGCATCAGTTTCTACGCACCCTGAGTATATAATGTTTGCAGCAGAATCCTAATATAAAAATTGCAGAGACATAAATTTTCAAAAAACAAAATTAATAATAGATAATTATTTGGTGTCTCATTACCTCAATATATGGAAGACGTTCTTCTGTAATATCTTTGGAATAAAGAGCTCCAGAAAATTGTCCTAGCAAAAAAATAATAAAGTGAAATTCTGTATACTGTCATAGGAAATAGTATTCAAAAGCAATAAAATGTAAAATAAGTACTCATAAGTTGCAGTGGATATTGAAATTACATATATTATATGAAACTAATATATTGAAAAATATGAAGAAATATAGTGAACTATAAATATGTATTATTTTATAAAAAACATGGTTATGTAACATATTGGTAAATATAGTACAATAGAAAATAAAATTGTGAACCCAATAAAGAACGAATGAAATGGATACATAAAAATCATATTATTTATATTAAAATGAATATTTAGAATAGAAAAACAACACCTGGATGGAGAGAACCGATATCAGAATTGTCGTGACCTGTATCTATGGTGCTATTATCCTATTTAAAATTTGATAATGTACATCAAAATGAAATAATTACAACAACAAATGAATATAATGTATGAACCTGGTAGATTTCTTCAAAATAGTTAGACATAAACTCGGATGCAGAATCATCGTCTGATGAAGATGACGGATCGTCCATGACGAAGAACGACTGAGAATACAAAATATTAAACGAAAAAAATGAAATAAAATTATTTACACAAAACCACTTACCGTAAAATAAGGGATAATTAAGTACACTAAATGACGCATGACGTATCTAAAAATAGGAAGTAGAATACTTATTGACAACCATGTGATTTTAACATATTTGATTACGTCTTAAATGAATTAGTTCACTAAAAATAGAATACCGGGAGTGGTTTATTGGGTGGTTTCACATGGTTTCGCATGACTGAAAGTAGACATATCATAGCCGTAGATATAGATTAGACGGCCAAGATTTGTGGCTTTCCTTATAGCAAGGAAAGGTGCACCTCATCTGAAATATTCCCTATATATACATATACATATATATAGACACACACACACACACACACATATATATATATACATACATACATACAAACATACATATATAGATATGGGGTTGATGGGGTTGCCCTCTAGGGGTAGCCAACATGGCTGCCCCGCCCCATTTTTTGGCAAAATTTTTTATATTTTTGAAAAATATCGACATGTATATTCATCCCTATATCCCTCCTATATGTCATTCGAATTTCGTCAGAAACAGAGACTCCTACAACCTCCATCAAGACAGGGTCGATTTAAAAAATCTTGCTACCGTTAAAAAAATGGCATATGGATGGAGGCCGTAGGAGTCTCTGTTTCTGACGAAATTCGAATGGCATATAGGAGGGATATAGGGATGAATATGCATGATTTTATTTTTGTAAAAAAATAAAAAATTTGCCAAAAAATTGGGTGGGGGCAGCCATGTTGGCTATCCCTAGGGGGCAGCCCCATTTTCCCTATATATATATACATATACATACATACATACATACATACATACATACATACATACATACATACATATATATATATATATACATATATATATATATATATATACATATATATATATATATACATATATATACATATACATATATACATATATATATACATATATATATATACATATATATATATATACATATATATATATATATATATGTGTGTGTGTGTATGTATGTATACATATGGGTTAAATGGGGCTGCCCCCTGGGAGTTGGCTACTCCTACATCTATTTTTACCTCATTTTTTAATTTCTTTGGTAAATAAAAATTTGTAAATTCATCATTATATCCCTCTAACATTCTATTAAAATTTCGTCGGAAACAGAGACTCCTACGGCCTCCATCCAAACAAGGTCGATTTAAAAAATCCTGCGACCGTTAAAAAAAATGACGTCCTGATGGAGGGCCTACGAGTTTCTGTTTCTGACGAAATTTTAATAAAATGTTAAAGGGATATAGTGATGAATATACAAATTTTTATTTTTCAAAGAAATAAAAAAAATGAGGGAAAAATAAGGGCGAGAGTAACCAAGTTGGCTACTCATAGGGGGCATCCCATTTTACCACATATTATATATGGAAAAAATGGGGCTGCCCCCTGGGGGCAGCCAACATGGCTGCTCCCGCCCCATTTTCATCAATTTTTTTATTTTTTTTTTGAAAAATTATCACTGTGTATATTCATCCCTATATCCCTCCTATATGCCATTCGAATTTCGTCAGAAACAGAGACTCATACGGCCTCCATCGAGATGGTTAAAAAATGACTGTCTGGATGGAGGCCGTAGGAGTCTCTGTTTCTGACGAAATTCGAATGGTATATAGGAGGGATATGGGGATGAATATACATGGTGTTATTTTTAAAATTAAAAAATAAAAAATTTGACAAAATAAGGAGGGGGCAGCCACATATGACTATATAGGGTCATATGTGGCTGCCCCCACCTTATTTTGTCAAAATTTTTATTTTTTTTCAAAAATAACATCATGTATATTCATCCATATATCCTCTTATATACCACTCGAATTTCTTCAGAAATAAAGACTCCTACGACCTCCATCCGGACAGTAATTTTTTAATGGTAACAGTTTTTTTTTAAATCGATACTATTGAGATGGAGGCCGTAGGAGTCTCTGTTTCTGACGAAATTTTAATAGAATTTTGGATATAATGATGAATTTACAAATTTTTTATTTGCAAAGAAATAAAAAAAATGAGGGGACACACACGCGTGCACACAACGTGCACACACAATTTTCCCTACTGATCCCACACACCGTTCACCGTCGTCGAGGATCCCCCTCTTCATCCCCCTTGCCGGTCTCCACCGTCGACGAGGGTCCCCTTATAGTCCCTCTCTTCGGTCTTTACCCTTGTCGAGGAACACCCTCATCGTCTCCCTTGTCGATCTCTCATCCTCTCCCATGTCGATCTCCTCTAGAGGTGTTGGACTGATGTTCGTATGGTTCGATGTACACCAGCTACCTCTCATCGCCTCTCATCGTCTTCAACACATGATCCCTCGTGATCGACGGCACGGTCAGCCCCATCACCTACTGCAGCCTCTTGATTGCCGCCGTCGTTCCCGAACCTCATAACAGGAGCACATCGTCTTGGCCACCTCCGATGCGCCGCTTCACAAAGTTGGCAGCATTGTGAACATTCTTCAAAATTATGTGAGTCAGTTTGTGTATTGCTGTAATGGAGCATTGTGAACCTCCGATGCGCCGCTTCACTGCCGCTGATCTGGGACCGGAGCCACAAGATCTTGTCCTCACCCTCGTCCTGATTGGCATCGACCAAGGCGGTTCCGGTGATTATGTTGTCAGTGAACTTTTGCTGGCTATGGATATGGCTATGGTTGCTCCTTCTGTCCAACTCTATGTTGAAATTCAAGTAATCCATAAATTAACAAGTAACTAGTTAAATCGAAGCTGATTGAGAATGCAATCGATGAGGAGGAATTAAAGAACGGCGCACTTATATTAAAAGTTAATTAGATTAGGCAGTATGAAGTATCATAAATATATTTATGGGGAAGATATTTATAAATGCAAGAGAGCCAATTATCAGTCAACTTTTACCCGTAACATACAATTTTTAAGTCGTTCTTGTTCTGGATTATCTGATTCAAATGAATGGTTAAAATGGAAATATATGTTGTATTTTTTTACAAAATGAAATGGATTAGATGTTCTGTTAAATCGCGACAGTGTATTTTTGTGTAGTTGGTTAAAAATTATTAGATTATCGTTAAAAAAATAGAGATAAAAAAAGTTATCGGAGCTTCTTCATATATAGTCAAGGCTTAGACGAAGATTAAGAAAACCCCAAATATCTAGTTAGCAAGTTCTAGAAGAATGCGATCAAGGCAACTATTAGAAATCTAGACCCATTTTTGTAATATATTGTTTTCTTTCTCATTCGAAGGTCAAGTGAGAGCGGACGGTGCACTTGAAGAAAATCTCCAAATGATTATTCCATCACAAACGCCATAATCAACAACAGTGACTTCTTTTATATAGACCAAGTTCCTGTAGGTGAAATAATAAGGTATAAATATAAATGTATAAAAAGAAGGGTTATAAATACTGGATTTGATGAGACGAACCAACTTGCCGAGACACGAAACACACTGACCTTAAGAATAGATTCTGTGACGCCCCTAAGATCTGGGTACTCGGCAAACCAATCCACGCACATACATTCCACACTCGAATACCAATGATATACATGATAAGCAGGAGAAAATAGCACAACACATTGGAATTTAAAACTTTTGCTTCTCATTCAACATGCTCACAATCACATTCCATTTCCATTCTCATTCATTCCATTGTCCATTACATTTCCATTACATTTGCAATGCCCATCCATGTCCACAAAATATACATGTATGTATGAAAGAAATGTGTCTTGGAATACATTATACACACCACTTCTCTCAAAGTGCTACAAGTAAGGAAAGACAAAAAAAACTACTACCATCTGTTCCACAAAGAGTCGTGAAGCTGCACAAAAAGTGATGACTATAAAGTTGCTACTGCTGCAAACCTGCAGATCCACACATAGGTTCATTATGAGCAAAGTTGCCCAATACGAATTAAACAAAGCTATACAACAACAAGCATGATACAATTTAAATGTGTGCAAAAGAACAACTGTGCAACTGGTCTCACAAAGAATTACATCTTTATCATTGTTATTATTACTAGATATGGATATGGATATGTTTAACCGAGCTTCGTGGATAGTCTGTGGTCTTGGTCTGGATGAGGCCTCACACTATGACTCTAAGGTGAAAGAAAATACCTTAGGGTTGGGGTGCCTCCGTAGGCATGCGGTGGGGTATAGTGCATCCTAACTAAGTTCCCAACACGTCCACTTAGCTCCATTTCACAATTGTACTTCCGATTCACAAATTAGATTCCAACACGCGAATCATCGCGACAATCCAATCCTCCTTATGCACAGGAGATTCACGTCCCATCACCAACTTCATTAACCACATTTCCCGGAACTCCCCTCTTAGCGCTCCCACTCGGAATACCGACCAATGTGGCCTACATTGGCCCGTACACGAGTGTTAACTCTAAGTGACAAGCGAAACACTAGCCGACCAACCATGACTACTTGGCCCGCGCTCGAGCACCGGGCTAAAGCACACAAGTGCGAGGCCAACACCGTCAGATTAGCACCTCGGTGCGCCAAGCAACATGTCCCCCAACCATCGCAGCTATAATAGCAGTTGGGATCGTGGTCATCTAGGCTTCTACCCGGGGCCCCAAGGGTGCATGCCCCTCCCTTGGTGGCAACTACTCCATCTAACCATCCATGATGAATTCTTATCCTCAGTGAGACACTACATTCATGGATTCTATCTGATTGACAATCATATGCACAACACAGATATCGTCATGTTGTTTCAACACATATGTACATACATACTAAAGAAATCATTGATCCGACATTAACTTATTATTCAACCAAAAGACAAGTCAAGGAATCATATATATATATATATATATATATATATATATATATATATATATATATATATATATATGAGAGATGCATAAGTTGAGGATATCTTGTGCTGTGTTTTCTTTCTATACGTGCCTTTTACTGGCTAAACTTTTACTCCATTTAGATAAGGTCTTCATGGGATAAGCAACATCTCTGGTCTGCAAGCAATCTCGCTTATGTCTCATGCATTCACGGGCACAGAGGGAAGATACTTTACCATGAACTCGAAAGCTTTGGATCATAAAGTGCAAACTCATGTTCCAATGCACTACAACACGAAGATCATGCTTTACGCACTTGGATTTCCATTTAAGTGCAGATCTAGCTGAGCTTGACAAGTTTGCCTCATTATTGGATCATGATCCCCCCACCTTTTTTGTCATATCATTTTTCCAATCCCCCACAACCAGAAACCCCTGTCCAATATTTCCACTTTTGAGTTTGCATCTGAATGTAATTGCAGGTAGGGGTCTCTTAGTTTAATTTCTGGCTAAGTATTTGCTATATGATGATATCGGCTCTAAGCTAAATTGGGACTTGTTTCCTTATGCCCACATCATTTATTTCACTTTGAAGCAGCAGTTGCTATTCTCAAGCAAGAGCCACATAATTCTCCAAGTATTGAATTCATTGTGAATACATCAGGAGGCAGTTTAGTCGAGATACACACGTTATTAATGGGTCCACTTCAGATCTACAACCTCCAAGAAGTGTTGATTTACATCAGCATCAATTAATTTAGTTACAGCAGTAGCATACTCACGGGATCAACATCTAAATTTCACAGCAACACTCTCGGTGCATCAGTTTCTGCTTGACTAAGTGAAATGTCAGGAGAAGGAAGTACTGAGGACTAATATCCTTTTTAGGCTAAATGAGAGTGCACCTTCCTTAGTTGATTAAATGCCAGGGACAGTAAACTGAAACTTTTGCTCTCTGTACAGGTTGTGGTTTATGATGTGCTAATTTTTGTGTACTTGGAATCGTCTCCACAAGTACGATAACTCCTTGGTATTGATTTGTTCCATGTGTGAATGGATATAGGATCTATACCCACTAACAGATCGGATCAGGACTGCTGGAATTGAACCATTTTTCGTTCTCAATTGGAGTTTAGAAGTATTGGACAGAGCATCCAATCCAGGAGGAGTGTTATGATTAACGGAAGTAGCACCTTTGTTAGCTAGATATTAATCATATGATTCTAACACTGGACATTAATCACTCCTTCAATGATTTACAGTGCAAGAGCCAAAGTATCTATGCCCACAACTCCGACTAGTTGTATTACAACTCCCTGAAGAATTCAGACAACTCAAGAAAAAAATACCTATGTATAGGTTCTACAACCGCCTAAGCATGTAGGTTCGAGAAAGTGTGTGGAATCCGCAGCAAGAGGGTAAGGGAGTATCGTACCTCAAGAACACTCACACCTTGGTTTCTCCTTCGGTGAAGCATGACGCGATCGACACTTCGTTCACGATGGGAACCGCACATGGGGTGACCCGGACCTTCTCTACTCGATTTTGGCATCGGATCGTCGATCCGAAGTTCCCCAGGGATGCTCCAGCGAGGGAGAGGGAGGAGAAATGGAGGAAGGAAGGCTGCTGGTCGAAGGGGATGATTTGGGGGCGTTTAGGGCGAGATGGGTTGGATTTTATTAGGTTTAACCCGGATTCGGATCCGGGTCCGGATCCTTATACGGCTTGGACCCCCTCTCACTAAAATGACCGCAACTCGGGCTCCCGAATTCGGATTTTCACATTCTTGGATTCGTTGGAAAGATATCGACGAGACCTACGCAATGGAATACTCAAATAAATTTTTTGGACCTTGCAATAAAAGCAGATTTGTAATTAAGCCCAGATCCATCTGGGTTTTGCATTTTAGTCCCTGTTCGGTTTTCAGGGTTTTCACAGATTCGTACCCTCACGGTGATTCCAGCCTAAATATTTAAGAATAGTAACCTTGTGACGATATTGACATGATGCTATGATACAAATATTTGTTGGCATACCCGATAAAATAAAAATAGATAAATTAAATAGTTTTCCATAATCATGTATAATTGTTGAAGACAATTCTTAGACCCAAACGGATGCAATTCTACATGCACCGATCTGGACAACATGGAGGGAACTGAAAAAAAAAGCGTGGAGGTAGAGTCCAGAACACTGAAGGGTTGTGAAATAAATATGATGATCGACTGACTTCCATGATCCACAAAGATTTCAATACGCAAAGCACATAAGCATGACATTTAGACACCACGTACATGATCCTTGCGAGAAATCCGGATCAAACACTCGCACATTCACATAACAGCCAACAGAAAAATCAAATAACAAGTTCTATAAAATTTAGATACACCAATATTGTTGTTCCTAATAACAAAAGTACTTAGGAACACAGAACAGGGGATGTTCTTCCGGCATGTGGGTGGGGTACACGAGGCTCCTCGTCGCGGTGGGTCTTCTTCTCGTCGCCGATCAGAGGGGCACAACGGGATTCCTTGCTGCAGGTAGCAGGGACGTGGTATGGTTTCTCACCGTAGGTGGGAGAGGAAGCCTTCTACTTGCCTCCGGTGGTACGGTTGCAGCTTCATTTGGCTCGAGTACGATTGAATTAGACAGACAAATCGATGAAGCCGAGCATCTTTTCAAAGGGATGTTAAACCCTCGCACATTCACATAACAACTGTTACAGCCACCAGAAAAAATCTTCCAAAGCCTAAAGTAAAATGGGGAAATTCGATAGGGGTGTAGGTCCTGTTCTCGCCATAGGTGGGAGCTTGCAGGGGCAATCTTGTTCTCGTCGCCGGTCAGAGGAACGTGACGGGAGTCCTCGCCGCAGGTAGCAGGGCGCGGTGGGGTATCTCGTTGTGGCTGCAGCTTCATCGCCCATTGGCTCGGATGCGATTAAGATGGAGGGGACGAGGGGCGGGGGATGAGAGGCGGAAGGGAGGGAGCATGGACAGTAGGTTTGCGAGGGGGAGGATAGAAAGAGAAAAGGGGGGCTCTCTGCTTGTCTTGGAAACAGAAAATATTTTCGAGGGAAGGGAAGCATATCTGCCATTGATGATAAATGTGTCCTACGGCTGTGCATCCTGTATCTTATATACATCACGACGCAAGCTCCCCAAACCCTATGGGCCTGTTTGGTTGCAGGGTTGGGCAGGGTTGGCCCAACCCTGGTTACTATTCACAAGGGTACTTTCTCCTCACAGATTACTATTCACCCAGCCCAACCCAGCCCAATCCAACCCTGCCCAACCCTGCAACCAAACAGGCCCATAGAGAGAGACTTGTATATATAAATATTTACGTAGATATTAACTCAAATATATTATTATTACAGTAGCACAATCTTAACTTTAAATTGAAATTTAAGTATTGTAAGGAATTCAATTTCCTTCGTAACAGAAGTTTAGTAAGTGAAAAGTACTTATAAATTTAAATTTAACGTTTAAGAATAGTACAAAATTTCATATTTCATATACTTGTTATCTTTTTCTGTTTTAACAATTATCCATCTTCTCCTTGCACGGTTTGGCAAACTATATTTGACCAATTTTTCTTGACGAGAAAATTTTTACTCCATAAAAATGGCAATTAAGCTGTAATAAATCACCCTAAGATAGACACCAATTTGTACAATATTATTTCCTTAAAACAGACATTGGTGTAAATCGATAACCATTTTAATAATTAGAATGGTTTACAACAGGGTTTCTATTAAGACATGTGTAAAAAAAACCAAGGATGAAACCAAGGATGACTTCTGATTTTTAACCATAAATTTATCTATAAATATATACTCTTCTTGTAAAAGGAGTATTAATATTCTTTAGCATAGTGGAGTCAGGATTTTGAGTTTAAAAAACTGGCTAAAAGTTAAGGAAACAAATGTATTTGCAAGAAATAAATGAATAATTGACAACTCAGCAATTTATAGTGGCAAAAAGTAATGATATATGTTAAATCATAGAAACTAGCTATGATACTATATACAAAAATTTTAAGACTCCCAAGGGGAGATTGCCCTTTCTAGCCCCACTCCCTACTTAAGATATGGATAGAAACCGTAATTTTCCAACTGCTTCACAATAATACCAGATAAAAAGGTATACAATACTCAACTTGCAAGCTCTACACATATAAGAAAAAATATGTATAAACTTATATTATCTGCGGAAATCTTTCCAAGTACTAACCGAAATGATATAAAAAAATGCAATTCCACCGATTCCTCTTTAGATAACGATGACAGGGTATACATTTGTGTATAAAAATATGGAAATTGAGTGAAATGAAATGTTGGTGACACATATTGTTGTTGGTTTGTGATTAATGTCACAACAAACAACAATAACACGAAAAATTTTCTCTGTATTTTAACTTGGGTGATCTTTTGTGAATGTAACACAACGAATGTTTGGTAAACGAGCACTTGGATCCTCGAGGGTTCACAAGTAATTTCCAAGTCTTTTATAAGAAATATGTATGTTCATCATGTGACTTGGAAAAACTACACAAAACCACATTTAAGAGCAAGAAATCATTAGCGCTACTTGACCTTTTGGAACTCTTACACCTAGACTTAAACTTATTTGACCTACAAAATCCGAAGTTTAACTGGTTGTCATGATTATTTTGTTGTGGTAGACTACTACTCAGCTTTCACTTGGTTTTTTGTTTCTTACAATCGAATATTTAACTTCTCAGTGTTTGCAAATTTAACCAATCAAATTCAAAATGAAGGAGGAACCACATCACTAAGTTAAGAAGTGATCATGGTAGTGAGTTTGAGAATGAGAATTTTTTAGTATTGTAAAAAGTCTGATGAATGTGCTCAAATTATACTTTGTGAATCTGATGTGTCCCATTACTTTTAGGTTGAGGTCATAAGTATTGCATGTTATGTCTTCAACATGGCTTTGATCAGTCATGAATTAAAGAGGACATCCTTTAAAGTTTATTTAAATCGCACACCAAGGATAGGCTATTTGTGTATTTTTTGACATAAGTTTCACTTTTAGTGGTAAGGATAATCTTGACAAGTTTAAACCAATGAACGAAAGAATATCTTCTTGAGATATTATTTAAGAATTCTAAAGTTTATTCGAAAAGAAAACTATTATTATTGTAGAATCAGACAATTGATGATAAATTGATCAAGTCTCTTTAACCACAGAGAAGAGCTACAAACCTATGATCATTCGAGTAAACCAGAGAAGAGGAATTCTCATGGTCTACATAAGAACATTAACATTATTCAGGATCACCCTAAAAGGTTGGTGATCGGGGATGTATCCAAAAGAATTCAAACGAGATCATACTTGAACGCTATCACAATGTCGACTTTTATATCCCTCACAGAGCCAAAATCCATAGATGAGGCTGATGGGCCGAAAAATGACCGAGACTCGGGTGACTAAAATAGAGTCAGGGTCGTTGCGACCCAGATCTCGAAAATCAGTCAGTCAATCAAGAAAAATGAAGGAATAGACCACCAAATAGAGATAGAAAATCAATGAAAATCAAATAGTGGCCCCGGCTATGAGATTAGCCTGGTATAGCACCCAGGGTCGGACTCAGGGAGCACGAGTTGGCCTTGCGGCCTACGAAGTAGTCAACAATAAAGAAAATATAAACAAATATTTTTTGGTGGTATTTTTATATTTTTTGGATTTTTAATTATGAAGGAAAACAATAAAGAGGGTAAAAACAATCACATTCAACCAATTATTTAAATGCTCAAAAATGGTCCAAAAATTCCAACTAAAATATTTTTAGGTTTTATGGATTTTTTACTGTTTTTGGTGATTTTTGAGGATTTTATAATTTTTAGGGAATTTTCTAAAAATCAAAGAAGGCAGAAACAAAGGCAAACTGTCCAGTCAGGTTTGGAGGACCAAAATAAAATATAAAATGGTCTAAAAGAGCCTGGAGGTATTTTTTATGAAAAGTAGAAATAATAAGGAAAATTCAGAAAAAGAGTTTATTGTTTTTGGATTTATCTACTATTTTTTAAAAATTTTATGAGTTTTAAGGGGTTTTTCAATTTTTAGGGTTTCTATATATCCAAAAATATCCAAAAACGCATAGAAATTCAAACACACAAAAAATTAACAACTCCTAATTTTTTTAGAATTTTTGAGAGAGTTTTAATATTTTTTATGAATTTTCAATCTGAACAGACAGAAAAACAAGGGTTTTTGAATTTTTAAAAATACTAAAAAGGCTCAAAAATGTTCCCAAAAATTGGTGAAAATTTTACATATTGACAGGAGCCACATGTCCAATTTTCACGAAATTTGGACTTGATTTAATATTTTATTAAAATCAAACAACAAAGCACAGTGCATAGGGACCTAGATGCAATAAAACATGTTTCCAGGGGCTGAAATGTAATAAATACGAGAACATTAGGATCCCTCGTGCAAAATTTCCAAGTTCTCACGCGCAAAGCACGTGTACTGGGCACGGAGGGACCTATATGCAATAAAAAAATACTTCCAAGGACTTATTAGCAACAGGTGCTAAAAGTCCAAGGATGAAATTGCAAAATGTCCAAGAAATTCAGCACATGTCCAATAAAACCACGCACAGGGGTATGGATACAAATATTAAAAACTAAATTTCATTCCATAACACCTTAAAACATCAGCCCATACATTGCAAATTCACCAAGAAAATCACATGACGATTCACGTGTTCCACGTAGACAGGGGTATAAATGCAAATAAACTAAGCACGAGGTCCTAAGTGCAAATGTTCCAGAATAAAATCAACTGAAAGAAATATTTACAGGACTAGAATGTAAATGACAAAGCAAGAGGGGCCTAAGAGTAAATTACCCCTATTTATTATCCGAGGGTTAAGGGGAGGCCACGTGGCTGACCGGACGGTGTAGAATCGCTGGCGCCCCTTCGATGAGTCCTGGCTCTGATCCAACAGATGGGGGCTTGCCACGTATATGATCGGACGGTGGAGATGCGCTGCGGCTAACCCTCGTTGGCTCGGACGGTCCAGATCGAGCCTCCAAATGATCTGACGGTGACGGTTGTCCTCAAATGAACGGATCAGATCCAAATTGGAGCTGTGGGGTTGAACGGACGGCTCTGGAGGATGCTCCAAGAACAGGTGGCCGGTGAAGTTGCCGGCCTAGTACTCGCGCTGGGCTCCTCCTCCTCTGCTGCTGCTAAGGTGCGGAATAGCTCCGCCTTTACGTTCCGCAGCTGATGCGCCTCTCCGATGAGGCCGAGGAGCTCCGAGGAGCTCCGGCGACGACGGCGGGGCTAAGCTCATGAGCTCGAAATGTAGACCTCCAGATGAGGTCTCTTCGACATGATAAACAACACCAGAAGACTCCTAGGTCGAGGGCAAACTGCCTCGACCCGGTTAGATGCGAAATGGGTGGCGGGATGAGGCGCTCCGATGACCTCCGGCGAGGCGACGACGAAGGAGGTCGAGCCTTGACTCCGTGGCGAGCCAAGGTGGGCGAGTGGGCGAAGAAGATGGAGAGGGTCTCGTGAGTGTGACGATCGGGTCGATCGATGAAAGAGATGGTCGGAGTGGCCGAAATCGATGAACTACGGTGGCGGAGTGATTTGGGGCTAATCCGAAATTAAAGAAATACGGGAAGAATTAAGGTCACTTGATGAAGGGGGTCGACTGGGGATGAGCTCCTGGAGCTCTGGTCGTTGCCTCGAGGGTCGTCGATGGCCCGAGGCTCAGGCGCAACTCTGGGCGGTGCACGGTGACGAAACGCGGCCGGATCAGTGACGCGGGGTCCGTCCTCCTCTCTTCAACACGTCGGGCGCTAGCTGTCACTCTAGGCAATTGGGTGGAGGTCCTGGGTGGAAGGGGCGATGCCAAAGATGGCGTGAAATGTGCGCCTGAGCTGAAGCTTTATACTCCTGCAGGTCCGAGAAGAGAGGATCGGGCAGGGTTCCATGAAGCACGGATCCCCAGGCAGATGTGTCGGCGAGGATCTCGGATGCAAGAGGATGGAATGGGACCCGGGGTTTAGTGATTTGGCGATCGGGTCGAGAGGGATGAAATTGGAGAAATCGGGTCGGGCGCAATGAACCCGGCTCTGGTGGTCCGGGGGGGGGGGGAGTTGACCAATCAGAGCCCGCCAAATGTTAATTATTTGATTATTCATTTTAAAATAATAAATGGCCGAATTTCAAAAAAGTTAAACATGAAAAATGTTTCTTTATTTTTAAATTATTTTTTAGTGAATTTTTTTATTTTTTTGAAATATAATTTAGGTATTTACAAAATATTATTATTATATATAGGTATATGCATATGTATTTTTTATTTTTGTTTTTTAATTATTTATTTTTATACAAATTATTCCAATTTTATATTTTATTTATAAGATAAAATTTGGAATAATGGAATATTTTTATTTTATTTTTATTAATTATTTACAAGGATTAAATAAATACTTTTATTTATATACATGTATAGTATATATACAATGTGGCTTTTGATTTTTATTTTTATTTTTATTTATTTTTATTTTATTTTTGTGATTTTTATTTTTTTATTTACATTATGGAATATGGGATGAGAAAGTATTTTTATGAGGTTTTTATTTATTTATTTACAAGGAGAAATAAATAGAGATGTGGTTTTATGTACATGGTGTATATACAATGATGAAGGGGTTTTTAGTTTATTTTTAATTTCTTATTTTTGTTTTAATTTTATATTTACAAATATATACATATTTACACAAATGCCTTTTTATTTTATTTAGAGGAAAATATTTTTTATTTATTTACATGTATATGTATAAACCCATGAGTTGCCCTATCTCCCTCTACTTGGTTCTTTTTGCGGTCAGGCCCATGCTGAGTCCCTTGGGATTAGGTCGCTCAATATTTATTCTAAATATCTCCCTCTTTTTCTTTTATCTCTTTATTCTTTTATTTATGCACAAAAACATGCTAAAAATGCATATTTACACAATGCATGCTATTTGACAATTATTGGTATTTACAGGAATATACATGTGTTTTGCATGGGTTTTGTAGCTAAAATAAAAGAATAAAGAGTGATGAATGGGTATTCATCACCCCCTATACTTAACTTTGTTAGTCCCTTAGCAAACACTTATTTGAAAAAGAAGTGAAAAAGAAGAAAGAAAAAGAAAAAGATGAGAAAAATGCATGGATCAATGCTGATTATTAAACTGGCCTTCATTAAATTGAAATATGGAGCTCGATCAGATCTTTGGATTATTAATGTGTCGGAACCTTATTTGGACTTAAGCTTAAAATCTAACATCCTCCAAGTTCCACCAATCTATGGGCAAGACTCCTCTATAAACAAGATCAGAACAAGTCTACATACACAAACTCTAATGACTATGAATCTTTCCTTGTACGATGTAAGTGATATGTAGCTCCCCACCTCAGAAGTAACAAAGAAACAACCTCCCCCAACCTGCTAACTCAAATGCCTCAGTCTAGCAACTCTTTCCTCGAGAAGCGGGGTATTCCCTTCTAAGTTCAAGTGCAACCGGCTCAAGAAGAGGGGGAAGAAGAGAATGGAGCATGACTAGTGTAGCCATGTATCCTTGGGAGCTCTAACCAGTGTAGCTGAGTCTCCCGCTGCAAGCTTCATGAGATGGAACATGTATACCATAAGCTTTTGCTTTATTGGACTATGTACACTCCGGTGGGTTATTAAATTTTCAATCCAACCCACCACTTTTTTGGAGTTCTTTTCCTTTTGCACATTTTTTTCATGTGCATCTGTACAACATATCTACATGGTGCAGCATATATACAAGGAGTTTTTCCTCTTGAGCTAGTAGACTAAGTTTTTCCTCTTGAGCCAGTAGACTATCCCTCTTTTGAAGCTTTATTGCAACCCACAACTTCTGTCTTTAGCCTTCATCACCACCAGACTAAGTTGAGACGCACTTCCTTCACTAGAAGAAGAAGAGATGTTCCGCCTAGAAGTACTACCCTCATATGCTACCCCAAGCCAAAGGAAACTGCCTCCTCACCACCTCATCTGTGGAGAGCTATGTGTAAAGTGCTGGTGCAAGTAAAGCCATTGTCTCTGAGAGTCATGCGTGTGTTGTTAAATGCTCTTCTTAGTCTCATCAAGATGACATATGCTCATAGCCTAGTGGACTTAAAGAATTAAGTCACCATGGACATGAGAAGCCTTAACCCGAAGCCCTATAAGGTTCCTCTTATTGTTAGGTGGATCAAGATCTTAATCAAGCTCCATTTTCCAATTTCATTCCAGGCTAGTTTAAATGTCAACTATAATCTAGGAAAAACTATACAAATATTTACAATGATGTTATTTACAAATATTCCATTTACAAGTATTTACAATCATGCAAAATTTTTTAAAAATGTTTGAAAACATAGATGTATGCATGAATGCGAAGTTTTGCAAAATATTTACAAACATTTACACAAGGTTTTTGCAAACTTTTTGTTTTCAAAACATTTTACAAAAATTTTGTACTATATACATAGATTTTGTTATGAAAATATTTACAAATCCTTTACACAAATCATTTTACAATCTGTACAAAAATAATTTGTATAAATAAATAGGTATGTGCAAGATGAATTTTATATACAAGGGAAAATTTTTAAATTTTATGGATTTTTAGCCATTTTTATTTATTAACACACACACAAAGTATGAGTTATGGATAAAGTATATATGAAATATATACACACCCCCTATACTTAACTCAAATGATGTTCTCAGAGTGATCAAGAGCGATGAAGAAGACATAACTCGTGCTTAGTATAGGGAAGTGAAAAGGAATGGCTATATACAGAGATGAATCAAAGAATAGAATGAAGAGAACTCGGTGTTTTCCCCCTATACTTAGGATCAAGTAATCCTAAGTATAGTAAGCTGTACATGAAGGGAAATCCGAGTGAAGGATGTACAGGGTCTACCCCCCTATACTTAGGGTGAAATATCCCTAAGTATAGGCAGCAAAATAGGGGTAGAAAGAATCAAAAGAATACCCGAGAGTCCTACATCCCCCCTATACTTAGGGTAAAGTACACTCTAAGTATAGCAAAATCATAAGATGAGAAAATGGATGTGGGACTAAAGAATAGAGTGATATGGACAACTGGATCTATACATGTCGGAAGAACAGTGATAATCAGGCGTGAGATGCAATAGATGTGAGTCAAGAGACCACATCTCACGCAAAGTGAATGGGGGCAACATCAACGACCCGCGGTTCATGATCTAGATATGGCTTGAGCCGCTAGTCGTTCACTCGAAAGGTACTCTCAGAAGACAACTCAGATATGTCAATACTCCCATTGTCGTGTACCTTTCTCACTAAATACGGTCCCTTCCATTTGCTCTGTAGCTTCCCTGGGAATAATCTAAGCCTAGCATCAAACAACCATACTCTCTGTCTTGGCTCAAACTGCTTGTGGCTGATATGAGATCATGCCACTCCTTCACTCTCTCCTTATAATGTAGGCTGTTTGAAAAGGCGGTATCACGAAGCTCCTCCAGGGCTGCTAACTCTGCCCTCCTCTGGTCTCCTACACTATCTGGATCCAAAAGTATATCAGTGACTGTCCAAAGTGACCTATGTCTCAGCTCAACAGGTAAATGACATGGCTTGCCATAAACGAGGCGAAAGGGAGATGTACCCAAAGGAGTCTTGAAAGACGTCCGATATGCCCACAAGACCGAGTCCAAAAGCTGTGACCAATCCTTTCGGTCAGGGCGGACGACTTTCTGCAATATATTCTTGATCTCCCTATTCGACACTTCAGCAAGACCATTCGTCTGAGGGTGGTATGGAGTGGCAACTCGATAGTCTATGCTGAACTCGCTAGCAAGGGCCTTTACCTTGTCGTTGATGAAATGAGATCCCCCGTCTGATATCAACACTCTAGGTACCCTGAACCGTGAAATGATATTCCTCCTCAAAAATCTACAAACAGTCCTAGCATCTACGGTTCGGGCAGGGATGGCCTCAACCAAATGACTCACATAATCAATGGCCAACAGAATGTACTCAAATCCCTGACTCCTAGGGAATGGACCCATGAAATCGATGCCTGTCAAAAACCTCACAGAAGTGAATGGGTTGCATCAGCATCATATCACGTTGTCCACAAGTACCCATCCTCTGACAGTCAATACACCTCTTCACGAACTCATCAGAGTCCTTGAAGAGAGTAGGCTACCATAGGTCGAATTGGAGCACTTTCTGTGTCGTTCTCCTCCCTGAGTGATGTCCTCCTGCCTCAGGCTTGTGGCAGTAAGTAAGGATGCTGTGGTGCTCCTCCTGAGGAATGCACCGACGCCAGATACTATCCCCTCCCTCATGGTAAAGGACGGGATCCTCCCAATGGTAAAACTTGGCCTTCGTGAGGAAGGTCTCAAGTTTCTTCCTGGGCCAATATTGTGGAACTTTCTTGGCGACAAGATAGTTCACAATATCGGCCACCATGGGAGCGAGGCAATAGCAAGGATCATCTTATCTGGGAAGGTCTCACAAATAGTATCAATGTGCTCAGAATCCTCAAGATACTCCAATCGGGAGAGATGATCCACCACCACATTCTTGTCTCCAGGCTTATCCTTAATCTCTATGTCAAATTCCTGGAGTAGAAGGATCCATCTGGTCAATCTAGCTTTGGCATCCTTATTTGCCATGAGGTACCTGATGGTGGTATGATCAGTAAAGATGGTCACTCTAGATCCGATAATATACGATCTGAACTTATGTAGGGCAAAAACTACGGCTAGCATCTCCTTCTCAGTGACTGTGTAGTTCCGCTGCGCGGCATCCAATGTACGGCTAGCGTAGTGAATAGCAAATGGGAATCCATCCCTCCTCTGTCCTAGCACGCCCCCCATAGCAAAATCGGAGGCGTCCGTCATGATCTCGAATGGGAGAGACCAATCAGGTGGCTGAAGGACAGGAGCCTCTATCACACATCTCTTGAGAGTCTCAAATGATGATAGACACTTATCATCTACAAGGAACTCGATGTCTTTCGTCAGCAGATCAATCAACGGTCGGGCAATCCTGCTGAAATCATGAATGAATCGTCGGTAGAAACCGATGTGCCCCAGAAAAGACCGTAGCTGCCGCAAGTTGGACGGTGGATTTAGTTTGCTAATGACATCCACCTTGGCCGGATCAACCTCCATGCCCTTGGAGATGATATGGCTAAGCACCATCCCCTGAGTCACAATGAAGTGACTCTTCTCCCAAGATAATACCAGGAAAACCTCTATGCATTGCTGAAGGACTCGGTCTAGGAAGTCAAGACAAGAATCGAATCCGTCGCCATAGACCGAGAAATCATCCATGAAGACCTCCAAGCACTCCCCCACCATGTCCGAAAAGATAGACAACATGCATCTCTGAAAAGTCGCAGGGGCATTGCATAGCCCAAATGGCATGCATCTGAAGGCGTATGTGCCGAATGGACAAGTGAAGGTGGTCTTGTCCTGATCCTCTGGCGCAATGGCCACCTGATTGTAGCCGGAGTACCCATCCAAAAAGCAGTAATGGCTCTTCCCTGCCAGTCTCTCAATTATCTGATCTATAAAGGGCAGAAGGAAATGATCCTTCTTGGTGGCCTGGTTGAGTCGTCTGTAATCCACGCAGACCAGCCAAGAAGTGGGTACCCGGGTAGCAATCTCCTCTCTAGACTCCGTAACCACTATAGTGATGCCCGTCTTCTTGGGCACCACATGTAACGGACGAACCCACTTGGAGTCGGAGATGGGGTAGATAAAATCGACGCTCCACCACTTCAAGATCTCCTTCATGACAACCTCTCTCAGATTCGGGTTCAGCCGCCGCTGGAACTCACGCGACGGCTTTGCCTCATCCTCGAGATAGATGTGGTGAGAGCACAGAGCCAGACTGATCCCCTGGAGATCTGCTACACTCCATCCTATCGCCTTGCGGTTCTTTTCAAGAACCCCCCATAAGACGGGATTCTTGTTCTCCAGTCAAATCAGCAGAGATAACGACTGGGTACATCTCATGCTCACCCGCAAGGAACCTATACTTCAACGATGCAGGTAGTGGCTTCAGCTATGGACAAACTGGTGCTGGCAAATATGGCTTCTGAAGAATCCGAGTGTATGCTGCCAAATCTGCTCGGGAAAATGAGAACTCTCTCTCGCAAACTGAATCTGGGGAAGGCTGCTCAACTGGACTGTCTCTGCTCTGCATGGCATCAACCTCCTCCCCAGCTGTAGGCTCAGAAGAAGTCAGATCTGGTATAAGCTCATTAAACTCTGCCCAATCAAAATCTGACTCCGAGGGATCTGTATCATCCTCACAAAACATCTCTGTCTCGCGGTCGAGAACTGAATCTGCCGACTGAAAAGTATCCTGGACCAGGAATGCGCTCTCCAAGCTCTCCTCTGCTGGCGTCTCTGCATTAGCGGTCTTTGAGGGTGAGAGGATGGCTTGTGCGTCTGGATCTGCCCATACTGCCTCATCATCGGTAATCACAAAATCGCAATCCTGGTGGATGTCTCACCCTGTCTCTGTCATCTGCTCTGAATCGGAAGTGGTCTCTGAGTAAGCTGAATCTATGACTCTGATGTCCTCGACCGTCTCTATTTGTACACTCTCGCCCTCGACGCGAAAGTATACCTTCCCGCTATCATGCTTGGTTACTGCCTTGGCTGTGGCCAAGAACGAGCAACCTAGAATGATGGGGGTATCGATCACAGACTCAAGGATCTCCATGTCCAACACAACGAAGTCCACGAGGAATTGCAGGCCCTGAATCGTGACGACAACGTCCTTCAGCAACCCCTTCAGCCTCTTGACAGATCGATCAGCAAACTGAAGGACTGTCCTGCTCTGTCGTTGAGTGCCTAACTCGAAGCGGTCGAGAAGGGCTGCCGGAAGTAGGTTGATCGAAGAACCGCTGTCTAATAGAGTGCGGTCGAACCTCTGCTCTCTAATATGGCATCTGACATATGGGGCTCCAGAATCTAGCCTCTTGGCCGGCAGATGGTTCTGAATCACGAAACACGTGGCTCTGGTCAGCACATGGATCTATGACTGGTGGTTCCTCCTCTTCCTCCTAACTGTGGTCCTGTCTCTGAGCGATCTCTGGAGTAGAGGGATGTGTTACAAGGCCTCCTGAAGAGTCAGCTGAATGTGGAATCGGTCGATCATCTGCTGGCTGAACTCTTCATGCTGTCTCTTTTTTGGATTTTCTATTTTCTTCCCTTTTTCCATGTGGAGTGCTCTAGGGAAGGGGATCATAGGGTCCTTCTCAAATGAAGGACTAGGAGAGGGTCTCGGCTGCTCAAGCACGGTAGAATCCACACATACATCATCATGCACCACAGGTGGATCAGAATAAAATAAACCCTTTCCTTTATTGCCAGATAAGTCTGAGATACAAGAACAGACGGAAAGACTACAGGACTCTCAGAAGTAAAAACGGTGGCATCAGCACCACCCTCGGCAGGTCGACTTGCGGCATCAGTACCGCGCTCTGGATCAGCAACAATGTTGGCATCAGTACCACCTCCTCTGTCTGGTGAAGTGACAGCCTCAGTACCGTCTGTGGGATCAGCATCCATGGTGGAATCATTACCACCGTCATCATCTCTCGTGACATCAGTACCGCACTCCTCCTCGCCTGGCGCTCCTGAAGTAGCATGGGAACGTCGCTCAGATGAGGCACCGCCTGCTGGCGTCCTACCGCTCCTAAGTGTGACAAAATCAGTATCAAACAGATATGCAGACAAATCACCAAATGTATCACTAGGAGTGGCATACTCTGTGAAATCTACCTGCTCAGACTTCCTCTTGAGGTTGTTCGGGTTGGGCTCGATCTGGGCAGGTATGGCGGCCTTCCCTCTCACTATCTCCCGCACCTCCTGACGGAACTCATCCATCTCCCGTCTGAAGATAGCCTGTTGGTCAGTAAGGAGGCGGGCTATGTCGTCTAAGGCGGTGTTCTCATAGGATGGCCCATGAGAACCTGACGGGTAGCCTCGCTGGTAGTGAGGTTGTTGCTGCTGGTGCGGGTACTGCTGTGGCTGGTGAGAAGGGCATGACTGGGGATGAAACTGCTGCTGCTGAGGCTGGTCACGCCTCCAAGAATGTCCCTGCTAATAGGGATGAGGACCATAATGTGAGGACTGCTGTTGTTGCTGCTGCTGGTGTACTGGGGGTTGCTGCTGCTGGTGATCTCTCTGATAGTCGTACTGGCCACCCTGTCTTGAAGGCTGCTGCTGGGAGCTGGCACCTCCGGCTGACCAACGGAATCCGGGATGGTCTTGTCGGATACCGGGCTGGGGTCGGTCGTGCCAAATCCCATTGACGTCCATCAACGGCTCAGGCTCGTAAGAGAGGGGCGGGAGTACTGCTAGAGGGTGATCCGGCTGGTAGACCACCATATGTGTGTCAGGAGATGGTGGTGACTGGTAAGAGGGCTGCGACTGCTGGTACGACTCCACCTGTACAAGGTGAACCTGTCTAGGCTGCTGGTGGCTGGAGCGCTGGGACGAGCTGCCGGTGCTACTCGGATTGCCTCGTGCCTGAAGACGGGGCTGGGAAGCCGTCTGTGCCTCATAGAGACACATGAGCTGTGTCTTCAGGTCACTCAGAGTCTGTGCCATCTGCTCTATCTGCGTGATATCCTGGCACTGCTTCTTCTCTATGATCTCCATCCGGTCCAGCTTCTCGCTGATGATGCCCATGTCAACGGTTGTGGACTCGGCTTGTGCTGCTACCGCTGACGAAGTGGATGGACCGGCGTCAACCTGTGCTATCCTCTGGTACTGCTCAGTCTGTGGCTGAGGGCGTCCCTATGTGTAGAGTTGGGTCTGGGACATCACTGTGTAGTTCTCGGCCATCTCCTCGTAGATGGCCCAGACCTGATCATGATCCTTGGTGAAGTAGGACCGCCATAAGAAGCGTTCACCAAGCCCTGCAGCTCTGGTGTCAACCCGCAAAAGAAGCTCTGAACAAGGTTCGGCTTCGAGATGTCATGGTGCGGGCATCTATCTGTAAGCTCTCTGAACCTCTCCTATGCCTCGTGAAACTGCTCGTTGGGGAGCATGGAGAAGTTGCTGATCAGGGCCCTCGCTGCATTCGTCCGCCCGAGTGGATAGTACTTGTTCAAGTACTCAGTGCGGAGCTGCTCCCAGGTGTACACAAACCTCCCTAAGTGCTTCAGCCAGTTGGCTGCTCTGTCTGCCAGAGAGAAGGGAAAGGCAATCATCTTGATGGTATCTGCGTCCACCTGACGATCGTGGACGGTGCTGCAGATCATCTCAAACTCCTGGAGATGAAGATGGAGCTCCTCAGTAGCCAGCCCATGGAACCGGGGTAGAAGCTGCAAGGTGTTCGGAGGGAACTTGAAGTCCCCCATGATACCTGGAAGTACCACCCAACGGTGCGTCAAAGTCGATCCAGTGTTGTGAAACTACCGCATCGGTCTCGGAGGCTCTGTTGCTGCTGCTGCAGCTGCTGCTGCGGCTACGGCTGCTGCGGCTGCTGCCGCACCCCTCGCGCTGCTCGCGATCGGCTCTCATCTACTCCATCTCTCTCCTCATCTCAATCATGAATGCTCCCTGATCCCTCAACTGCTGCTGAACTGAGTCAAGGGAGGCTATCAGGGTGGAGTTGATCGCACCCTGGTCCAGGACAAAAGTCTGCTCTCCTCGGGGACCTCCAGTGCGATCCTCGCTGATGCCGGCCATGGTCTCTGCAAAGGCAAAAGACCCAAAGTCAGGTGCCGATAAATCATCTGACTGTGGTCTCTCATCTGACACTGGCATCTCAGGAATGGTAAAAGGGTGGTCAAGGGGGAACAGGGCGGAGTCGAACTCGGGTTCGGAGGGCGGGTCTAAGCTCTCACGAACCGACCTAGATGAGTGGGCTGGAGTGCTAAAAAGCGGTGCAGCCAGAAGCTGCCTAAGAGACCTCCTTCCCATCATCGTGATCTGGCGAGTCGGGCGGATGGGATCTGGTAACAAATATGATCAGTAAGCAAACCCCGGATTTACCTACTCAATGCGAGCTGGAGATCGTAAGAGTTCGGTCAATTATCTTGTCTGTTTTTATTAGGTGATCAAGTCAAGATAGTAGAGCAGTTACGTGACCTGTTGGGAATCCAATCCGCCGAACCGACTGTCCCGTATAAAAGGCCGTTAGTCTGATCGAAGCTCGGATATGGCTCTATCCTAGTGTGCGGGTCACTCTCTCGCTCAAGCAAACCAGACAATGAGGGGGTTGCTTTCCCCAAGACAGATTTTTATGGTGAGTGTTTTTTAGGGTCAAGTTGAGTTAGCAGTCCCAATTTTATAGTTTTTCTTTTTTTTAGTATTTTTCAATATCAAACAACGCCTAACGAATTTTTCGATTCTCCTGGTTATTTTAATCCAAAACAGGGGGGAGAAGACGAAAAAGCCGATGCGTGGAAATCAATGATACATGCAGAGTAAGAAATACGTACCTGACTCCAGCAGTCTACATGCAAAATTATCCGCGCAAAATTTAAAGACTGAAATAAAACTACCTAAATGATGCAGGCGGAAATCCAAGCCCTAAGCAAGCAGTTCTACTCGAAAGAACGGCTAGTCGACCACCAACCTTCAATCCAAGAGTCTGGTCTAGGCTCACCCCTCCTCTTCTCGACAAATTGAGTTCAAGAGCAGCGTTTGATAGGGCGGGCTCGCGGCACGTAGGCTCGAAGGTAGTGGATCGACTATTTTTTTAGATTTTTATTATTGGTCCAATTAATCGATCTATAGGTACAGGCAAAGTTATTAATGTGTGTGGACCTACTTATTTACATCACAGTCAAGCAAAAATCCTTAGGCTAGGGGCTGAAAACCGCAAGAATCAGAAAGGCAGGAAATAAACGGTAAAGAAAACGGGAAAACCGCGAAAATCATGAAAAAGCCGAGGGGTCCCCTGAGCACGCCGGTGCTCGGCGAAACGGGCCCCGAGAGTCTCAAAAGTCTGGTTGAGTGTCCTGTTTTATTACAACAATCGTTCAAATAAGCTGAAAAGAAAACCTAATCTACTCTAAGCTAATCCTCCCGCACTCTGCTGTCTCCTCGCGCTCTCATGCGGCTCCGTGCAGAAGGGAACCGCCTCCAATTGTCGTGGTTGCGTCGGCTCACTGCCTCGGTCCTCGAGCCCTCGCAAGTAAACAGGCGGAGTTTATCAGACAAGGTTATTTGGAAAATTATGTAAATGAATGATATATATACAAAATATGCACAAAAGCCACAAAAAAGAAAACCGCGGAAAAAATCAAAAAGCGACTACTAAGTCGTGCTCCCCGGCAACGGCGCCATTCTAATAGGCCAAAAAATGACCGAGACTCAGGTGACTAAAATAGAGTTAGGGTCGTTGCGATCCGGATCTCGGAAATCAGTTAGTCAATAAGGAAAAATGAAGGAATAGACCACCAAATAGAGATAGAAAATCAATGAAAATCAAATAGTGGCCTTGGATATGAGATTAGCCTGGTATAGCACCTAGGGTCGGACGCAGGGAGCACGAGTTGGCCTTGCGGCTTATGAAGTAGTCGACAATGAAGAAATTATAAACAAATATTTTTTTGATGGTTTTTTAATATTTTTATATTTTTTTGGATTTTTAATTATGAAGGAAAACAATAAAGAGGGCTCACATTCAACCAATTATTTAAATGCTCAAAAATGGTCCAAAAATTCCAACAAAAATATTTTTAAGTGTGTATCACAGTGAATACCTTTGTCAATTCAAACATCTTCGACTCATCAACATCAAAAACAACTTATTCAACTGCTCAAACTCCACGTTGGCTCCTTTCATAATAGAATTCATAAAATATTGTTGCAAATATGAGGAACATTATTAACAATAAGTCTGAATGAGGTTAAATAAATATTTTAACACTTACCATTTTGTATATGGGTGTAAAAAGGAAAGGCGTAGTGTCATTGTTGTTGCAAAAACGATTCCTCGAAACAGCAACGTACATGTCAATAATTTGTGTATCATAAAATTTCATACAATTTAGTTTTATTTTTTCTATTAAAAAATGATTAACCTAATACTAATCAAGTCTTCAATCATCTTCTCATATAATAAATGATGGATCTCTTGTCCTTTGCAATATGTAACCAGGGGTGAAAGTATGTAGCATTCAACCTAAAAAGAGTCACAGTTCACAAAATATAATAGATCAAATATATATTAAGAAATTACGTCAAATCATGTAATAAATTTCTTACTTGTTTGCTAGATCTCGGAAAAATTATGGATCATCTTCCTCTGATCATATGTTACTAGTTCATAACCAATAAAATCGGTTGGAGGATCACAAAGATACTGAAATCAAATTATTCATAAAATTAAAACTAACTCAACTGCATAAACGTTTGCAATATATAGAAAATCAAACACCTCATAATCAGGATTTGCTCGATCAATGTTATCACCAAGCTCAAAAGATTCGAAAGCAATAACACTCTTTTGTTGCTTTGTCGCTCTTATACCGCTTATCATCGTCTCGGTTGATTCACGTTTAGAAGCATTTTGCTCTTTAATCTTGCGAGTCATAGAGCTTGGTTGTACTGTTTCCTTTACCTCCTGCTTCTTCTTTGGTGTTTTTTTCATTCTTATGAATGGCCATTGAATTTTAAAATTCGTCAATCCCCAAGTCGAAGCTTGAGACTTTATCTGATTCTTCATTCCTTTTTTCTATTTCCTCGTGTATCAACTTTTCATCAACATTGTTAACATGTCGTCATTCTCTGTAGCTTCCTCTTCCTTTTTTTCTTGCCAATCATTTTGAAATATTTAGATATTTTCCTCCATCATTTAATGGTCCAAAATATTCTCCATCAACATACATTGCCTCACCATCATTCTTTAAACTGGCTTTTTTTTCTTCCGAGTACACAGTGCGTATTTTTAAATGCAACATGCTCTGACTGTAAATTTTGAATGATTCTTTCGTATTCTGATATCTTTGCGAGCATGTCGATTTGAGAAGCATTCATATCATCGATCTTCTTCTTCATAATATCTATCTCATTCGAGAACTCTTTGCACATGTATCATTTGTTCTTCCATCTAATTGTATTTTTTCTCTGGTTCAATCATCAATGTTGTAAGTTTAAATGCTCCTTTTTTAATCTCCCTCTTCTAGCTGGTCCATCTTTTGAAATCTCTGTTTTTCCATTATCTCAACCTCGGGCCTTCTGACTGTGAAACCTCTCATAACAAATCTTTCATTGGGAAAGATGTACTCATGAGCCCCAATTTTGAATATCTCCCCTTTTGATGTTGCAAACCTCCAACCATCTATTGGTATATAAATGATTTAATTAATATCCAATCTAGAAAATTACTATCAACATCCTATATAAAAACATATAATTTTTCAATATATTTAATTTAAGTACATGTTCATTGGTTAATGATGCCAATCTCCTAGATAGACCTTTAATCAACCATGTCCACCTTCTTATCCGTGGGCTTAGATACATTCTCACAACCAAGTCCTTATAGTAGTACTCTAGTATCCAAACCTATACAAACAATATCAAATATTTTAAATTTATCCACGTAAATTAAATTTAATATTCCAGATCTATATTCTTACGTAGAGATATGCAACACATAATATAAGATAACAGACGTCACTCTAACTACTCCTCTTCTCCTCGTGTTTAATATATTCAAAACATCATCCATATTGAATATAACCATTCTTGCTACTGCGTCTGACCAGTTGAAAAATCTTGTGTCTTCAAGAGATACCATGTAACGTAGAACATCCTTTGGGAATGAAAATGCATTGTTTAGATTCAAGAATGTTGAATAATACTAAGCACGTTACACAAATGGATACCGAGTTGTCATCATCCGTGTCATAGAAATCTATTAGTACGTTTACTAGTTTCTTTCTATTGAAAACCATCCATGCTTCAAACAACTCTTCTGTAATCAAACTTTTCTACTACAAGTGATGTCCTCTTACAAAACTGTAAATCCATAGTTTGGTATGTCAAGTATACAACTAATGTCATCGTTGCACCAGCTCACCACTTTATTATCAATTCTGAATACTCATCCTCCTTAGTATTGTTCAACTATCCACTGTAAATTTCTTCGTTGCATATCAATACTCTTATGTTTATCAATTTTGAAAATGTAGTGTTGTTTATCACGGCTTGTTGTTTCGTTGTTGTCCTATTGTCTATGAATTGGACGAAGCGATCTATATAACAGTGTTGCACATAGCCCTTGCCTTCCAATATAAAGGAAAAAATACTTTTAAAAAAATAATATAAATCATTGAGAAAAAAATTAAATGCTTACTCCCAACTTTTTCTTCAGCTATATCCTTTTCAACATCTTCATTTACTTGTAACTCTCTACTCTTTGCTGAAAGTTGTAAACATATTCAAAATTCTGAAATCATTTATTATTTTCAAGCGAATATTAATACAATTTTTAAATAATTACCATATATATGTATACAAACTGTATAAGGATTCCCTTTATCTTTCTCAGCTTCTTTCTCACTGGACGATTCTTCAAACCTTTCTTCATTTTCCTTACTGTATTGATTTTTATATTTTTTCTTCCAAATATGTGCTTCTTGTGCCTTTCACCATTCTTCAAACATTCATTTTTTATATAGTTCAGTTGTTAGTTACTTTATTTAAAGAAAATTTAGGTTAATTTCATACGTCCAAAGCTTACAATAATTATAAATATACTACACGTAGTGGTTTTGTTTCTAGTTATTATAATTGTTTCTAACAATAACATTCATTAATACAATTCATATTTTTTATTCCAAACATTTTACAATTGAATATATTTTTTCGTTGCAAAGTTAGGCATTCATACATGAACATGTTAAAGAGATAAATATCTTATTAATCAAATAGTTGCGTATAGACAACATCTTTCATTTGTTCCTTATAAATCAAATAGATGTTTTGACACAATTTTCTCCATTACTTTCTAATACTTTTCTTCTTTATAGCATATTGATCCCAAAAGATATAGTTTTTAATATCAGCGTATTAAATTTCTTCAATACAGAAAGTCTTCACAATATCATTTGATTTCATTTCTCTATTTTTAATTCTAAAGATTGCATAATGCTTGAAAAGCGATCAGAAAATCCTCTCCATACATTTCATGTTGATCAATAGAACTAAGATCAATATTCATTCTTTCTTGGATCATGTAATATATTTTCAATAATGCTCATAAATTTAAGATTGGTGCCACTACATGTGATAAAAATTGTATACAAAAGAACTTCTAAGGAGATTATACTCTTGTTCCTTTACACCTAAAAGCGATGCATTTTCATCCAAAATATACGGAAATCTACTAGTAAAGGCAGATGTAACATGTCTTCACGAATCTAAAGCGAAGGATAGCTTTTTTTCCTTCACCCCTAGAAGTTGGTCAGTTGCAGCATGTCGCGCTACCCTTTTCCTTTCAAATATTCCTAGGCCATTGGTCCTAAGCAACGCGGAAGTTTCGGAGCTCTTACCTTAAAATAGACGTTTCATTTAATTAATATGCTATTTACTATTTTATTAGTTAATATTTCTAAAACTAGTCTATTAAGTTAAAATTCAAAATAACACGTCACTAGATGATGTTATTCCATCATATCCACCATTGCGATTCGCAACTCTTCTTTTCATGGTTAACACGTTGTTCTAAGTAATAGTCTATATTTTTTCCATCATTTTTCAAGTCAAATGGCTATGTATGTTACTTTATTTGTTAAATTTGGAATTTAAATACATTAATTCATTCTTATTTCATGGCATATTTTCCTAAACTCAATATATTTGTTTTTAAATACTTCTGAATTCACCATTTCCTACTTTCCATATTCATGTAGTCGTTTTCTCAAAAAAAAAATCAACTATCATTTTCTTGAATTCGGTTTCTTACTGTTAATATTATTTAGATTTAGTTTTGGGATATTTACACTCATAACCGTGAGTAATTTCATAACTACCTCAGAAACCCTCTATAATCAAGAATTACACCCCAAGACCCTGAATAAATGCTTCATTTTACACCTATACCCTTCTGTTAGTTTAGCTCATTAAGTCAACCATATGAGTGAGTTAATATAACCAATTCACCATCTAACGACTAGGATTAACCAAAAAATAAATAAAAAAAAGAATTTTCTTGAAAGGCTTCCAGTCTTGTAGGGGTGGGGATGCTTCGAGCGGGGGCTTCGTGGTGGAGGCTAACAGTCGGTCGGGGGGGGGGGGGGTTTCTTACTGGAGAGGGTGATGGTGGGGGGGTCGGGCTTCCACGCGGGAGGGGATCATTCGTATCTGTTGTCCTTGCTTGGGGGGATGTTGGACGGTCGGGAGGGGGTGACTTGCAAGACGAGCGGGGGGTTTGGGCTTCCATCGTGGGGGGATTATTAGAGGGGGGCTTGTAGGAAAAGCAGGGGGTCAAGAGGTGCAGAAAAACCAGAGGCTAGCAGGGGGTGACTTGCAGGATAAGCGGGGGGATCGTGCTTCCATCATGGGGGGTTCAAGGGAGCGGGCTTGCAGGATGAGGAGGGGGACGGGAGGTGCAGAAGAACCTGAGGCTAATAGAGTAGCACATGGAGTCATAGAGGATGACGCTCCATCGGTTCGAGTACACATCGATAAGCACAATGTGGTACAAGCTTGCATACACGAGGGTGAAGGGGAGGGTGCGACGCGGGGACCAGATGTGGTTGATCATGTTCGGGTCTGGGTTCAAGTGCAACAACGTGGTCTGGAGGGCACTGCGGGCAGTGTGTGGACCGGGTGTGGCAGTCGTGGTGGGGGCAGGCAGCCGAGGGGAGGGGTTCTTCGTGGAGGAGGTTGGCGGCAAGGGTCGGGTTGATGGAAGGAGGGGGCTTGCTGACAAAGGTTGTGGCTTGCGGGGGGCGCTTTACATGATGATGGATGTTGGCGATAGAGGTCATGCTTCCACGGGGGAGGGATGCTTCGTCGGGGGTCGGGTTTCCATGGTGGGTGGGGGGGGGGGGGGTGATTGCAGCAACGTCAGGTGTGGGTTCTTGCTGGCGACGGGAGTGTGACTAACAAGGATTCAACTGGCAGAGGGAGGAGGCGATGGGGGCTCCTCAATGGGGGTTGCTGGTTGGAGGAGGAGGTTGGCTGGTTGGAGGAGGAAGGGTCATTTATAAATAATGGGATACCTAAAGGGTATAAAATGTAAAATATTTAACGGATACCATTATACTTAAGGGGAAATTAGATGGAAGTTAACACGGGGTTATGAGTGTAAGAGTAAAACATTATTCTGGGTCCTAGATGTAATTCATGGTTGTAGAGAATTTTTAGGGTAATTACCAAATTACTCAGGGTTATGGGTGTAAATGTCCCTTTAGTTTTTTATTTTTTTCCCAAAAATTTTGTCCTTCTATTGTTAACACCTTATTGATGTCTTCTTTTGTAATAATTTAAAAAGAACAATATTTTCCAAGCTGTGATTAAATTTTTATATTTACACAAATTTCTTAATTGTTATACAATTTGAACATTTAAAAGCCTATTTACATAGTTTAAGTCATTTAAATTTATTTTACATGTTACCAATGTAATATACATTACTTACAATGTCAAAATGCATTAAAAGGTTAATCAGAAAATTTAAAATTTCATTTTCCAGATCATAATTGTAAAAAGAATATAACTTTTGTAAATTATGAGTGATTTTATTATTAATTTGTCTTCTTTATTTTATAAAGGAGATTTTTCTAAATTGTTCTTTTTTTATAAATTCCACATAAACTTACTTCTCATATTCAAACTATTTTTTATATCATATACTTTTGTAAATTATATAAAGTTAATTTCTATTTCGTTCCTATGATTGTAAATTGTGTCACATATTTAAGCCCTGTTCACAATTAATATTTCAAAATTTTGTCAAACTTTGTATTTCATTGCACAACTAATATAAAATACAATTAACAATTTTAAAAGTCATAAATAATTTCAATGTTTCTTGACCCCTTCCTCGAATGTTTTGTTTATTTTATTATTTTCATAGCAATTTTAAACATGTCCTTTCTTAATTTTCATTCCTAAATACCATTTAAAGGATATCACATCTTCTTAAAATAGTTCTCTTGTTTGACACTGAGCCGTTATCTAACTTTGAGACTAAGTCCAGCATCTATCTTGATCGTGCTATCTTATTTGTAAGATGTATCTTCTTATTCTGAAATACTAAGAAATTTGTAGTTCATTGCTTCCTTATACGTTGAGTTTGTTAGATAATATTTTGTTTTATCGGTGTCTTCTGTTTTTGTAATCTGAATATGGTTAATTCAGCCACGTCACTATTGTCCATTTATTTACTATACTAATTGCTCCACTAATGTTCATTTTGTTTTTCATCTAAATAGGAAGATTGTAATATTTGGAAAGTACATCCACGTCACTTTATATTTGCATTAAAAAACAATTTCAATTACATTTATTGCTATTGAATTCAAATGCATTTAATTATCTCCATTTTTTAGGAAAGTTATTAACTTCAAAATCACAATTGGAATCTATCTGATCTTAATTATCTGGCCTATCTTGATGGTTTTCTACTATTTAAGGAAAGGCCTTCCTCATTGGAAGGGCTTCATATATATAGGAAAAAATGGGGCTACCTCTGCCTATATTTTCCCATATTTTTTATTTTTTTGAAAAATATCACCATGTATATCTGATGAATCTCAATTCATCACTCTTTATTCCTTTATTTTATCTAGAAACTTGAGCAAAATACCATGTAAATATGTGTAAATACAATAAATTGTCAAAACACATGCATCATGTAAATATGCATAATTAGCATGTTTTTGTATGAAATAAAGGAATAAAGAAACACAAGAAAAATAGGGAAATATTTAGAATAAATATTGAGTGACCTAATCCCAAGGGAGGGCTCAGCATGGGCCTGATCGCAAAAGAACCAAGTAGAGAGAGATAAGGTCAATCATGGTGTACATAATCCTATGTATCTAAATAAATTTATTTTCCTCAAAATAAAAATTAAAAAGTGTTTCTCATATTTTGTACATATTTGTAAAAATAAAACTAAAATAAAAATGGGAAAAATAAAAAAAATAAAAATAGATAAAATTCTCTCTCATCAGTGTACATAGACCATGTATATAAAATAAAATGCCTATTTATTTTCTCCATGTAAATATTTAATAAATCCAATAAAAATATTTTTATATACTCCATATTTTATGGTGTAAATAAATAAAATAAAAATCAGAAAAATAAAAACAAAAATAATAAAAATCATTGACCACCTTGTATATATACCATGTACACATGTATATAAACCTATTTATTTAACCCATGTAAATAAATCATAAAAATAAAATAAAAATACCTTTTCATTCCAAATTTTATGTTGTAAATAAATAAAAATATAAAATTGAAATAATTGTACAAAAATAAATAATTAAAAATAAAAATAAAAACTACGATGTGTATATACCTATATATAATAATATAATGTAAATACGTTATTTATTTTTCAAAAAAATGATTAAAAATCATAAAAAAATAATTTGAAAAATAAGAAATATTTTTCATGTTCAAACTTTTTGAAATAAAATCATTTACTAATTTTAAATGATTTTACAAAGAAATAAAAATGGAATAATGTGATTGGTCCACGGGGGATTGTTGACCCCCGGTCAATTCTCCCTCCAGGACCACTCGCCCGCGGATCCTGCGCCCCGACCAGATTTCTCAAAATTTTTGCGCTTTGATCCGACCTCATCGATCGAAACCCCGAGCTCCATTTACAGATCCTTCATCCGAGACCCTCGCCCGGGGTTGATTCTAGGGATCCGAGCTTCACCGTGCCCTGCCCGACCCCATCTTCTCGGACCTGCACCACTATTTAACCTGAGTTCCGACCGAGTTTTCAATCCATCTTTGGCTTCCGTCTTCCATTCCCAGGATCTCCATTCTCTTCCCTAGAGTGACAGCTATCGGAGGGGAGTGTCGCAGCGAGGAGGGAAGGTCCCCAGCCACTGATCCGGTGAGCTTCCTCACCGTGCACCGCCGCAAGGTGCTCCCGAGCCTCTGGCCCCGACGAGCCATCGAGGAAAACGATCCCAGGAGCTTCGTCAGTTCCAGCCCAGTCGATTCTGATCATCAGGTACCTTCGATTCACCTTAGGTTCGAGTAATTTCCATTTTCGCCCAAATCGCACCGCCGGCCTTCGCCGATTGAGCCATCTCGATCCGATCATCCGTTGGCGCATCCGACCATCGATTCATATCCACGAGACCTCTATCCACCTTCTACGCCCCTCCGATCACCTTGGTTTGCCCCGGAACCAAGAAGTGGGCCTCCATCGCCGTCGCTTCGCCAGATGCCTCCGCTTCGACCCATCTGACCACCCATTTCACCCACTGACGGGTCGAGGAACTTTGCCCTCGACCCAGGAGTCTCTCTATGCAGCTTGCAGTTCAAGTCAACCTCATCTAGAGGTCGACTCATTCGGGCATAGGAGCTTTGCGCCTCCTTCGTCGCCGGGCCACTCCGGTGGTCCCCGTCCTCATCGGAGGTACCCACCAGCTGCGGAAGAGTCCAAGCATCCTTCTACACATATCGACAGCCCAGGAGGAGGTCCAGCGCGCACGGATTGAGCCGGCGAACTTCACCGGAGTCGAGTTCTTCCAGGACCTTCAGCTACCGTCCGATCAGCCATTCACTGCAGTTTTGATCCGGACGGTTCTTCCTCGAGAGACATCTATCGTCCGATCCATCAGGGCTTCGATCCATGACATCCAATAGCAGAGGCGTTTTCTGTTCTCAGCCGTTCGATCTCCACGTGGCGCTTCCTCGACCATCGATCCTAAATAAAGGGGTAATTTCCCTTAGGCCCCTGCCATTTTGCTTTTTGTCGTGTAGTCTTGTAAATATTAGTTTACGTTATGTGTATTTTGGAACAATTGCAGTTAGGTCCATATGTTTATTTTATTTGCAATTTAGTCCTTGTTTATGTGAGCCACGTGCATCGACACGTGAGGTTTTGGGATATTTGCATGTTTAGTCCTGAACTTCCTATGTGTTATTGATTGCATGTTTTTAAATAGGAATTACACTTATACCCCTCTGTGTCTGAACCACGTGATACGCGCGTGCTTTTGTGGGCTTTTTGCATTCTAGGCCCTGAGCTTTCTTTATTTGTTATTATTTGGTCCTGGAAGTATGTTTCTTTGCACTTAGGACCCTGATTGATATGTGAGTTATTTTTATTGAATAAAATATCATATCAAAGCAAAATTAGGTGAAATTTGGATATGTGGCTACTGCCATTGTGTGAAAATTTCCCTAAATTTTTGGGATATTTTCGAGGCTTTTTGCTATTTTTAAAAACTCAAAAACACGTATTTTTGTTACTGTTTGAATTGAAAAATCCAAGAAAAATATCAAAACTACTCTAAAAATTCTAAAAAAATTAGGGATAGTTAATTTTATTGTTTTCTAGCTTCTGTCAATTTTTTAGCTTGTTTGTATTTATAAAACCCTTAAAAATTGAAAAAACCCTCAAAAGCTTATAAAAATCAGTAAAAAATCTATAAAATCCAAAAAAATGCAAACTCTTTTTCTGTAGTTTAGTTTTTGTATATATTTTTCAAAAAATTTGTCTCCAGATTTTTATAGATCAATTGTGTATTTTTAATTGATCTTTCAAGTCTTGCTGCACAGTAACCCATATTTTTCCTCTTTCTTTATTTTTATAAAATCAAATAAAAATTATAAAATCTACAAAAAATTACCAAAAACACTTAAAAACATAGAAAAACACAAAAAACAATTTTGTTTGAATTTTTGGAGTATTTTAGGTGCTTAAATAATTATGGTTGTTGCTTGTTTATATCTTTTCTTATATAATTAAAAACACAAAAAATAGAAGTAATTAAAATCCACCAAAAAATATTTTACTCCTTTTTGTCTATTTTTGACTACTTCGTAGGCCGCAAGGACATCCCGTTCTCCTTGAGTCCGACCCTGGTCGCTATATCAGGTTAATAAAAATAGCGAGGACCATTATCTGATTTTCATTGTTTTTTCCTCTGTTTGGTGGTTCCTATATTTTTCTTAATTGACTGATTCCTCTCGATCCGGGTCGCAACGACCCGAGAGTGATTATTTTTACCCTGCCCTGATTGAGAGAGTTCCTCGTGATTTTTCGATCGTCAGAATGGCGTCGTTGCCGAGGAGCACGGCTTAGTAGTCTTTTTCGATTTTTCCGTGGCTTTCTTTTTTGTGGCTTTTTGTAGATATTTGTAGATATATTTTCTCTGCTTTATTTACACAGTTTTTATGGACTGACACACTTCTGCTTTTGTTTCTTGCGAGGGCCCAAGGACCGAGGCGACTTTTTCGAAAGCCAGAGAAACCGCGGGATTCGGAGGCAGCTCCCTTCTTTACAGAGCCATAGGAGAGCGCGAGGAGAGCCGAAGTGCGGGAGCCACGGAATAGCCGCAAAATAACCGTAGAATAGCCGTAGATTAGTTAGTTTTATTTTCTGCAGAATTATTTTATTGTAATAACACAGGGACAAACACGTGGACTTGATTGATCTCGGGGTCTGTTTTGCCGAGCACCGGTGTGCTCGGGGGACCTCACCGCGATTTTCGTCGATTTTGGATTTTTGACCGTTTATTTATTGCTTATTTGATTTACACAGTTTTAGCCCTAGCTTAGGAGTTTTCTTTGATTGTGACGTAATTAATTAAGGCCAAATCCCTAATTATCTGCATGTTCCTATTGATCGATAATTGGACTTAATTAATTAAATCACAAAGAAAAGGTCGGATTACTTGAGCTCTAGTCCACGTGCCTTGAGGAGCCACATACAACGCGTGCAGGATCCGTTGTGGCGGACACCGAGTGGCTCCCAAGATAGGACTCCGGACTTAGACTTGAGTACCCGGCTACTGTTCTTCATGAGTAGAACTACTTTGTTTAAGGCCAGTTTTCGCGTGCATCATATAGGTAGTTTATATTCTATCTTTATTTTATGCGCGGATCACTCTGCATGTAGACTGCTGGAGTCAGGTATGCATTTCTTACTCTGCATGCATCATTGATTCTCGTGCATCGGCTTTTTCATCTTCTCCCCCCTGTTTTGGACTTAAAATAATCAGGAGAACCGAAAAATTCGTTAGGCATTGTTTGCTTGAAAAATACCTAAAAAAGAAAAACTATAAAATTGGGACTGCTAAACAAACTTGACCCTAAAAGACACCTCACCTAAAAATCTATCTTGGGGAGAGCAACCCCCTCATTGTCTGGTTTGATTGCGCGAGAGAGTGACCCGCACACTAGGCTAGAGCCACATCCGAGCCCTGATCAGACTACCGGCCTTTTATACAGGACAATCTGGTTGACGGATTGGATTCCTATCAGGTCACATAACCGCTCTGATATCCTGACATGATCACCTAAATAAAATTGACAAGATAATTGACTGAGCTCTTACGGTCTTCACCTCAGCGTGGAGTAGGTGAATCCGGGGTTTGTTTGCTCATCTTGTTTGTTTTCCAGATCTCATCCGCCCGACTCGCCATATCAAGATGATGGGCAGGAGGTCTCTTAGGCAGCCTATGGCTGCACCGTTTTTTAGCACTCCAGCCCGTTCATCTAGGTTGGTTCGTGAGAGCCCAGACCTGCTCTCCGAACCCGAGTTCGATTCCACCCTGTTCCCCCTTGACCACCCTTCTTCTATTACTGAGTTACCAGTGCCAGATGCGAGAAAACAGACAAATGATATTTCGGCACCTGAGTTTGGGTCTTTTGCCTTTGCAGAGACCATGTCCAACAGAGAGGAGCACACCGAGGGTCAGAGGCCTGAGACGACCACTTATGTTTTGGACCAGGGTGCGATCAACACTACCATGTTAGCCTCCCTTGAGACAATGCAGCGTCAAATACGAGATCAGGGGGCTTTCATGGTGGAGATGACGAGAGAGATGGAGAGACTGAGAGCTGTAGCAGACCAGCCATGAGCCGAGGGACGGAGGGGTCCCGATCAGCCAGATCAGCCAGACTAGCCGGCAGCAGCAGCAAAGCCGAGATCGATGCGGGAGTTGCACAACCCCGGATCGACATTGACATACCAGTGGGTGGTTCTTCCGGCTATCATGGGAGACTTCAAGTTCCCCCCGAACACACTTCAGCTACTCCCCCGCTTCCACGGGCTCTCCACTGAGGAGCCCCATCTTCATCTCCAGGAGTTTGAGATGATCTGCAGTACCGTCCACGATCGGCAGGTGGACGAGGATACCATCCGGATGATTGCTTTTCCTTTCTCCCTGACCGACCCAGCAGCCAACTGGCTGAAGCACTTAGGGAGATCTTTGTATACCTGGGAGCAGCTCCGCACCGAGTACTTGAACAAGTACTATCCACTCGGACGGACGAATGCAGCGAGGGCCCTGATCAGCAACTTCTCCATGCTCCCCAACGAGCAATTCCATGAGGCATGGGAGAGGTTCCGTGAGCTTACTGACAGATGCCCGCACCACGACATCACGAAGCTCAACCTAGTTCAGAATTTCTTATGCGGGTTGACACCAGAGCTGCAGGGCCTGGTGAACGCTTCTTGTGGCGGTTCGTACTTCACCAAGGATGAGGATCAGGTTTGGGCCATCTATGAGGAGATGGCTGAGAACTATACAGTGATGTCCCAGACCCAACTTTACACTCAGGGGCACCCACAGCCACAGACCGTGCAGTTTCAGAGGATAGCACGGGTCGATATCGGTCCTTCTACTTTGTCCGCGGCAGCCGCACAGGCCGAGTCTACATCCGCAGACATAGTGATCATCAGTGAGAAGCTGGACCGGATCGAGCTGATAGTGAAGAAGCGGTGCCAGGGCATATCTCAGATGGATCAGATGGCACGGATGCTGAGTGATTAGAAGACACATGTCATGTGTCTCCAGGAGGCACAGACGGCTTCTCAGCCCATCTTCAGTCACGAGGAGATTCGAGCAGCAGCGGCAGCTCGTCCCAGCGCTCCAGTCAGCCTAGACAGGTTCACCTTGTACATGTGGAGCGTACCAGCAGCCGCAGCCATACTACCCGTCGCCACCATCCCCAGACACTCATATGGTGGTCTACCAACCGTATCAGCCCTTGGCAGTACTCCCCCCACCCCCTTACGAGTCGAAGCCGTTGATGGATGTCAACGGGATTTGGTACGACCGACCCCAGCCCGGTATCCGACGAGACCATCCCAGATTCCGTTGGTCAGCCAGAGGTGCCAGTTCCCAGCAACAGCCTCTAGTTCAGGGGTGGCCAATACGGCCATCAGCGAGAGCACCAGCAACCCCAGCCCCCAGTACACCAGCAGCAGCAGCAGTCATCCCAGTATGGTCCTCGTCCCTATCAACAGGGATAGTCTTGGAGGCGAGAGCAGCCTCAGCAGTATCATCCACAGCAGTACCCCTCTCACCCGCCCCAGCCGCAACAGCCTCCCTACCAGCGAGGCCACCCGTCAGGTTCTCATGGTCCAGCCTATGAGAACCCTGCCTTAGACGACTTAGCTCGCCTCATGACAGAGCAGCAGGCTACCTTTAGACGGGAGATGGATGAGTTCCGCCAGGATATACGGGAGATCGTGAGAGGGAAGGCCATCATTCCTTCCCAGATTGAGTCGAACCCGAACAATCTGAAGAGGAAGTCTGAGCAGGTAGAGTTCAAAAAGATTACCGCTCCTAGTGATTCAATTGGTGATTTGTCTGCATACATGTTTGATGCTGATTTTGTTACACTTAGGAGCGGTAGGATGCCAGCAGGCGGTGCCTCGTCTGAGCGACGACCCCACCCCACTTCCAGGGCGCCACGCGAGGAGGAGCGCGGTACTGACGCCGCGAGAGATGATGACGGTGGTGCTGACGCCACCATGGATGTTGATCCAACCGACGGTACTGAGGCCGTCGCTTCACCAGATGGAGGAGGTGGTACTGACACCACCACAGTTGCTGAGCCAGAGCGCGGTACTGATGCTGCAAGACGACATGCCGAGGGTGGTACTGAGGCCACCATTTCTACTTCTGCTAGTCCTGTTGTCTTTCCGTCTGTACATGTATTTTAGGACGTTTCTGGAAATAAAGGAAAGGGTTTGTTATTTTCGGATCCACATGTGTTGATTGATGATGTTTGTATGGATTCTGTTGTTAATGAGAATTCTAGGACCTCTCCTAGTCCTTCATCTGAGAAGGACCCCGTGATCCCCTTTCCACGAGCACTTCACATGGCAAAGGGGAAGAAAACAAAAAATTAAAAAAAGAATCATCAGATAGAGTTCAGCCAGCAGATGATAGATCGATTCCATATACATATGACTCTTCAGGAGGCCTTGGAGCACATACCTCTACTCCAGAGATCACTCAGAGACAGGACCACAGTTAGGAGGAAGAGGAGGAACCATCAGTCTGAGATCCATGTGCTTACTCGTGCCACGTGTTTTGCGATACAGAACCGTCTGCCAGCCAAGAGCCAGATGCAGGAGCCCCGTATGTCAGATGCCACAGTCACGAGCAGAGGTTCGATCGTACTCTATTAGACACCGGTTCTTCGATCAACCAAATTCTGGCAGCCCTTCTCGACCGCTTCGAGTTGGGCACTCTCCGACAGAGCAGGACGGTCCTTCAGTTTGCTGATCGATATGTCAAGAGGCCGAAGGGGTTGCCGAAGGACGTCGTCGTCACGATTCAGGGCCTGAAATTCCTCGTGAACTTCGTTGTGTTGGACATGGAGATCCCTAAGTCTGTGACCGATACCCCCATTATTTTAGGACGCCCGTTCATGGCCACAACCAAGGCAGTGTCCGACCATGATAGCGGGAAGGTGTACTTTCATGTCTAGGGCGTGAGTATACAAATAGAGACGGTCGAGGAGACTAGAGCTAGAGATTCAGCTTGCTCAGAGCCGACTTCCGATTCAGAGAAGATGACAGAGGCAGGGCAAGACATCCACCAGGACTGCGATTTTATGATTACAGATGACGAGGCAGTTTGGGCAGATCCAGTTGCACAGACCATCCTCTCACCTTCAGAGTTCGCTGATGCAGAGACGCCAGTAGAGGAGAGCTTGGAGAGCGCATTCCTGGTCCAGGGTACATTTCAGGTAGCAGATTCGGTTCCCGACCGTGAGACAGATTTTTGTAGGTATGATATAGATCCCTCGGAGTCAGATAGTGATTGAGCAGAGTTCGATGATTTGACACCTTGTCTGACTTCTACTGAGCCTATAACTAGGGAGGAGGTTGATTCCGTACAGAGCAGAGACAGTCTAGCAGAGCAGCCTTCTCCAGATCCAGTTTGTGAGCGAGATTTCTCATTCTCCCGTGCAGATTTGGCAGCATTCACTCGGACTTTTCAGAGGCCAGATCCGCCAGCACCTACTTGTCCAGAGCTGAAGCCGCTACCGTCGTTGCTGAAGTATAGGTTCCTTGTGGGTGAGCATGAGATGTACCCAGTCGTTATCTCCGCTGATTTAACTGGAGAGCAAGAATCCCGTCTGATGGAGGTTCTTGAAAAGAACCGCAAGGCGATAGGATGGAGTGTAGCCGATCTCCAGGGGATCAGTCCGACTCTGTGCTCCCACCATATCTATCTCGAGGAGGAGGCAAAGCCGTCGCATGAGTTCCAACGACGACTGAACCCGAATCTTCGATAGGTTGTCATGAAGGAGATCTCGAAATGGTGGAATGCCGATTTTATCTACCCCATCTCCGACTCCAAGTGAGTCAGTCCATTGCATGTGGTGCCCAAGAAGACGGGCATCACTACAGTTGTCAGTGAGTCTGGAGAGGAGATCGCTACCTGGGTACCCACTTCTTTGCGGGTCTGTGTGGACTACAGACGATTGAACCAGGCCACCAAGAAGGATCATTTCCCACTGTCCTTTATTGATCAGATTATTGAGAGGTTGGCAGGGAAGAGTCATTACTGTTTCTTGGATGGGTACTCTGGATATAATCAGGTGGCCATTGCGCCCGAGGACCAGGACAAGACCACCTTCACCTGTCCCTTCAGGACATATGCTTTCAGACGCACGCCGTTTGGATTGTGCAACGCTCCGGCGACATTACAAAGATGCATTCTTTCCATCTTTTCGGACATGGTGGCGGAGTGCTTGGAGGTCTTCATGGATGATTTCTCGGTCTATGGCGATGGATTCGATTCTTGTTTTGACTGCCTAGACCGAGTCCTTCAGCGATGCATAGAGGTTCACCTTGTGTTGTCTTGGGAGAAGAGTCACTTCATGGTGACTCAGGGGTCGGTGCTTGGCCATATCATCTCCAACATGGGCATGGAGGTTGATCCGGCCAAGGTGGATGTCACTAGAAAACTCAATCCGCCATCCAACTTGCGGCAGTTACGGTCTTTTTTAGGGCACGTCGGTTTCTACCGACGCTTCATTCATGATTTCAACAGGATTGCCCGACCGTTGACTGATCTGCTGATGAAAGACACCGAGTTCCTTGTTGATGATAAGTATCTATTGTCATTTGAGACTCTCAAGAGCTGTGTTGTAGAGGCTCATGTTCTCTAGCCACCCGATTGGTCTCTCCCATTCGAGATCATGACGGGCGCCTCCGATTTTGCTGTGGGGGCCGTGCTGGGACAGAGGAGGGATGGAGTTGCATTTGCCATTCACTACGCTAGTTGTACATTGGATGCCGCGCAACGGAACTATACAACCACTGAGAAGGAGATGCTAGCCGTAGTTTTCGCCCTAGATAAGTTCAGATCTTACATCATTGGATCTAGAGTTACCATATCCACTGATCATACCACCATCAGGTATCTCATGGCAAAGAAGGATGCCAAATCCAGATTGACCAGATGGATCCTTCTACTACATGAGTTTGACATAGAGATTAAGGATAAGCCTGGAGTCAAGAATGTGGTGGCAGATCATCTCTCCCAATTGGAGTATCTTGAGGATTCTGAGCAGATTGAGCCTATTTGTGAGACCCTCCCAGATGAGGCGATCCTTGCTATCACCTCGCTCCCATGGTATGCCGATATTGTGAACTATCTTGTCGCCAAGAAAGTTCCACAAGATTGGCCTAGGAAGAAACTTGAGACCTTCCTCACGAAGGCCAAGTTTTACCATTGGGAGGATCCCGTCCTTTACCACGAGGGAGGGGATACTATCTGGCGTAGGTGCATTCCTCAAGAGGAGCACCACAACGTCCTTACTTACTGCCACAAGTTTGAGGCAGGAGGACATCACTCAGGGAGGAGAACGACACAGAAAGTGCTCCAATCCGGCCAATGGTGGCCTACTCTCTTCAAGGACTCTGATGAGTTCGTGAAGAGATGTACTGACTGTCAGAGGATGGGCACTTGTGGACAGCATGATATGATGCCGATGCAGCCTGGGGCATCGATTTCATGGGTCCATTCCCTAGGAATTAAATTGACAAATGGAGCTTGATTAAGACCTTAATCCACCTAATGATAAGAGGAACCTTAGAGGGATTAGGATTGAGACTTTTCAGGTCCATTGGGACTTACTTCTTTGAGTCCACTAGGCTATGAGCATATGTCATCTTGATGAGCCTAAGTAGACCACTTAACAACACACGCATGACTCTCAGAGACAATGGCTTTACTTGCACCAGCACTCTACACATAGCTCTCCACGGATGAGGTGGTGAGGAGGCAATTTCCTTTGGCTTGGGGTAGCATATGAGGGTAGTACTTCTAGGCGGAACCTCTCTTCTTCTTATAGTGAAGTAAGTGCGTCTCAACTTGGTCTGATGGTTATGAAGTCTAAAGACAGAAGCTGTGGGTTGCAATAAAGCTTCAAAAGAGGGATAGTCTACTGGCTCAAGAGGAAAAACTCCTTGTATATATGTTGCACCATGTAGATATGTTGTACAAATGCACAAAAAAATGTGCAAAAAGAAAAGAACTCCAAAAAAGTGGTGGGTCGAATTGAAAATTTAATAATCCTACCGGAGTGTACATAGTCAAATAAAGCAAAAGCTTATGTTATACATGACCATCTCATGAAGCTTGCAGCGGGAGACTCAGCTACACTGGTTAGAGCTCCCAAGGATACATGGCTACACCGGTCATGGTCCATTCTCTCCTTCCCCCTCTTCTTGAGCCGATTGCACTTGAACTTAGAAGGGAATACCCCGCTTCTCGAGAAAAGAGTTGCTAGACCGAGGCATTAGAGTTACCGGGTTGAGGGAGGTTGTTTCTTTATTACTTCTGAGGTGGGGAGCTACATATCACTTACACGGTACAAGGAAAGATTCATGGTCATTAGAGTTTGTGTATGTAGACTTGTTCTAATCTGGTTTATTGAGGAGTCTTGACCATAGATTGGTGGAACTTAGAGGCTGTTAAGTTTCAATCTTGAGTCCAAATAAGGTTCCGACAAATTAATAATCCAAAGGTCTGACCGAGCTCCATATTTCAATTTAATGAAGGAAAGTTTAATAATCAACCTTGATTTCCCCTCTTTTTCTTTTTTTTCTCTTTTGCACTTCTTTTTCAAATAAGTGTTTGCTAAGGGACTAGCAAAAGTAAAGTATAGGGGGGTGATGAATCCCAATTCATCACTCTTTATTCCTTTATTTTAGCTAGAAACTTGAGCAAAATACCATGTAAATATTTGTAAATACAATAAATTGTCAAAACACATGCATCATGTAATATTCATAATTAGCACGTTTTTGTGTGAAATAAAAGGAATAAAGAAACACAATAAAAAGAGGGAAATATTTAGAATAAATATTGAGTGATCTAATCCCAAGGGAGGGCTCAGCATGGGCCTGACCGCAAAAGAACCCAAGTAGAGAGAGATAAGGTCAATCATGGTGTACATAATCCTATGTATCTAAATAAATTTATTTTCCTTAAAATAAAAATTAAAAAGTGTTTCTCATATTTTGTACAAATTTGTAAAAATAAAACTAAAATAAAAACGGGGAAATAAAAGAAAAATAAAAATAAATAAAATTCTCTCTCATCAGTGTACATAGACCATGTATATAAAATAAAATGCCTATTTATTTTCTCCTTGTAAACAATTAATAAATCCAATAAAAATATTTTCATATACTCCATATTTTATGGTGTAAATAAATAAAATAAAAATTAGAAAAATAAAAACAAAAATAATAAAAATCATTGACCACCTTGTATATATACCATGTACACATGTATATAAACCTATTTATTTAACCCATGTAAATAAATCATAAAAATAAAATAAAAATACCTTTTTTTTCAAATTTTATGTTGTAAATAAATAAAATATAAAATTGGAATAATTATACAAAAGTAAACAATTAAAAATAAAAATAAAAAATACATATGTGTATATACCTATATATAATAATAATATAATGTAAATACGTTATTTATGTTTCAAATAAATAATTAAAAATCGCAAAAAAAAATAATTTGAAAAATATGAAACATATTTCATGTTCAAACTTTTTTGAAATAAAATCATTTACTAATTTTAAATGATTTTACAAAGAAATAAAAAATGGAATAATGTGATTGGTCCACGGGGGATTGTTGACTCCCGGTCAACTCTCCCCCAGGACCACTCGCCTGCGGATCGCCCTGACCCGATTTCTCAAAATTTTCGCGCTTTGATCCGACCATCATCGATCGAAATCCCGGACTCCATTTACAAATCCTTCATCCGAGACCCTCGCCCGGGGTTGATTTTAGGGATCCGAGCTTCACCGTGCCCTACCCGACCCCGTCTTCTCGTACCTACACCACTATTTAACTTAAGCTCAGACCGCAATTTCAATCCATCTTTGGCTTTCGTCTTACATTCCCAGGAGCTCCATTCTCTTCCCTAGAGTGACAACTATCGGAGGGGAGTGTCGCAGCGAGGAGGGAAGGTCCCCAGTCACAGATCCGGTGAGCTCCTCGCCGTGCGCCGCCGCAAGGTGCACCCGAGCCTCTGGCTCCGACGAGCCATCGAGGCAATGATCCCAGGAGCATCGTCAGTTCCAGCTCAGTCGATTTCGATCACCAGGTACCTTCGATTCTCCTTATGTTCGAGTAATTTCCATTTTCGCCCAAATCGCGCCGCCGGTCTTCGCCGGCTGAGCCATCTCGATCCGATCATCCATTGGTGCATCCGACCATCGATTCATATCGACGAGACCTCTATCCACCTTCTACGCCCCTCCGATCACCTTGGTTTGCCCCGGAACCAAGAAGTGGGCCTCCATCGGTCGCTTCACCGGAGGCCTCCGCTCTGACCCATCTGACCACCCATTTCACCCACTGACGGGTCGAGGCACTTTGCCCTCGATCCAGGAGTATCTCTATGCAGCTTGCAGGTCAAGTGAACCTCATCTGGAGGTTGACTCATTCGGGCATAGGAGCTTCGCGCCTCCTTCGTCGTCGGGCCACTCCGGTGGTCCCCAGCCTCATCGGAGGTACCCACCAGCTGCGGAAGAGTCCGAGCATCCTTCTACACATATCAGCAGCCCAGGAGGAGGTCCAACGCGCACGGATTGAGCCGGCGAACTTCACCGAAGTCGAGTTCTTCCAGGACCTCCAGCTACCGTCCGATCAACCATTCACTCCAGTTTTGATCCGGACGATTCATCCTCGAGAGACATCCATCGTCCGATCCATCAGGGATTCGATCCAGGACGTTCAATAGCGAAGAGGCATCTTCTGTTCTCAGTTGTTCGATCTCCACGTGGCGCTTCCTCGACCATTGATCCTTAATAAAGGGGTAATTTCCCTTAGGCCCCTACCTTTTTGCTTTTTATCATGTAGTCCTGTAAATATTAGTTTACATTGTTTTTATTTTGGAACAATTGAAGTTAGGACCCTATGTTTATTTTATTTGCAATTTAATGCTTGTTTATGAGAGCCACGTGCATCGACACGTGAGGTTTTGGGATATTTGCATGTTTAGTCCTGAACTTCCTATGTGTTATTGATTGCATGTTTTTAAATAGGAATTACACTTATGCCCCTCTATGTCTGAACCATGTGCTACGTGCGTGCTTTTGTGGGCTTTTTTCATTCCAGGCCCTGAGCTTTCTTTATTTGTTATTATTTAGTCCTGGAAGTATGTTTCTTTGCAGTTAGGTCCCTGATGGCTGTATGCCTTGTTTTTATTGAATAAAATATCAAATCAAAGCCAAATTAGGTGAAATTTGGAACGTGTCTCCTGCAATTGTGTAAAAATTTCCCTAAATTTTTGGGACATTTTAGAGGCTTTTTGCTATTTTAAAAAATCAAAAACACGTATTTTTTACTGTTTGAATTGAAAAATCCAAGAAAAATATCAAACTTCTCCAAAATTTCTAAAAAACTTAGGAATAGTTAGTTTTATTGTTTTCTAGCTTCTACGAAATTTTTAGCTTGTTTGGATTTATAAAACCCATAAAAATTGAAAAACCCTCAAAAGCTTATAAAAATCAGTAAAAATCTATAAAATCCAAAAAAATGCAAACTCTTTTTTGTAGTTTAGTTTTTGTATATATTTTTCATAAAAATTATCTTTAGATTTTTATAAATCAATTATTTATTTTTAATTTATCTTTAAAGTCTGGCTGCACAATAACCCATTTTTCCTCTTTCTTGATTTTTAGAAAATCAAATAAAAAAATATAAATCTTCAGAAAATGACCAAAACACTTAAAAACGTAAAAAAGACAAAAACAATTTTGTTTGAATTTTTGGAGTATTTTTGAGTGCTTAAATAATTTGTGGTTGTTGCTTGTTTATATATTTTCTTATATAATAAAAAACACAAAAAAAATAAAAGTAATTAAAATCCACCAAAAAATATTTTACTCTTTTTTATCTATTTCTGACTACTTCGTAGGCCGCAAGGCCATCTCGTGCTCCTTGATTCCGACCCTGGTTGCTATACCAGGTTAATAAAAATAGCGAGGACCGCTATCTGATTTTCATTGTTTTATCCCCTGCTTGGTGGTTCATATCTTTTTCTTGATTGACCGAATCCTCTCGATCCGGGTCGCAACGACCCGAGAGTGATTATTTTTACCTTGCTCGGATTGAGAGAGTTCCTCGTGATTTTTCGGTCGTCAATATCCATCTATATATGCCTCCAATATGTCATTCAAATTTCGTAAGAAACAAAGACTCATATGCCATCCATCTAGAATAGGTAATTTTAACGATCTAACCATTGTTGCAATCGACATGTTCTACAAGAGGGTATAAGAGTCTTTGTTTATGATGAAATTTGAATGACATATAGGAGGGATATGTAGATGAACATACATGGTAATATTTTTGAATAAAAAATACTGATAATGGAGCGGGGGCAGCCCCATTGAACCCATACATACATTATATATATATATATATATATATATATATATATGGTGCACTTGAATTTAGGTGGCACCTTTCCTTGCTTATGGAAAGGTGTCATCTTAAGCTGTCGGATGTAAGATGAACGAATGAGATGAAAACCACCTAGTGATTTTGTTTAAAACAAACCTTCCTAATATATGGGTGCATTAAAGAAATGATATATTAAGAAAGTAAAATGACATTGATCCTTCTAAAAATAGTCATATTATAATATATTTACATAATATTAAAATCTAAGCAGAATAAGCCTTTACATAAATTAATTCTAAACTATTAAAAGTTTTCAATTTGTTAATTTGTTAAACAAAACAAAAAATATTCTATTCCAACGGATTTACGTTTTATTGAAATCTCAATTTTGAAATAAAACGAAATGTGAATTAAAAAATACACTTTATATTTATTTTACATACACACACTCAATTTTACAAAATTGGATTATATTTTACGAAGATATTATAACAATTTGTACCTACATAATGACAATTTGACTATTATTTTACCGACAAGGATCGTATTTTACGTAAACAAGATCTAGTTTACAACAAAAGAATATATTTTAGTAATTGCTAATTCTCTTGCGATATGTATGTTATGTCTACAATTGATGTATTCATTTTCACTGATTTGTGAAATGTGTTAGATTTACAATTGTTTCCTATAAAATATAACTAAATAATTTATTTTACAGAAAATGATCATATTTTACGGAGATATTATAATATTTGTACCAACTTCGTGATAATTTGTCTATTATTTTATAGAAACTGGTCGTATTTTACGTAAACAAGTTATATTTTACAACATCAAAATATATTTTACTAATTACTAGTTCTCTTGAACTGAGATGTATGTTATGTCTCCAATTGATGTATTCATTTTCACTATTTCAGGAAGTTTGATAGATTTACAATTTTTTCTATATAATACAACTACATAATTTATTTTTTTAATAAAAGATCGTATTTTACTAAGATAGCATATCATTTTATATCTATGAAATGACAATTTGTCTATTATTTTACAGAAAATGATCGTATTTTACATAAACAAGATCTATTTTATAATAATAAAATGTATTTTACTAATAGCTAATTCTCTTGTCGATATGTATGTTATGTCTACCATTGATGAATTCATTTTCACTGATTTAGAAAGTTTGGTGAGATTTACAATTATTTTATGAATAATACAACTAAATAATTTAATGTACAAATACCAAAATCATTTTGCCTAAAACTTTATGATTATACTAGTTGGTTGTGATAAAAAATTACATCTATTTTGTGTATCATGCTGGTATTATGCTTACACTGCATTTATTTTACATCTCGTAATTCATTATATAGAAAAGATCATGAATATAACTATAATTGGAATTTGTATTTTTCATTTATAGATGTATTAATACATATAAAATGAAAAAAATCTGATGTATCAATTCTTACGTTGATATTTATTAAATATACTTTTTATCTTATTTTGTATTTAGAATTTTTCATATAGTATTTTTTCATAATTTCAAGAAATAATAGAACCAATATAATTTATATAAAGAAATTGTTTTACATAATAAAAATTTTATAATAATGATTTTATATATTATAGAAAAAAATAATTGAAGATTTTGAATGCAAATGTTGTGAAGTTTGGCTTGTGTGTAACAAGTAGCATACCTAATAAACATTCAAAAAAAAACAAAATCTGACAGTAAATATAGCTATGGGATAGCAAAAAATGAAGAAATATTGATGAAAACGAAGACAGGAATTTGGAAGTATTGATAATAAGAACAAAAAGAAACATATAATATAATTAATGTTAAAATACCAACCTGGTAAGACATACTGATGAGAACGATTACGTAGTAATGCCTTTGAAATGGAGACTATAGCTACCAATGTTTGAACCAGAATGAACAAAAAGACAATTGATGTTTTTGAGTGATAATTAATTACCAAAAAATTGATAATTTATTCACTAATCTATAATTAATTTGTAATTTAAAAATTCTTTCTATTTTTAGGTAAAATCGAAAACAACCACTTACTTTTTAAAAATGATTACGAACTTCAAGACAACCCAAAAAGCGGGATTTTTAAAATAATCAACTACAATATTAGGAAAGTAGAAATAAGAAATATATTCTTTTAATAATATTACAGAATACCTACTTTGATATAGAACGAGAAGAAAGGGACCGCATATCGGCGACGACGATGAAGAAGGAGCTCTTCTAAGCGAATGATTAAGGGGGGAGTCTGCATTCGCAAAAGCATCTACTAAGGAGGTAGAGTGACAGCCAGCGATGATGGAAGAGATGCAGTCGTGCTTGGATGAAGCCATACGGGAACAAGAAGACGATTCTGACCAGTATAGTGACAGTACATTGTTAGAACTTTAGGTCCATTGTCTGAAACCAAATTTCAAAAGTAAGTAAAAGTTCAAAGTAAATAGAAGTTTTTAATAGTTTTTTTATAAATTATATCTCTCCTAAATGGAATGAACAGAAGGAACAGATCTTCCAGTTATCAAAACAAAAGAGGTGTACGATGAAAAGGATCTTCTGAAGGTTGAAGATGATTTTAGAAGTATGCAAATTACTGCTTCTTTAAATATAAAACACGTATTTATTTTAAAGGTAGATATTCATGATTCATTGCAAGCACAAAAATATTTTTTTGTCTCTGCTTAAAGGCAAAGGCTATGTACAGCACAGATGTTATGTTGAACACTTTGTGCATTTCATTGATAACCATAGACCAACGCCCAAACAACAAACACTTTTGTCAAAGACTGCTTTTGGAAAGGTAATCAACATTGGACATGTTGAAATCCAACGAAAAAATCTTCAATGGTTAATTGAATAATTCCAAGGTGGGAGGAATTTTAGATTTGGAAATAAGGTTGTGAGTTTCAGTGATGAAGAGGTGGGAGCAATCTTGAGCCTACCTAGCTCTGGTTTCTCAATTACAGTCAGGGGTAGACATCTTCAGTGGAAATCATTCATATTGCATAAACTGTTTGAAGAAGGAATGATTTCAATAGAAAGAAGTTGAACAGTATTCTAGAAGATTATTACAATAATGATGATGACAACTCAGACTCTATTTATGTAACATGTTTAATACTTTTGATGTTTGCAACATTCCTTTTTCCCGACAGTTCTTATTCTTTTCCAAAAGATTTGTTACACTATGTAGAATCCCTTGAAGATGCACGATTCTTTAACCGGTCTGGTGCTGTTACAAGAATGATAATGTTCAACATGGATGACGTAGTGAGTATAGTTCAAAAGAGAAGAGCCGGTTCATCAAGGGTAACACTAGGTTACCTTACAGGATGTGTTGCCTGCTTATACGTGAGTTCTTCGATAATATTTTTTATTGATATGATCAATAATAAGAATTACTAATAAAACAATTGAATCATGGATGATGGAGTACTGCTGCAAAGACCTTGTGGTGAGCAGAGATCTGAGACCACGGATTAGAAAGTGGGTTGGTCCAATAAAAGGGGTTTCCAGATCATTGGTTTCGATCAGCTGTGAACAAGTAAGTAATGTTAATATGAAATATGATATATTGTGTGTTTAATAATTTCAATAGTTTAAATACAAAGTCCTTTTTCTTTATGTAGATATTGCCTGCTTTGCAACTACAAAAAATGAAATAGTTAAGATAGGAGCAGCGACTATGTTTTTCCATTCGATAAATTTACCATGTGTGGTTTTACAGTGAAGAAACTACAAATTGTGATAATAAATCCCATCCCAGTGCCACAAGATATGTCGACAAGGAAGGGAAGGCAAAAGATAGATGAATTGTGTGACAAAAAATCTGTTGTTTGTGATTTAACTCGAGACTTCGTAACAAAAAAACTCCAAAAAAATGTATGTGTGAAGCATTTGCATTTGAGATAGAGGAGCTGAAGGAAAAAAATAAAGATATGAGTGAAACGTATACAAAAAAAGATGCAGAACACATAAGAAGGACTTCTGAAATGAATGATGAGATTAATAAAGTGAGATCTGAGAATCTGGAGCTGCATGAAAAACTAAAAAGATTTCATGATCATGAGAACATAAATGTTGAAAAAAATGTTTTCCAAGCAGTAGATACAATAGAAAAAAAATGGAAGTGTTGTTGAATGTACCATTGATAACCATCATAAAGACATGTTTACACTAACATGCAAGGTAACTGATATGAAAGAAGAAGTTTTAGAACATAGTGACTCAGATCTTGGTGACATGCTTGAAAATTTAATTTCAGAAATCTGTGATGAACATACAATCCAAAAATCTTAAGATACGAGTAATAAAGTTTCAACTACGAACATTGGCATGCCTTCATTTGATTTGAACATTGATGAAATTGCACATTCAGATAATGTGCAACCAGAACTACAAGGAAAAGAAAAAAAAAGAAAAAGTCACAGTTCAGCAAAGTTCAATAATTAAAAGATTGAAACAGAGAAGAAAAGCCAAAAAAACTTTACATGAACCAATGAAGCAAGGCAATGAAGAGCAAGAAGCAAAAGATACGTTGGGTTATCACAATTTGTGAAGAGAAGAGAAATAAATCACCCATGGATGACACAACAAGTGAGGTAAGCCATAAAATATACAACAACTTATTTTTTATTCATTATATGCAACAACTTATTTTTTATTCATTATATGCAGGACAAGTAGAATACTGATTTTAATATGGCACACAAAACTTTCTAGATTCTTTATGTTTATGATAGTAATTGTTTCTAACATTTTTTTTAATTGATTGAATAAGAATCAGTATCTATGCGATCTCGTGACTGATTTCATTGGTTACGAGAAAGTATCAGAACAAACGAAGAAAACAATTCAAGAATTTCTACGAGATCCTGCCGACAAGTAAGAATTTTAATCTAATTTCAATAGTTACAGTTAAATATTTTTAACTTTAACGGGATAAGATTATTGAAAGATTATTCCTTCAAATCGAATGCAATATACTTTACTCCGAGGATTCGGAATTGTAAAGGGAGAGAAATTCACAATTTTTTGTATGAAAGAATGATTGAGGATTCGATACGTATATCTTTATTAATTACTTTTTAAAATTTCTTTACGAATAAATTGTTTTTGATATTACAGATAATAGACATGTTTATGGACGTACTAGCACATAAATACTGCACAAAAAATGATCATGTTCCGTATCTCTTCACACCAATATTCCAAATGGTGAGTTTCTATATACTGATATAGATTTTAAAAAAAACATAACTTTAATTATCATAATATGTTATTCTTATTTACATTTTCAGCAATATTTTGTCAATCTTGTGGTTAATGCTACGGAACACAAATTTGATAAGCTCGAGGATCTATAGGAAGAAGGAATATATATACCAGAGCTGGAGAAGATTTTCACGGTTATTCATACAAGAAACCCTTGGCATCTTCTTGTGACTGATTTTTCGACAAGAAAGTTCCTTTCATCCAACTCTATGAAAGGAATAAAATTCCATAAGAAGGATGTATTGAAATGGGTATGACATAAACAAACTTTTATATTTTAGTAAATATTTTATTTCAATATTAATATTTTTTTGTTTGAATTCCATCTCAACATGGCTGGATTTCGGAGCATTTCATAGACAGCATACCAGAACAATGCATTGCAGGATGGGAAATCATATATGTGCCAGATTACCCGCAGCAACCATCGCAAAGTCTTGACTGTGGTGTCTACATCATGAAAATGATGGAGTACCTGTGCGAAGGGAGGGTGTTGGATTTCAAATACAAAGACATTGACAGATTTAGAGCTGAAATAGCTTCAATATTGTTAACATGCGATCACATTGAGAACTCAACGACACATTGATAAAGATGACGGACATAATATAAATGCACCTTAGCTTTTCTGCAGTTTAAATTGGATCTATCTATTGTTGCAAGGACTTAAATATGTTATGTTACTAGAATTCCGTTTCAACCTTCTTATTTAAAACGAAATACTTAATTTGAATTTCATGACTATCCTATGTTATAGTTATATGCATTGAATTTCTGATTACATGTGTACTGAATATTTACATGTTTGACAGGTAGACAAAGTATGTATTTTAATGGTCGAAAATGAATGTAGACTTTCTGATTACAAGTGTGTATTTTAATGGTCGAAAATCTTCTTGTACGTTAATGATTCGCATTCTAATGACTAAAAGATGTTTGTTAGTAGACTTTCTGATTTAAACTTCTTCTTTAAAACGAAATACTTACTTTGAATTGCATGATTATCCTAAGTTATATTTATTCCAAAAGCCTGCATTTTCTTAAACAAATTTGAATGCTTTTGATATGGTACTGAATATTTACATGTTTGGCAGGCAGGCAGACTATGTTTATTGATGGGCGAAAATGAATCAATGTGATGTATAAAATCGTAAAGAAATTTAAAATATTGAATAAATATGTAAATCATTACATAGATATGTAAATTATTGAGTGTATCGGTAAAGTAATGCATATATGTGTAAACTGTATAGCTCGACTTTAAAATAAAAGTACTATGACACTTAATATACAATAAGAATTCATATTACCTAGATCTTGTACAATAGGGAATCATATTAGCAAATCTCTTAAAGGTATTATTGAATGATAATATAGATTGTATGGTTAAAGATTGTTGTTAATGAAAATTTTAACAAATGTAAAAGATGATAAGGAAATGTAAAATATTGAATAAATATGTAAAGCATTACATATATATGTAAATTATTGAGTATAACTGTAAAATAATGCATATATGTGTAAACTGTATAGCTCGACTTTAAAATAAAAGTACTATGACAGTTAATACACAACAAGAATTCATATTACCTAGATCTTGTACAATAAGGACTCATATTAACAAATCTCTGAAAGGTATTATTGAATGATAATATAAGTTGTATGATTAAATACGCTGAGAGGTCTGCTTGTATGTTAATATAGGCTATATGTGTTAGGATTGTTGATACGAATTATGTAATCATGTAGTATTGAAATGTTTCTATATTTTGTATAATATTGCATAAAAATGTAAAATATTGTAAATATTATTAAATTACTGTATATATAGGTTATTAAAAAAATTGTAATGTGACATTGAACAATCTTCCTATACTTATATGCATTCATATTACTCAATCGATAAAGGTCATCTTGTATTATGAATCGCATATATGTTAACGAAATATGTGTATAATTAAAACAAAGCCCTAATAAACACTTGAAAGGGCTTTGTATACGTTACATATTCCAAAAACTGAATCATTAAAGAAGTAATAAAAGGAATGACACATATATCCAAAAAAAGACTGAACTTATAAGACTAAAAGTTCATGTTGTACGTTAAACATTCACATCACAAAAAAGCACTGAGATGTATTCTTGTATGTTACAAGTTCACAATAGCAAATTTCTGAACTTCAACAATAAAAAGCACACAGTATTTGAACTCTATAATAACTGAAGAAAGTATAACTAACAACAAAAAATACAGATAATATAAAAATTAAAGATTGAAAATAGATAAACGAGCAAGCTCGAATGACACCGAAAATCTTTCCGTAAAATGCAAACCTACAAAAAATGGATATTAATAGGAATATAATAAGCAACATTTAAGTTAATTATATGTAAGGTAGAAAATCTTACATGAAAAGGAAAAATATATAATCTTACATTAAAGGTGTTTCATAAATTTATGTTGATGTCGGTCCATCATTGCCTTCATAAGTGAGAAATGGATTAATGAACTGAAATAAAAAATTAATCAGTAAAGTATGTAAAAAACTTTCCAGGTATCATCGAGTTGTTATTAGGACAGTTTCTGGAATCGTGCCCGACATTGTATTTGAGGCAAGATTTGCATTATCGACCTTTATTTCAACTCAGATTCCGATCTAATACGATTGTCAATGCCCTTGGGTCTACCACCACGACCACTTCCTTTCGTTCTCGCAACGTTTATTCTTTATGGTTCAATAATCAGATCTGGATCATTTGCATTGTTCCTGGTTGTAAAGCTGGAAGAAGGTTTGTTACTTATCATAAGATCAATATTGCAACATAAATCACTTAATTTTTCTTTAGCAAATAAGAATATGTCCCCATCCTTATCGATTGAAGCTGAAATAATATGCGAACACAGTTGATTCAGCTGTGACGACCTTTCTTGGTGTGCAACTTGCACATAAATAGGATAATTTCCTGATTTTTTAATGCTCCTTGTCCACCTTTTCAATATATATTCATGATTCAGAAGCTCCACATTTTGTATCTTCAATAATACAAGTATGTGCCTACATGGATATCCAAAGAATTGCATATTCTTGCATTCACAAGAAAGAAAACCGCTTGGCATAGACGAAGAAACACATAATTCTTCTTCGGGTTTCTCAATATATGACACAAAACATTGACAGCAATCCAAAGAGTTCGATTGAATTCGAACATTCAAGTCCTTTACTTCATTCAGTTCAAACCGAAATTTGTAAAATATGAACTTAGTCTAAACACGAACCATCTGTTCCTCCATCTTCCATCTGAAATTTGTTTTTGGAGTGTATACTTCACCAATATTATCCATGTCATTCTCTCTTTCTCTGATTGTTGAATTGCACTTTGAAATCTACAGACAAATTCCAGCAAAGAGTTCTGTTTAGTGATGTGGTGTTGCAAGAATGCATTCATACTTTCACTCCTCTGTGTACTGCGTTGACTAGCCCAGAAAAAGTCCTTAAGATATAAACTAATCCACTTATATCTGATGTTATATTTCTCATTCAACCAGACATTTGATGGTAAATCATATTGATCAATAACCTTGCACCAATTTTGCTAAAACTCACTTATAGTTATACTTTTCCATACAACTATGGAAAATACTGAAAGAACTTCATTTATATCTTTAATCTTTCCAAGCTTACTTTTAAGCTTAGTTATTATATGCCAAGTGCGGAATTTATGAACAGTATGTGGAAAACAATTCCTAACAGCTGCAGAAATTGCCGGGTCTTCGTCTGTGATTATAGAAATTGGATGTTTTCTCATTACTTCAAGAAATCTCTCAAATAACCATGAGAGTGACTCGGTTGTCTATCTGCTCATGAATGATTTTTCAAAAAAATTATATAACCATGATGATTAACACCATAAAAAGATCCAAAGACCATATTGTATTCATTGGTCCTATATGTTGTGTCGAATGATATTGTATCACCGAGTAATTTGTAATCTTCAATAGAGGCACTACCAATCCATAGACACTGAGTAAGCCAGTTATCATCATCGATTGTGTAAACATAGTAAAAATCAGGAGTAGTGGCCTTACAACTTTCAAAATGCTCAATTAGTAGATGAACATCCATTCCAATACGTTGTTTTTTCTCTTTTCGGTTTAAGTTGTAAATATCTCTAACAATACTACCAACTTGACCGCTGGACATGTTTATGAACGTTGACTGTTTGGATACAGGTATGTTCACATCATTCATTGACTTCACAAGCATTTTTATGGCTTTTGAAAAACGTCTATTTGGTCTGAGGTATCTGCATTTAGATGGATAAATGAGATTGTGATTGTGTCCTACTTCAAAATTAGAAACAATCCAATCCTTGAGATCAGACCTAAAGGAAACTGGCATGAAAGCTTTGCACCCAGTCCGGGATAATCCAATGCGGCGCTCCTCCTTTAAAAAATACAATCATCACTCTCATCACTTCTTGCAGTGTCCGTAATCAGTGTTTTTCCTGTAGTTTTAGAAAACCCCTCTTTCCAGCAAACAAAGGATTTGAAGATAATTATCCTTTCCTTGGAAATCGTATCTTTACCAATCCTAGAGCTTGCTTTCCTAACATTAAATCCAATTTTTGTTGCATATGTCTCATAAAATTTATATACATCTTGAATAGATCCAAAAGTTTGGCCTATATGAGGTGTAAGAACATTGACAGTTTCATTGATTGTGTAATTGTAACCTGGGGGTAATTTTAAATTTTGAGATTTATTAGAAACTAATTAATAAAAACGAAAAACATAATATTATAATAAAATATGTTATATCAAAATACAACCTAACCAGACAGGAATAAACCTATTGTAAAATATAGCTCATAATAGTAAAATAAGTTATGATATAGTAAAATATGAAGATCATACAAAAAATAGATTTAATATATGTTGAATTGTACCTTATATGAAAACTATATAAGTAATACTGAAAATCAGTTTAAAGTATTTTTGCATCTAGCATAAATACAAGAGTTTTGAATATATGAGGTGTATGAACATTGACAGATTCTCTAACTGTGTAATCAGAAGCAGCTAGTAATTTTACAAAAAAGATATATTGTAATTTGTGGTATAATACTGTAAAATATGAAAATTTATTGTAAAATATGGTTCTTGATAGTAATATAAGTTCTGTTATAGTAAAACATGTATAAAAAATATGAAATTTGAATTGTAAAATGTGATTCAGTATTGTAAAATGTAGTTCATGAATGTAAAATAAGTTAAGCTAAAGTAAAATATAAAGATCATTCAAAAATTGTAACGAATATATGTTAAATATTACATATAAGAAACATGTATAAGTGATATAGAAAATCATGTTTAAGTATTTACGCATCAAGAATACATACAAGAGTTTTCAATATATGGGGTGTATGAAAATTAACAGATTCACTGAGTGTGTAATCAGAACCAGGTAGTAACTTTACAAAAAAAGATATATTGTAATTTGTGGCCTAATTTCGTAAATTATGGATGAATGTAAAATATGTTTATTAATAGTAATATAAGTTCTGTTATAGTAAAATGGACAGCTATATATATATAATCATATAATATATAAGAGCTATGATGCTTTGAAAACTCTTTGGCATTCCGAATACCTGATTGATGCGAATTATGATCAGTTTCCTTCCAGAACTCCAATAACTTCACCATCTTCGTTAGATATCTGAAAAAAATTATATATTAATGCTGAAAATGACATACGAGAAGTAGAATACAATTACCTGAGACGTTCCCTATTAAAGAACAAGTTGATCTTTCATCGAAATTCATTAAAGTCTCAGTGGTTGATAACAAAAAAGATGAATAAGAACTAGAAAGAATACATTTACCTGTGACATTTCTCTATTAAAGGAGCAAGTTGCTCTTTCATCGATATTCATTGAAGATCACGGTGTTTGATAAGAAATAGTTGAATAAGAACTAGAGATAGGTCAAGAAATTTTCGATACCCAATATGTCGAAATGGGAGAAGATACATATTAGGAAAAACGGAATGTTAATGGGAGAAGATGCATTTTAGGAAGAATGGAAATTTAGTTTGTAAATAACGAATTCGCTAAAAACGTGGGATCCGACTTATTCATTAAAATGTCGTCATTGATTGAATGCAGTAGTTTTCTAAAAATAGAATTTCCTTATTAGACTATTAGTGGTTATGACACTCGGATGGTGGTTTTTAAGAAAGCCGTAAATTGCAATCGGACAGGTGGAGAGTGATGTCGCACGATGATTGAATTGAGGTGCCACCTCAATTCAAGTTTTTCCTATATATATATATATATATAGAGAGAGAGAGAGAGAGAGAGAGAGAGTGGGGGGGGGGCAATACTGTAAGATGGGATTTGTGAGATGGTGAGATGGCTAATCTCAACCACTCATTTTTTCATCATTCATGACATGAAACCTGAGGGGATTTAGATCACCATATATCACCACGGTGTCATTCAAAATTCAACTCAATTCGAGGCTTCTATCCCCTTCATAAGACTGTCAAATTTTAATAGTATCAGACATGTTATGGGTGTTTTTTCATGAAATTTGAAACACACGTTCCACTCATTATTTTATCTAAATCCCCTCAAGTTTCATGCCGTAAATGATTGTAAAATGAGCGGTTGAGATTATCCATCTCATCATCTCACAAAAAGCCCATCTTAAGGATCGGCCATCTATCTATACACACACACAAATACATACATACATACATACATACATACATACATACATACATATACACACACATACACACAAACAAACATACACAAACATACATGTATATATGGGGCTGCCCCCACCCCATTTTCGTCAAAACTTTTTATTTTTTTGAAAACTATCCCCATATATATTCATCCACATATACCTTCTACATAATATTTGAATTTTGTCAAAAACAGAGACTCCTACACCCTCCATCCAGAACAAATACGATTACATCAGTTCTAAGATCGTTAAAATTATCTGTTCTAGATGGAGGGCATAGGAGTCTTTGTATTTAACGAAATTCGAATAACATATAGGAGGGATATAGGGATGAATACATATGATAATATTTTTCACAAAAATAAAATATATTTGCGGGAAATGCGTGGGTCAGCCCCCTCAGGGGGCAGCCCCATTTTTTTCCTATATATACATATAAAGGGTTAAACGAGTATGTTTCTTGGGAGCATATAAGAGTATGCTCACATCTTTCTTTGCGCAATTTTTTTCTTATTTTGAAACGAAACATGGGAAGATTTGCTTAGAATAATAAGTGGAATATGTATTTCAAAGTTTGTGTAAAACAAACATTCCTAACACTTTTATCTGAAGGGCGTCAATTTCAACAATTCTGAAAATGTTAAAATTTGATAGTCTTGATGGAGGGGATAGAAGTCTCGAATTTAAGTCAAATTTTGCATGACACTGTGGTGACATATTGTGATCTAAATTCTATTAGATTTGATTTCAGAAAAATAAAAAAATACAGGTAAAAAAGGGTGGGAGCATGTAAGTTACATGCTCCAAGGGAGCATAATCCTTTTCACCATATATATATATATATATATATATATATATATATATGGTTTGATGGGGCAACCCCTAGGGTGGAGCACTGGGCTCGACCCGGCCCAACCCGAGAAAACCCGACCCGGACCCACCAATTTTCTTCGGGTCGTGGGTCGAGTCGAAGCCCAGGTATTATGGTAGAATGATGGCCCGGGCCTGACTCAGGGCTCATGGTTTCGGGCCCGGGTTCGGGCCGGGCTTGGCCCGTTCGCAGGTTCAGTCCAACTCCACCTCAATAGAATTCTACATCTTCATGTTGGGCATATAAAATCTCAATCGTTTCCTTTTGTAGCAGAGGTGCATCGTAGATTCTTTTTAGTTCATGATGGATCGCTCCCGTACCCTTGGTTAATTCGACCAGATTAATGTCCAAATTAATCAGATGTCGTTCGTTGCAGTCAGATACGAGAGGGCTAATCAAAAACCACTTAAATTAGATTAAAGTTAATTTCAAGCGGCAATTTTTTTTACTTGGTGAAGTCCAAGGTCGAACTCTAGGAGGCATCTGTCTCCTTAGGCCGATTTTTAGCAAAGTTCCAGTGTTCAATTTTCGAGGGAGAATATTTTTTGGTCTTTTCCGGTTTTTTATGCAAAACACATGCAAAATCAGGCCAAATTACGAGTTAAATAAGAAATATAGTCACATTAATTCCAAAAATTATGAAACTTGGCCAGATTAAACTACCCTAATTTTTTTGTAATTTTTAGGTGCACAGATAATAAAATATGCAGACTTTAGTGAAAATGACTAAATCAATTTTAATAATTACCAAACGATGATATTTCTCAGAAATAAAATTAATCCAAATAGGTCTAATTAAGAGCTATCAAAATCAACTTGAATTTCGTAAAACACTTCATGGTTGATTAATTAAAAATCGATTAAGGTTTTCACTAAATGATTTTTCTAAGACAAACTATACGTGCAAATGGTATGATTTTTGGTTATGTTGTAGCATAGACTTAGATCTACCAATAATGATTTTTCAGAGATTTTTCGATGAGCAAACAATGCGCAATAAATTAATCAATCAACATGGGCTAAGTATTGCAATTTTCACCAAGTTAATTTCCATAAATATTCTGCAAATCAGAAAAATACAAATAAATGCTAAAATGGTAGAACAAGAGTTATGCTACACAATGCAACTTTTGGAATTAAAAATGGATGAAAAAATGACAATAAAATAAACGTGCAAATGCAAGGGTATGAATGCAATACAGAAATCGAAATATGAGTTCAAATGAAGAACAAGGACTTACAAGCAATTATCGAAACTTGAAATTTTTTTGAAAACTTGCAAAGAGATGCAAGTGTCCCCTTTGTAAATACCCTTTTTGTCTTATTATTCGATATCTTCACCCATGTTTCTTGGCTTGAAACAGAGGACTTCTTCCAAAGTGGCCGATGGAGCTTGGCGGAGGCCCGGCCTTGGAGGCGGTGGCGTGCGGGGCTCCGAGGTGGGTAGCGGGCTGGTGCGGCGAGGAGGGCTGGTCGGCAGGTGGAGATCGCGGGCGGAGGTGGCCGATACGGCGGTTGGGTTGGTCGCGCGTGGCCCGCGTGTGGTGTGGCGGTGGAGCAAGCGGCGGCGCGGGCCACCCGCGTGAGGGAGGAGCGGCGTTGACGGCGGTGGCTCTGGCGGCACGCGGCCTTGCGTGTGAGGGAGGTGGTCGCGCAGAGACGGCGGTGGCTCTAGCGGCAGTGCGCGCACAGCCTTGAGGTGCGAGGATGGTCGCGTACGAAGGCGGCGTCGATGGTTGCATCTCGGATGTCGTTGGCGGCTGTGAGCGCGGGCGACGGAGTGGGGAGCCTCGTCACCGTGCACGTGACTGGCGGTTGGCGTCCACGCGCCGGGTGCGGCCTCGTCGTTGATGGAGCGTGGTGTGGACGCGTTTGGACGCGTGGCGTGAGGAGGAGGCCACGCCTTGGTGTCGGAGGTGGCTGTGCGGCTGCCGCAGGCGATGGCGTCGAGCTTGGTGGAGAACGAACGACACACGGCCAAGGGCCGTCGGGGCAGAGGACCGCCTGTGGCTGGTGCCTTGTGGTGTGTGTGTGTGGTGTTGTGAGGGGAAGAAGAAGAAGAAGAAGCAGGGGAGGCTTTCACCACCTCCCCGGTTTCTCATGCATTTTTTTAAGGGGGCTTAAATTTTGGATTAATTGGTTGATGAAATTTCCTCCGAAAACTAAATAAAAATCACCGTTCTGTTTGCAACATGTGATTTGTCCGTGGAAACACAATTTGTTTGGCGATTTGATGAGTGGATGTGGGTGAATCGAGGAGAGAGAGAATGAAGAGAAATGAAGATGAAGAAGAATAAGGAAGAAGAAGTTACCTGTAGATCGTGGATGGGTGCCTGGGGAAGAAGCTCTTTCGGAAGCTTCAGATCTTCGCTCTAACGCTTCGGCAAGGCGGAGCTCAGCAGCGGCTTACGGCTGCGGCGGTGGACGGCGAAGGCTTCGGGAGAGCAGCCAAGGCTGCAGCTCCTGTGATTTTTTATTTTTTTGTTGTTTTCTTTTGCAATTTTTTTATATTTTTTCTTGTAAACAGGAAATACAATGGCAAAATGAAATGGTTGTAAATGTGGTGATTTGGTGACGGTGATGATGGTGGTGATAGTGGTGATGTAAAGTGATGATTGTGATGATGATGAATAGTGATGTATGGTGATGGTGGTTTTTTTTGTTTGATAAACAAGATGAACAAACAATGTTAGATAAAAAATTGACAAAGCGGAGATAGAGAAATTACCTGGAATTGCCGAAAATAGAGCCACGGAATGCGGCTTCCGGTTGTGGCCTCGAGAAGGATGGCGGAGTCCTTCGAAGCTGAGCAAGTGCAATTAGAACTCGCAACGCGGCAATGGTGGTGCCGCGGATCTTGCCTTGAGATTGACGTCGTTCGACTCGTCTCCTACAGCTGTCATCTGAAGGTTAAAGGCGCTCGACCTCACTTCTCTCGAAAACGGCAGATGAACAATAATGGAGGAGGAGATGGGAATATAAAGAGGAGGGGGAAAGTTAGAAAAGAGGCGGAGAAGATGGAGGGATGGTGGTGTTAGTGGTGACTTGGAGTAGGGAGTAAGAAAAGAAGGGGTAAAAGGGAAAAATAATATAATATAATATAAGTAACATAAGTAGGCTACTAAAAATAACAATAATTAAAATAATAATAATTAAAATAATAAAATCCAAAAATAATAAAAAATAAATCCGAAAATAAAATATTGGGGTGACATGTGGCGGCTCCAGGAGCTGCCACATGTCGCTCCCAGAAAATTCAAAGATTAAATGTAAAGAAAATCAAAAAGAAATAACAAAAGGGATTAAATCAAAAAGTGATCAACACGAAAGTTGCTCGTCTCGACGAGATCTACAACTTTAATGAAGGGATAAAAATCAAAGGAAGTCATCTGTACAAAATGTATTTTTGGGTGGTACCTTATAGATATAAAATACTGTATTTTATCTTTTGTGATTTTTTTATCATTTTTCTATAAGAGAAATATCAAAATAAAAATAGAGCAAATATGAGGAGAATATTTACAACTTAATCTAATTTTTTGGATTTTTAATAATGAAGAAAATAAAATGAGAAAATGCAGGGGTAAAACGGTCATTATGTATAATGTACAAAAGGGGCCCAAAACCCAAGTTCTGCATACGAGCTCCGATTTTAATGAAGTTGGTCTTTTCAAAGGTCTCTGAATGTATATTACTTTAAAAGTGAGTAGACCTAATTCGGAGGTTGTATGAGCGAGATATGCGCATTTTAAGGTTCATGGTTTTCAACTTGGATTGGGATTTTATTGGTCAATTTTTGCAAGTTAGTATTTTTTTGATATTTCTCTTTACTTAATGTTAGTAATATATACAGAATAGAGTTGGTTTTATTGGATTTGGAGTTAGCGTAAAATATATACAAATGGGGTATTTTAGCTAATATACAGGTGAATATTTAAAAGTGAATTTGACTTCTTATTTTATGCAAATATGAATGCTAAAATGCAGATATTATGCTTGCATGCATGAATGCTAATTATGCAATATAAGTAGAAATATGCCTCTAATTACTCGGGAACAAAGTTCTATTTTCAACTTTTAGAGTAATGAATCGCAGATTCATCAACCCCCTATACTTAAACCTTGCTCGTCCCCGAGCAACTAAAATGGAATGCAAGAGTGAAATGATTTTGGGTTCCATACCAAGGTCATGAACAAAAGTTGAAAATGGAGCTTGACTCGACCTTTGGATTAATTGTCTGGCGGAACCTTATTGGGATCTGAATTTAAGACCTAACAGACTTCAAGTTCCACAAGTCTTCTATTCAAGACGCCTCAACAATCAGGTCAGAACAAATCCTCAAACGCAAATTTCTGATGACTATGATTCTTACTTGTACTGTGTAAGTGATAAATAGCTCTCCACATCAGAAATGGCTCAGAACCAGCCTCCTCTAACAAGGTAACTCAAATAACCCGGTCCAGTAACTCTTTCCTCGAGGAGTGGGGTATTCCCTTCTAAGTTCAAGTGCGACCGGCTCAAGAGGAGGGGGTGGAGAAAGAATGGATGCTAGTCAGTGTAGCTACCTATCCCGGGATGCCTGACTAGTGTAGCCAAGTCATCCAGCTGCAGACTTTTTGCTAATATACATACTCCGACAGGCAATATTTTTTTGGCCTGTCTATTTTTTTTGAAGTTCTTGCATTTTCTCTTTTTTTCTTTTTTTTCTTTTTTTGGAACTATATACAAGGTGCAACATGTACATCAGGATTTTTTCCTCTTGAGCCAGTAGACTATCCCTCTTTTGAAGCATTATTGCAACCCACAACGTCCCGTCCTTAGACTTCAACACCACCAGACTAGGTTGAGATGCACAACCCTCCCTAGAGGAGGACGAATGTTTCCACCAGTGTGCTACTCCAAGCTAAAGGATTCTACTTCCTCACCACCCCATCAATGAAGAGCTACGTGCATTGTGCTTGTCCAAGTTAGGTCGCTGTCTAAAAGAATCATGCATGTACACGAGATATTCTACTTAGACTAATCAAGATGACATGTGAACATAGACTTGCGGACTCAAAGAATTAAGTCACTTGACCTGAAAAATCTTAACTCTAGTTCCTGTAAGGTTCCTCTGAAATTAGGTGGATTAAGGTCAAATCAAGCCCATCCTCAATGTCTACTCATAACTTGGTTCAGAACCCACTAGCTTTTCACTTTGCATATGCATGATATGCAGATGAGGTGCAGATGACATGCTATGAATGAAATGCAAGACTCTCTCTCTTTTTTTTTTGAAATGCAAGGATGATATGCAAGAGTAAATACGAAGCCTTTATTCTCAACATATTATTTTTGATATACAACAAATTTTATTATTTACAACAAGTTTTTAATTTACACATAATATACATAGTATACAACATACTTTTTTTGTGTTTACAACTTATTTTACAACAAATTTTACAAAGGTATGTTTTACAACTTTTTGTACAAGTATTATACATATAGTACCATTTTTTTGGTATACCTCCTATGATACAAGTGTTTTATGAGTATTATACAGTTTATACAGGTGTATTTTACAATAAAAAATTCTCAAATTTTTACCCACCCGTAATTATTGCATAATATATACAAAAAATACGCGAAAATACGCGAAAATACGAGCTATGGGTAAAGTATATATGTAATATATACACACCCCCCTATACTTAGCGTGTGCTATGTCCTCAGAGCACGAAAAGAGACTAAAAAGACATAGCTCGGGCTAAACGTAGGAGAGCTAAAATTACAAAAATCGTATAGAAGTCGCACCACCCCCTATACTTAGGCTCTTGACAGCCTAAGTGTAGAAGAAGATCAAAAAAATGGGGCGGACAAGGGAAAGAGGAAAAAATGATTGAGTATATACAAGGCGGGCATCGGTCCCCCCTATACTTAGGCTCTGGTCAGCCTAAGTATAGGACAGGAGTGAGTATGAGGACCGATGTGATCTGGAGGATGTACAATGAATGGATACGGGTCACTCTCCCCCCTATACTTAGGATCTGATTATCCTAAGTATAGTCTTAAAATGAAATGAAATGAGCCGGGGCGAGTGATTCGAATCACCGAGGAGGGAGGGAGAAAAAGTATATACAAGAAAGAGTGAGAATGTATAAGGATTAAGAAGGTTTGTGACGAACCTTCTTGCGGACGCGAGGAGGTGGATAATATACATATGTGTCGCTGTCGGAATCGTCCTCAGATGAATAATAGTGAGGTATAGGGATCGTCCAACGAGGGTCGACACACGGCTGCTTGCTAAGATAAGGCTTGAGAACAACCGAACTGAGCTCACTCATATAAATTACCTTGTCCGGGCCAGATGAGGACTCCTCAGAAAATTCCTTCTCCGGTGTGTTGAAGGAAACTTTCTTAGTCGGTTTTCTACAACCTGAATCATTGAGAGGGAGATGATAGAGACGCGCCTTGAGAGGTTCGGGGGAACTCCTCGAGGAATCAATTCTCGACTTCCTCTCAATAAATAGCCGACTAGAAGAGGGAGCAACCGTATTTTTATGTGGAGTCAATTTAATCTTGGTTGCTTCCTTTGAAGGTCCGGGACGTGGTGTGGTGCTGACCATGGGTTCCTCATCAGACGAGTCACCGTATAGATTATAATATTCCTGAAGAGTCGGCACATGTCTCGGGAAGGTGCTAGTGGTCTCAGTTGGCTTAGCATTATTGGGCTCTTGTGCCGGATCATCAAAATGGTCAAGGCAATCAACAAAGGTTGTGTCCGACTTAATGATAGCTTCTGGTCGTGAGTCCTCCTTAGAAGCTATCATGGTGGTGGTGCAAGCAGTTGATGAAGTGAAGAAGTGGGGAGTCTTAGAACCAGCGGTCGTCCGGGCAGTCGGTCTCTCAGGTGTAGTAGAGAGGTGGGACTTATCTACCTCTCGATGGTCACGACTGTCAGCGGATGTGCGGGTTACCTTAGAGTAAAGTGTATCAAAGAATGGGTGAGGTCAGAGTGCTCCCAATGCTGAGAAATCGATCTCCCGAGTCTCGCAATCTATAGAGGCTTTAGCTAAGGCTAAGAACGTCTTCCCGAGAATAATCGGAGACTGGATTAACTCTCCTCGGTGCTCGATGTCAATGATTGTGAAGTCCACCTGGAGTAGAGCACCTTGGAAAGTAACGATGACTGAAATATTTCCTCTAGACCATTTCATGGATCGATCAGCCAGCTGAACGATCTCTCTCGACTTTCTGATTGACCTAAGTTTGATCTTGTCAAACACAGAGGTCGGGAGGATATTTATTGGAGAGTCATCATCGATTCTTGCATGGGTAAAGATAGTGTCTTTGACTTCACATTCAACCCTAGGCAACCGCTTCACTCTGCGGCTCTTGGTCTTTCGTCCCATCATCAAGGAAGTGGCCATAGACACTATGTGTCTCTCAGTCCTTGTTATCTTCTTACCCGACCTCTTGGGCTTCAATTTACTCTTTACAAATCTCTTGAGGTTGGGGAAGTGATCTATGACCTTTATTAAGGGATGTTTAAAGATCAATTCCTCATCAAGTGCTTCCCTTAGGGTGGAATCCAACTTTTTAAATCATTTTCATTTTCAATTTTTATGTGATGTTTTGGTTTTTCAATTTTTTTGGTGTTTTTGATGGATGAATGATCAGACTCTGGATTGGAGGGCAAGTGGTTAGTAGAAGAGGGAGATAGAATGGACTCCAGCTGTACAGACGGTGTGGGTTCCCTGATGTTTGCTTTGTTTCCATCATCAGATCTACTTACTTCCTTCTCCACTTTCATACCTAGGCTGGCCGAAATTGAGTGTAATATGTTCATGACATCTCTTAACTCGTTACCAAATGATTCATTTTTCTTGATAAGTCTAGAGATGTCATCCTCCACAAAATTCTCATGACAATCTTGGAAGAATTCTGCTCAATTGGAGGATACTGCTGAGATATTGGGGTCTCATACTCAACATACCTAGACGCTGGCATGTAATGCTGGGTCGAGTATGGACCATCCAAATGGCAAATATTGATCGGATCCTCATATGATGGAGTTAATGAAACAGGGACTGATAAGTCTAGGTCATGAGTCCACTCCTGTGAATGTATAGGCTCTCCGAATGACGGCTGATCAATGGAAGCTTGATCACTAAAGTCAATCAAGTCTGGGAAATCATGATGTTCAAGCCTCTCCATTCGAGTTGTTTGATTGACTAAGTTATGCTCTAAGATCAAGTCGGGATGTGTATATGCTGATTGTTGTATGGTCTCTACTTGAGGTGAGAATGAAGTATGCGGGGACATATAATTTTGCCAATCATCTGTCTCAGCATTGGCTTGCTCTTCATTCGGTTCTTTGATTCCTGCAAGCTCTCAAGAGTAAGGACAGTCAGCCCAAGATGGAAGTGGATCCGGAGTGTTAGAATATGGAGTAGGTGAGAAATGTGAAGAAGTGGAGAAGTCAGTCGAAGTTATGACTTCATAATCGGGTTGAGGTGGGACCGACCACGGGTAAGGGTCTCCCGTGGATGGCAGAGGATACATGGAAGAAGGAGAAGGTGAAGATGAACGGTATATGGTCAAGGAGGAATGACCAGAGGTCACAGGGTATGGGGACCAATATCCCGACATCTTGAAGAGGATATGTAAGTAGAATGAGGTAGATAATACGCAGTTACGCAGGATAACACACACGGACAGACACAAAGACAAACGCAAGAGCAAACCCTGAATTCACACTCAACACGGTGAAGTACCCGAAACCGAGTCCAATTAATCTTGTCAATTTTAGGTGTGATTTTTCAAGTAAGATAGCAAGGAGTTACGCAGCCTATAGGGAAGTCGGCTCAAAGCCGGATGCGTCTTCCCTTTTTAACCTGTCGCCTAAGATACTGCCGGTCCTTCCTTTCTTCACTCATATCTGGAGTTGGGGACTCAAAGACCGTGCCCCTATCTACCTACAAGCAGGCAGAGGCTGACAAAGCTAGGCCTTGTCGCAAAGTACCGCTGGTTCGCCCCTGACTACCCGCGAACAGGCGGAGGCTACTTGGTACTGGTCAATGAGCTAAAAGTATCCAACTCGTGATATTTGCTAGGATCAGTTGGCCCGTGATATGGAAGGCGGGGATTTGGGCTCTGCCTTAAGGTGTTCACACACACTCAAGTACCCTCACTCAGCCTAAAAAGATGGTCGGGGTTACTCTCCCGCAAACAAGAGTCAATTTTAGTCAATTTTTTTATCCAATTCAATTAGCAGTCCCGATTTTAAAGATTAGTTGTCACTGATATTAATCTACACAAGCAATCACGTCTACCATCCAGTCCCAATTCCTTTATCCTAGGTTAGAAAACCGAGAGAGAGAGAGAATCGGAAAAAGCCAATGCAATCGAGAAAACGATGATGAATGCTTGAGTAAGAAGACTTACAGTGCCTCCAGCTCTCTACAATGCGGGATGCAGTACTGAATTGAAATTTTACACTAAATGCAATGCAAGCGATGAAAAGCCGCTCCTAGACAGGCAGTTCTATTAGCGAGTGAAGAACAGATTATGTTTGACTAGATCTGCAGTCTAAGTGCGTCTTTTAAATGATGTGTGGTCCCAGAAAATTACGAGCACAAGCAAATCCTAGAGTGGCTCGGGAGCCGCTAGTGCAAGCCTAGTCTAAAATTCAAACCACACAGCAGACGAGGATATGATTCCACTATATTTACACACGCGAGAACCCAAACGGGAATCGCTGTAAATGCAGACACTTTTTTTTGTTTTTAAAGTTACAAAATCTTTTTGACATCCAACAGCCGACTTGATCCAAGAATCGTCGGCCTCCGATGCACTTCGAGATGCGTCGACTTCAAGAAAATCGCTCCAAGTCCACCGGGCCCTCGCACAAAAAGATGGAATTATGTCAGAGAGAGATATATACAGAAATGGTCAGTAAAATAATTTAAAGAAAAAATGAATAATTACAGTGCGGCTCGGGGGTCAGACTACCCGAGTGAATGGGAAAACGTAAATCTAATTTTTCTAAAGTGATCCTAAGTCGTTTGCCTCCTCGGCAAGAGCGCCATTTTGATGGACCGCTCCTGCACCCTTGGTTAATTCGGTCAGATTAATGTCCAAATTAATCAGATGTCGTTCGTTGCAGTCGGATACGAGAGGGCTAATCAAAAACCACTTAAATTAGATTAAAGTTAATTTCAAGCGGCAATTTTTTTACTTGGTGAAGTCCAAGGTCGAACTCAGGGAGGCATCTGTCTCCTTAGGTTGATTTTTAGCAAAGTTCCAGTGTTTAATTTTCGAGGGAGAATATTTTTTGGTCTTTTCCAGTTTTTTATGCATAACACATGCAAAATCAGGTCAAATTACGAGTTAAATCAGAAATATAGTCACATTAATTCCAAAAATTATGAAACTTGGCCAAATTATGAAATGGGATGAAATTAAACTACCCTAATTTTTTTGTAATTTTAGGTGCACAGATAATAAAATATGTAGACTTTAGTGAAAATGACTAAATCAATTTTAATAATTACCAAACGATGATATTTCTCAGAAATAAAAATAATCCAAATAGGTCTAATTAAGAGCTATCCAAATCAACTTGATATTCGTAAAAACACTTCACGGTTGATTAATTAAAAATTGATTAATGTTTCACTAAATGATTTTTCTAAGACAAACTATACGTGCAAATTGGATGATTTTTGGATATGTTGTAGCATAGACTTAGATCTACCAATGATGATTTTTCAGAGATTTTTCGATGAGCATACAATGCGCAATAAATTAATCAATCAACATGGGCTAAGTATTGCAATTTTCACCAAGTTAATTTCCATAAATATTCTGCAAATCAGAAAAATACAATAAATGCTAAAATGGTAGAACAAGAGTTATGCTACACAATGCAACTTTTGGAATTAAAAATGGATGACAAAATGACAATAAAATAAACGTGCAAAGCAAGGGTATGAATGCAATACAGAAATCGAAATATGAGTTCAAATGAAGAACAAGGACTTACATGCAATTATCGGAACTTGAATTTTTTTTGAAAACTTGCAAAGAGGTGCAAGTGTCCCCTTTACAAATACCCTTTTTGTCTTATTATCCGATATCTTCTCCCCTGTTTCTTGGCTTGAAACAGAGGACTTCTTCCAAAGTGGCCGATGGAGCTTGGCGGAGGCGCGGCCTTGGAGGCTGTGGCGTGCGGGGCTCCGAGGTGGGTAGCGGGCTGGTGCGGCAAGGAGGGTTGGTCGGCAGGTGGAGCTCGCGGGCGGAGGTGGCCGACGCGGCGGTTGGGTTGGTCGCATGTGGCCCGCGCGTGGTGTGGCAGTGGAGCAAGCGGTGGCGCGGGCCACCCGCGCGAGGGAGGAGCGGCATTAATGGCGGTGGCTCTGGCGGCACGCGGCCTTGCGTGCGAGGGAGGTGGTCGCGCGGAGACGGCGATGGCTCTATTGGCAGTGCGCGTACAACCTTGAGGCGCGAGGATGGTCGCGTACGAAGGCGGCATCGATGGTTGCAGCTCGGATGTCGTTGGCGGCTGTGAGCGCGGGCGGCGGAGTGGGGAGCCTCGTCACTGTGGGCGTGACTGGCGGTTGGCGTCCACGTGCGGGGCGCGGCCTCGTCGTTGATGGAGCGTGGTGTGGACGCGTTTGGACGCGTGAAGGCGGAGGCGTGAGGAGGAGGCCACACCTTGGTGTCGGAGGTGGCTGTGCGGCTGCCGCAGGCGGTGGCGTCGAGCATGGTGGAGAACGGCCGACACACGGCCAAGGGCTGTTGGGGCAGAGGACCGCCTGTGGCTGGTGCCTTGTGGTGTGTGTGGTTTTGTGAGGGGAAGAAGAAGAAGCAGGGGGGGCTTTCACCACCTCCCCTGTTTCTCATGCATTTGTTTAAGGGGGCTTAAATTTTGGATTAATTGATTGATGAAATTTCCTCCGAAGAATAAATAAAAATCACCGTTACGTTCCCAACGTGTGATTTGTCCGTGGAAACACAATTTTTTTGGCGATTTGATGAGTGGATGTGGGTGAATCAAGGAGAGAGAGAATGAAGAGAAATGAAGATGAAGAAGAATAAGGAAGAAGAAGTTACCCGTAGATCGTGGATGGGTGCCTGGGGAAGAAGCTCTTTCGGAAGCTTCAGATCTTTGCTCTAACGCCTGGGCAAGGCGGAGCTCAGCAGCGGCTTGCGGCTGCGGTGGTGGACGGCGAAGGCTTGGAGGAGAGCGGTCAAGGCTGCAACTCCTGTGATTTTTTATTTTTTTTTTGTTTTTTTTCTTTTGCAATTTTTTTATATTTTTTTCCTTGTAAACAGGAAATACAATGGGAAAATGAAATGGTTGTAAATATGGTGATTTGGTGATGGTGATGATGGTGGTGATGGTGGTGATGTAATGTGATGATTGTGATGATGATTAATAGTGATGTATGGTGATGGTGGTTTTTTTTGTTTGATAAACAAGATGAACAAACAATGTTAGATAAAAAAATTGACAAAGCGGAGATAGAGAAATTATCTGGAATTGCCGAAAATGGAGCCACGGAATGCGGCTTCCGGTTGTGGCCTCGAGAAGGATGGCGGAGTCCTTCGAAGCTGAGCAAGTGCAATTAGAACTCGCGACGCGGCAATGGTGGTGCCGCGGATCTTGCCTTGAGGTTGTCGTCGCTCGACTCGTCTCCTACAGCTGTCACCTGAAGGTTAAAGGGGCTCGACCTCACTTCTCTCGAAAACGGTGGATGAAGAATAATGGAGGAGGAGATGGGAATATAAAGAGGAGGGGGAAGTTAGAAAAGAGGTGGAGAAGATGGAGGGATGGTGGTGTTAGTGGTGACTTGGAGTAGGCAGTAAGAAAAGAAGGGGTAAAAGGGAAAAATAATATAATATAATATAAGTAAAATAAGTAGGCTACTAAAAATAACAATAATTAAAATAATAATAGTTAAAATAATAAAATCCGAAAATAATAAAAAATAAATCCGAAAATAAAAAATTAGGGTGACATGTGGCGGCTCCAGGAGCTGCCACATGTCGCTCCCAGAAAATTCAAAGATTAAATGTAAAGAAAATCAAAAAGAAACAACAAAAGGGATTAAATCAAAAAGTGGTCAAAACGGAAGTTGCTCGTCTCGACGAGATCTACAACTTTTGTGAAGGGCCGAAAATCAAAGGAAATCATTTCTACAAAATGTATTTTTGGGTGGTACCTTATAGATATAAAATTCTGCATTTTATCTTTTGTGATTTTTTTATCATTTTTCAATAAGAGAAAAATCAAAAAAAATATAGAAAATATGAGGAGAATATTTACAACTTAATCTAATTTTTTAGATTTTTAATAATGAAGAAAATAAAATGAGAAAATGCAGGGGTAAAACGGTTATTATGTATAATGTACAAAAGGGGCCCAAAACCCAAGTTTTGCATACGAGCTCCGATTTTAGTGAAATTGATCTTGTTTCGAAGGTCTCTGAATGTATATTACTTTAAAAGTGAATAGACCTAATTCGGAGGTTGTATGAGCGAGATATGCGCATTTTAAGGTTCATGGTTTTCAACCTGGATTGGGATTTTATTGGTCAATTTTGCAAGTTAGTATTTTTTTGATATTTTCCTTACTTAGTGTTAGTAATATATACAGAATAGAGTTGGTTTTATTGGATTTGGAGTTAGTGTAAAATACATACAAATGGGGTATTTTAGCTAATATAAAGGTGAATATTTAAAAGTGAATTTGACTTCTTATTTTATGCAAATATGAATGCTAAAATGCAGATATTATGCTTGCATGCATGAATGCTAATTATGCAATATAAGTAGAAATATGCCTCTAATTACTCGGGAACAAAGCTCTATTTTCAACTTTTAGAGTAATGAATCGCAGATTCATCAGTTCCTTTGAAGTCTAAGTGACGAATCAAGAGACCCTTCCTGTGATTATTTTTTGGACTAAAGGTCCATCAATTGCTCACATTTTTCTGTGTCTATATTTTGATCGTGACTATAGATGCTTGTAGAAAGTTTTACGAAGCCTCCCACATAGAGTTGGACTTGTTTACTTGGTTGTTTGAGGATAGATAGTTTCCTTGCCTATGGCGTACTATGCATTTCTAGTTTCCACGAAGACATTCAATAGCTCTTTCAACGAGAAAAGTGGATACAGGTGTACCTGATATGAACTTATGTAACCGAATAGGTGGGGGCTTATATTTCTTAAAAATCATCTTTTGGCATATACAAAAACTTGTGGAGGACTATATTGTAGAAAGGCCGGTGTGACCGACGTGGTCACGCAACCGCCGGAAAGGTCGAGTCTCCCGGAGACCCTAACCGCAAGGGCGTGGGAAGGGGGTGGCCGTGGCGAGGGCATATGCCCTATAAATAACCCCCTAGGAGGAGGGGAACGCCATCAATCGGAACTCGCTCGCCTAACGGGAGCCCCCGTCCGACCATATCTCTCTCTCTCTCGATCTCCCTCTCTCTCGTCCTCATCAGTAGCCAAAACACAAGGGCGTACCTTGACGAGAACATTGACTGGTATCAGAGCAATCGTCAACGATCTGACCACCGAGCTCCGTCTTTGTCAAATAGGAGCTTTCTTGGAGGAGCTTTCATCAAAGAGCATCATCCTCATCAGAAGCCGACGCCTACACCAAACAGGAGCTTTCTTCACTCGGCCGGTAACCCTATGCGTCTTTTTTTTCAAAACCCTAGCGTAGTTGGTATCCTTTTTGTTTTGTGTGCTCTCTAGCAGGTTCCACTATTTTCTTAATATCCAAACAGCATATGAAAACTACGTCTCTTAAGAATCGGTATTGCATTATTGTATTTGGTCTCCACTGTTCACTTTTTTTAACCTTTGACCAGTTCAAATTAAAAGTTTTTCTTTTAATATCAATATATTGCTATACCTTTTATTGCATTTGATAATTACCCTTTATATATTTTTTGACCTGGACATTTCTTTTTAATTATTTAACATACGTTGAATAGTTTTCAAAAAAAATATTGTCGATTAAGTTTTTGGTTTGCCTCAGCATTTTTTTGTTGCGTTCTTTTTAATTGCATCGGCATATGCCTTGTGTTTTTTTTAACGTGATTACCTTTTTATAACATTTTTTACTTGGATTCCGCTGCATTTTTTGCTTAAAACTAATAAAATAAATCATGATTTTTGCTCATGCTCGGTTTTTTATCACGGATCTCATATTGTTATTGCTTTTTTCTACTAAATAAAAATAGGATTAGCTTGCACGTTTTTTTTAACTGTTTAATCATTTGTACATGCATCTCATATAAACTTTTATTCTAATAGAAGTTTCCTTTGTTGTATTAAAAAAACTTAGATTAATTTATATTAAATCATGAATTACATGCATTATTTTTTTGTAACAGATATTGTTTATTAATTATATAAAAAGGGGTTATTAAAAAATTCTTTTTGCTTAATTAACCCACACATTCAACTGTTGTTATTTTTTTTGCATTAAGATTAAAAAATTTAAAGATGGCTATAGTTGCTATTAAGTCTCTTTTTTTGTAATATCGCAAGTCAATCCTTTAAAAGTGACAATTTACCAAGTACCTTCATTAAAGTTGCTTAATCTCGAACAACCTTATATTTATTTCTTTAGATCAACAAAAATGAAAAGCAAGACTATTGCCACTGAGGTAGGAAAAATTGAGTACCTTAACGATACTAATTATGAATTGTGGAGTACAAAGATCTACTATGGCCTTTTGCACGATAACATACACGCCATCATAGAGAAACCTGACCCAACCTTATCTGAAAATCCAACAATGGAAGAAAGTAGGTCCTGCGAACAGTGGGAGAAAACATATAATAGGGCTAGGAGCTTTATGCTGACACACATGGATCTGAACCTGATTCGGGTCTTTGAGACCTGCGAATCAGCTTACGAGCTTTGGACCGCGGTTAAGAAGAAATATCACTCCAAATTCGAAGTGAGCGTCCATCTTCTTTTACACGAGTACAACTCGTGTAGAATGAAGGAATCTAAAAGCATCCCCGAGCACGTGAACAAGATGATCGTGATGGTCAAGGATCTTTCGGTTGCTGATTGCGCAATTCCGGAGAGGATGCAGATCGCAGCCACACTGGGAAGTCTCCCTCTGTCATTCGACATGGTGCCACATCTCTGAGGATGAATGGCAACATTAAGTCTGTGACGGACCTACCTACACAGCTGGCAATTGAGCAGGACCTCTATAAACAAAGATCAAAAGCTAAGATCTTTGAGGTCGAGGAAGAAGAAGAAGCAAATGGCGTGCACGCGAAGAAAAGGCCGAGCCCCTCCAAAGCGAATTTCAAGGGAAAGAGTGGAAAATACCCACGTGGCTCTTGTTATGGTTGTGGCAAATATGGCCATTTCAAAGGCAATTGCCCCGATAAGAAGAAGCCAAGAAACTCTAAAATACCTTAAAACAAAGGCAAGAAGAAAATGGAATTTGCGGCTATCGTGGAATACAACTCCATCATCACGGACAGCGATGGATGGTGGATCAACTCTGGAGCAACCAGACACATTGCCAAAATGAAGGAAGGCCTGGTGGACTTCAAAGAGCTGAGCAAAGGCGAACAAAGGATCTTCATGGGGAACAACACTTACCTGGCCGTAGAAGGTGTTGGGACATACAGACTTGACTTGAGGGATAACATTATGGTACTGAATGATGTACTGTATGCTTCAGGGATACGCCGGAACCTGATCTTTGTCTCAGTGCTGCTCAAGAAGGATTTTGAAGTCCGCTTTTATATAAGCGTGTTTCTATTGACAAGAATGAGAAGGTTTATGCGATGGGAAAGTTTGTGCCCGAGCATGACCTATTTTGTCTTCTTGTAATAAATTCTAGTGAATCAATGAATGTCGCTTCTGATTATTCCTTGTGTTGTTTGTCTGATTATGACTTATGGCAAATGCAACTGGGTCATCCAGAAAATTCTAAAATTGATCAAATGATGAAGGAAAATCTTTTTCCTAAGATCACGGGTGCAAGGACATTGCCCCGCGAACACTGTCTGACCGGTAAAATGACGAGAAGACCCTTCTCAATCGGAAATCGATCAACTAAGTTACTAGGTTTGATCCATTCATATATATGTGGACCACTGAGCGTCAGCACACATAGAAATAAGGAATACTATATAACATTCATTGATGACTACTCGAAGTTCTCCTATGTCTATCTCTTAGGAAGAAAGTCGGAAGCACTTGAAACATTTAAGAGATATAAGACAGAAGTGGAGACAAGATTGGGAAGACCAATCAAGACTCTTAGGACTGATAGAGGTGGAGAATATACCTCAAAGGAGTTTGAGGATTACTGTATTCAAACAGTCATTCGTAGGAAGACTACAATGCCCTATACACCACAACTGAATGGTGTAGCAGAAAGAAAGAATCAAACTTTGATGAATGCAGTAAGGTGTATGCTTTCACACTTAAGACTCTCCAAAAAATTCTGGGGAGAGGCAGTGTTGACTGCGAAGTATAAACAGAACAGGATTCCCACCAAGTCTGTAGAATCAACGCCATATGAAATATGGAATGGCAGAAAGCCCGAGTTGGGCCATTTCCGGAAATGGGGATGTGTAGCACATGTTCTGGTATCGAGTCAGCTTAGAGACAAGCTAGATTTCAGGACATTAAAGTGCAAGTTTATTGGGTATAGTGAGAATTCTAAAGGATATAGGTTCTTCCATGAAACTAAAGGTATAATCGAAAGTCGTGATGCTACTTTCCTTGAAATTCATCAAGAAAAGGAGCATGAAGTAAAGGAATTAGATCCTCTGATTGTCTTACAGGACAATGAAGATGACATGAGCATTAGACAAGAACTTGAGGATGACATCGATCAACAAAATATAGAGAATGAACATATGGAACATGATCCTTTAGAGGAAGTGGGTGGACCCACACAACCCACGAGTATAATCGGCAACAAGAGACCCAGAACATGGCCCGCATAGATGGAAGATTTAATTTCTATGGGTGCGAGACGTCGTGTTACACTGTGGATGAGGACGTCACGGATTGTACAGATCCCATATCCTTTGATGAAGCTATGGCTTCGCCTGAGTCAGAATCATGGTCGGCCGCCATGAGAGATGAGTTGGACTCAATCGAGCGAAAAGGTGTTTGAGAATTATGTGATTTTCCAGAAGGTAGGCAATCCATAGGATGTAAGTGGGTATTCAAGAAAAAGTACCGAGTTGACGACACTATTGGCAAATACAAAGCCAGATTAGTTACCAAGGGTTATACTCAGCAAGCTGGAATAGATTTCTAGGAAACCTACTCTCCAATGGCTAAGTTTGTATTCATTCGGATGATCTTAGTCATAGTCGCATATATGGATTTGGAATTATTCCAAATGGATGTGAAGACGGCCTTCCTTAATGGAGAATTAAAGGAGGAGATTTATATGCGACAACCTGATGGTTCTCAGGTTGAAGGTCAGGAGAAAAGGGTTTACAAGTTAAGAAAGTCATTATATGGCTTGAAACAGTCTTCACGGCAATGGTATCTCAAGTTTCATAAGAAAGTTATCCAATTTGGATTTGTTTTAAATAAATTGGAGCAGTTTTGCAATCATGTCATTATATGTTGATGACATTCTGCTTACAGGTAATGGCATACAAATTCTCAATGAAATCAAACAAAAATTGAGCAATGAATTGAGATGAAGGACATGGGCGAAGCATCCTATGTTCTTGGAATTCAAACAACAAGAGACAAGGACTCAAGGACATTGAGCCTTAGTCAGGAAAGATATTTGCATACTGTATTAAGGAGATTTGGAATGCAGAATAGCACTCTAGCTCCAACACCACTTGTGATGGGAAAGAGACTCAGCAAGAGTCAGTGTCCCGGAAAGGGGCAGTGATCTTTAGATTTACTATATGCACAAGCAGTAGGAATTCTAATTTATGCAATGATGTGTACTCGATCTGATTTAGTTTATCCACTAAGCTTAGTCAGTAGATATTAAAGCAATCCCGGTCCAGCACATTGGGAAGTTGTAAAAGAGGTTCTTCTATATCTGAAAGGAACAGTACATCTGAAACTTGTGTATCAAGCAGAATCGCTTGAAGTGGTAGGCTACTCTAATGCCGATTTTGGAGGGGATGTGGATGATAGAAAATTCACATCAGGTTATCTATTCATGTTTGGTGGTGCAGTCGTTTCTTGGGGTCACAAGAAACAAGGATGTGTATCTCGACATACACAGGAGGCTGAGTACATTGCATGTAGCATGGCCACCACTCATGGTGTGTGGATCAGACATTTTCTAGAGAATCTAAGCCTCGAATTGGTCAAAGTGCCAATTGAAATGTATTGTGACAGAACTTGATCAATAGTTGGGCTTATAGTTCTAAAGGAAAATATATTGAGATCCAATATCACTATATACAAGATATAGTGGGGAAACAAGAAATCACGGTAACCTACATACCTATCAGTGAGATGTTGGTCGATTCCCTTACCAAGGGAATAGCAGCAGGAACATGCATTAAACATGTTGATTTAATGGGACTCGAGAATGTTTGAGTCAAGGAAGAGGTTTTAATGGATAATGATCCTCACATGATAAATCTCCATGTATATACGACACGAATAATGGGAGTATATATGTTTTGACCACTTCGGTCAAGTGAGAGATGTAGAACGGCCGACGTGACCGACGTGGTAACGCAACTGCCTCCGGTGATTGTGACAAGGCCAGATCTCCCGGAGACCCTAATCGCAAGGGCGTGAGAAGGGGGTGGATGTGGCAAGGGCATACACCCTATAAATAACCCCCTAGGAGGAGGGGAACACCATCAATTGGATCTCGCTCGCCTAACGGGAGCCCCCATCCGACCATATCTTTCCCTCTCTCGATCTCCCTCTCTCTCGTCCTCATCAGCAGCCAAAACACAAGGGCGTACCTCGACGAGAACCTTGACATATATCTTAGATAATCATCCTTTGCCGTGTAAAAAATTCAGGTCTTTTAAACTAAATCTATCTTCTTTTCTTATATTATAATTACACTATTTTTAAAGCAGATAATCTATACACATGGTCACATGACATGTCCATTCAGATTGCTATTATTTCTTTTGATTACGTTTGTCTAATAATTTTTTAAATGTATTTGAGCTTTTCTCAAGTTTCGATCACCTCACTGAGACACTTGACTTGGGTGTTTAAAAAGGACAGTAGGGAGATACCAATGCATTCAAAATGCAAAATGAGGAAGTGAGCGGGCCGGGTCGGGTCAACTCCGGGTTCTCGCGGGTTTGGGTTGGTCCCGACCCGAAACTGAAATTACAAAAATCTGAGGACCCGGACCCGACCCATGTATACATCGGGTCCAGGCTGGGTCCGGGCTTTGGTGGGCTGGGTCCGGGCTGAGTCCGGGCTGGCCCAACCCAATGCTCCACCCTAACTACCCCTATGCCATTTTTCTGTAATTTTTTATTTTCTTAAAAAATATTACTATATATCCCTCCAATATGACTTTCGAATTTCGTAAACGGAGACTAATATGCCCTCCTAGGGGGAGCTGACTCCCCCCTCCCCCTCTATTTTTCCTATTTTTTTAAAAATGAATCCGTGAAAATTCATCACTATATCTCTAGATTATGTCATTCAAGTTTCGTGCGAAACAGAGGCTCCTACGACCTCTATCTAGACAATCATTTTTTAATGATCGTAAAATTGTTGAAATCGATCACATCTGGATGGAAGCCATAGAAGTCTCTGTTTCAGATGAAATTTGAATGACATAATAGGGATATAATAATGAAAATGCACGGAAGCATTTTTTAATAAAAATAAAAAAATATGGGGAAAATGAAGCGGGGGGTTCTAAGTTAGCTCCCCAAGAGGACAGCCCCATTTTACCCATTGTAAAGGTCGCAGTCAATTTAGTAAAAACTCAGTAACAATTTTGTAAAAGTATAAAGTGTGCATTGTAAAAAAAATAATTTTGTAAAATATAACATCCAAATTTATATTAACATTTTCATCCAATATAATAATATTTTAATAGTTTTATTTCATCATGTTGGGCTAATATTTATTATTAAATTTATGAAACAAGAAATTATAAAATACATTGAAAAAATACCAAATTGACGGTGGCTCACCATATATATGGTGAGACCTCGCCTTATTTGAAGTTTCTATTTTATATATATATAGTTCAAATGGGGTTGCGTTTTTCTTTTATTTTTTGAAAAATATTGCCATATATATTCATATATATCCCTCTTATATATCATTCGAATTTCATCGGAAACAGAGACTTTTATGCCCTCCATCTAGAACAGGTCATTAACATCAATGTTTAGACCGTTAAAATTACTTGTTCTAGATGAAGGGCATAAGAGTCTCTCTTTATGATGGAATTCGAATGGCGTATTGGAGGGATCTATATATATATATATGAATATACATGGTGATATTTTTCAAAAAAAATAAAAAATAAGAAAAATAAGAACGAGGGAGCCCCATTTTTTCATATATATATATATATATATATACACAATGTGGGAACATTGAGGTTGTCTGTTGGTTTCCCTCGCCCTATTTTCTGGCAATTTTTTTCAAAAATATTGTCATGTATTTTCATCACTATATCCCTCTAATATGTTATTCCTTTTGTCAGAATAAAGACTCATATGTCTTCCATCTAGAATAAGTAATTTTAACTGTCTTAGAATTGATGTAATTATCATGTTCTATATGGAGGGCATATGAGTCTATGTTTATGATGAAATTAGAATGACGTATTAGAGGAATATAGCAGTGAAAATGCATGATGGTATTTTCCAAAAAAAATCACTAAATATGATGCAAGGGAAGCCAGGGAGCAACCACATTAAACCCATATGTGTATGGTAAAATGGGGCTGCCCCTGGGAGGAGCTAACTTGGCTCCCCCACCTGGCTCCCCCACCTCATTTTTCCCATTTTTTAGTTTTTTTAAATATTGTTTTCATCATTATATCCATATATTATGTCATTCAAGTTTCGTGCAAAACATGCTCCTCCAGCCTCCATGCAGATATTCATATTTAATGATCGCAGAATTGTTGAAATCGACCATGTCTAGATAGAGGCCCCAAGATTATGTTTGGCACGAAACTTGAATGACATGATAGAGAGATATAGTTATGAAAATCTACAGAAATATTTTTCATATAAAATAAAAAGTGGGAAAATGGGTTAAGGGAAGCCAAGTTAGCTTCCCCTAGGGGGCAACCCTATTTACCCATATATATGTATATGTATATATATATATATATATATTTACCCATATATATATATATATATATATATATGGACCCTTCAAATGGGGTGGGGTCTAGCAATATTGTGGTGAGCCATAAATCAGATTCGTTAGAACTCAATCTGCCATTTGCATCAAAAAGCTTGTCCAAAATAGCATTTCTGGCATCTCAATTTTATTAAATTCGAGATTCATTTAGTAGTATCAAATTGTCATTTAAAGATTTTCTAGATCTCGTATTCTTCACTAATACTGTTGGAAATGCGAGCCCACGGCGAGCCATTATGCAATAAATGTTATTGCACATATCATTCCCTGATCTGAAATGAAGAATGAATAATTTGCATAATAGGTCCCTTAGTACAATTAGGGTTATGTACCATGGCCATCTTAATAATCATACAACTGTTGATTCAACTATTGAATCATAGAGGCTGGTGCTTGGATGAATATCTAAAGAGTTAGATTGAGGACTCATCAAGCACCGTCAAAAGATTATTAAGAGATGATCTCCAGCCTGAGTAGGAGATGGCAATCCTTATCTCTTTAGGTTGATATTTGACCGACCTCTTGATGCAGGTCCTCTGCATAGGAATAGAGATTCAGAGGTGTCAGATTAGTTAGGTCAAAGAATTGATTTAACGAGATCGAGATAACCAAAGTCCTATATCGTATGCTGTCACGATACAGGCACGCATCCTCTGACCGGAGACAGATGTGTTACTATATGTTTAAGTATGTACATTTGGCAGACCAATAGGTTGATGACCTAACCAAGGTCTATACACTGGCGCGCTGGTGTGCATATAAGGGCATATGAGTAATACGATCTCTCAAAGGGATCATACAGGTTCAGTTACTGAATCGGAAGGCATGAGCTCACTCATGAGATATTGGGAAGAATCAAATTCCATGCGCATGGTCGTCTCGCTTTGGAAGCTTGACTGAATTTGTAGGTTTGACATATACTTTTGGAAAGTATGTGATCAAGACCTAGGTATGATATATGCTTTTGGAAAGTATATGATCGATACCGTCTCCCAATGATCGAATGAGAAACTTACTGATAAAACCATGAAGTAGACAGTGTAAAGTTGATCTAATACTTCGGGTTTAATCTGAGTCTTCAAGTATGCAGGATGTACAGGTATTGGGAATACCTGAGGGTGATTTAATCATAAACGATTGTATAATCATGACGCTTCCATTCCTAGGGAGTGATGAAACGGGTCTGGATTTTAGTGACTCCTCTCAGCAGAGAAGTAATCTGATCTTAGTCCAAGTGTTGGACATTGATCTGAATGTGATTCAGATACAATGAGAAGATTAGATTTACGGTCTTGATTTAATCAAGCATCTATGGGAGGCCCACGATCTGAATTTGAGATATGATCTCACTATCCATGTCACTATACGTAGAACAATACAATCGCCCTGTCCTTATCTCCAAGTATCTGCGGAGATATTGCATTATTCTTGAAGGGTTCAAGAATAATTCCATAAGATCTAAGCAATGAAAGAATCATGATTAAATGTGATTTAATCATCTTGATGTATGAAGAAATTATGTAATATAAATAAATGTGATTAAATTAATGTGGATAAGAATAATGTGGATAGAAATATCCAATTATTCATAATATATTATAAATGTGATTTATAATGTATTAAAGAGAGCTGATTATAATTTATATATGTTAATTAATTATTATGTGTATTGGATACACATTGTGTAATTAATTGACAATGTAAATTATTTGTTGTTTTGTTGTTGTGAATATGATTCACAATTTTTCCATGGCAAGATTGCAATATTCTCAAAGATAATTGTGAATTATTTTTGAAGAATAAAAGCCAACAAAAGTTGTTGGAAATAAATAAAGGAGATTTTCAAGGAGATATGCAATCTCATGGATTTCCATCAGATTGCTCTCTCCATGGAAGGTATGGGCGGCACACCATTCCTAATAGGAATGTGTGGCCGTCCACATGGAATGTGCATGGAGATGAAATCTCCATGTACATTCTCTCCTTATTTATTGGCTTGATTTAGGAATAATTTATACTTGATTTTGTCAAATATATTTTGACCTAAATTTGTTGGTTTTACCAACAACAATCTTGACCATATGATTAGACATAAATCAATATCAACCATTGATTTTATATGTCACATGAATTGAGATCCATGGATCCCAAAACCCTATAAATAGAGAGGCATACCATGCTCTCTCTTTACATGTGATCTTGAATCTCTCTCTCTTCCTCTCTCTTCATACACGACAACCCTCTCTCTCTCTAATATTGGTGGCCGTCCACCATACCCTAGAGGAGGGAATCGTCGACGCCATCGCCACCGTGTCGCCGCTTCGACGTTCTTCGGTTCTCCATCTTCTTGGAGAGTTCCTCTCACGAAGGAGATGTTTGATCTCGTGCGACGAGATCAGGAGCAACCACGCTTGGATCAACTTCTTGGATTGCGAGAACAACACGATTCATCCCCGTGCTCGCAAGCAGTCTCGCCGACGATCGGACTTGAGACAGGAGGTCTCTTCTCTTAGAGACTCGATCAACCACGCTTCAAGAGGTATTGCATTATAATTGTTGTGGTTATAGATGAAACGATCTGAGAATGGTTCTCGGATCATGTAGTTTCATCGAATAAAATTTTAAATTCCGCTGCACCGAACAACTAGTACGACTAGTCGTTCTTCGTCGTATCCGATACGACGATCACTCTTCCGTGATGCACGTAAGGATAATTTCCATATCCTTCAAGTGGTATCAGAGCCTTAGGTTGACGGTTTCGAATATGATTCGAAAACTGAGGATGACTTGGGTTCGTTAAGGTCGCGAAAGTTTTCATCGCATTTGATTTCGCAGATCTGTTTAGTAAATAATTTCGGTCATATTTAAATGGTTTAAGCACGAATTATTTACTTAGATTTTATTCCCCAGTAAATAAAGAAACCATAGGATCTGAGTTTACGTAAATCGGATTTCGTATGCTCTAGATATGGTTGTTTTAATGAACACGTATGCACTGTTGCGGGAATAGTAGATTTTAACATGATTAAAGAGTTAATTACTGTTATCATCTGCCTCGAAATGCATGAAACATCACTTGGATTCTGTCCTAAAACAAGTTAACAATCTTTTAAAATTGATTTTGTCTAATTTGGATTTAAATTGATTGAGATATGTTAATTTTAGTTAGTAGGGGTCACTACTGAAATTACAGTCCTAATCAAGAACCAAATGATTGTCAATTAGTGAAATTAATTGTTAATTTCGTGAAATAATAATGAAAAATATTTTTGAAATATTGGAATATGATTATTTGCTTAATTGACTTGGCCTCAACCAATTAATTGATTAGATTTGATCTAAATCTTAATTGGAAACATAATCATCAAACTTGATGTTTGATTAGTGATTGTCATTTAATCATTTAGTGAAATTAAATTGTTTAATTTCCTAGAATAATTGTGCATAAATATTTGTGAAATATCCAATGATAATTATTCCCTTAAATGACATTGCCTTAACCAATAATTGATTAGATGTGATCTAGATCACTAATTGGTTACATGATCTACATGATCATCATTCCAACAAACATGTTGCTTGAATAGGACTTGGGATCTGTTTAACAAATCTCATTATAATGTTAATCAAAAATTGTTTTGATTATTATTATATGGTATAATTTCGGTTGAAGAACGATGATCATCTCAAGTACAAAGTGATTTATTTTGCATTATCCTTTCCCAAGGTGGATATGGTGTCTAGTCGGAGAGCATTGGGGTTGCGGGTTGCAACGTATGTGGTCCATCCCACTCTCGTCGGTACTAGCCATGACAGCGGGTAGGGTTAGTATAATGCTTAAGAAATCATGATATATTTCTAATTATTAAAATTCAAAATAATACGTATTTGAGATAATACCATAATTCAAGTAACAATAAAATGTTTGTTGGTTATTAATTGGATCATTAATTTAATATGATTAGATTGATTGAATCCAATTAAAATTAAAACACTCTATTATGAATAGAGATGTTATTTCCCTTGGCATAATTAATGATAATGAATATGATTCATAGTGATTAATTAGAATTTGAATATGATATGGAGGATCACATAAGTGACATCCATGGTCTCCCGTCAAGGCGGAGGGTTCCGTCGCCAGGGATTGTATGTGGGAGACGCATGTCCGAAGTGATAGCTCATGTATGCAAGCGCATCTGGATCGGGCTCTTCGCTTCTCGAAAGAGTAAGGATGTATGCGTAGTGACCCCCGTATCGGGTCCTCATATTATTGGGGCGATATTGGATTGTGCATAGCGAGTTGTATTCCTATTGACGGTTGGTTCAATTAATGACGGGTCAACATTGCCTTAGGAGTGGTGGGCCCGGTTGTTAAAGACTGAATTGGGAGATGCAAGTTTGACTTGCAAGGCGGAATGTGTTCCCGCTTCTTTTTATCCGAGTTGTAGGTTCTCATATTATTGGGATGCAACAAAGATAAGGAAGGAGATCCCAGATCTTGCTTGAGATATAATGGTAAGTATATCTCTTACATTGAAAGTGATTAAGGGAATGAACTTTCAATGTTGACATGGCAAGACAACTTTGATATAAAAATTCCTAAATCAAAGTAAAATATGTATATATATATATATATAAATATATACACTTATGCAAATTTCTTATTTCAGATAATCCTTCATTAAACCCACTCAATGTTATACTCAGTGATAACCAGTAAAATATCATGGATTGGATTCATGATCCATATATTGTACTTGTAGTTGGACACAAAATGTATGTGGTTGCAATGTGCAAGTTTCCTCATAATATAGAGGAATGGCAATTAAATATATAATAGGACTACAACCCTAGGGTTTGTATGTCCCTATAGTCTTGATCTCTCATCGGATGTACTTTGGAAGTGACATGTCGATGGTGATCGCAATTGTTAAATAATCCTTATAAAATTAATGAAGATATTATGGTATACATATGTGCTCCTGACATTTATCATGAATGAGATGGTTCACTGCATCATGCAGAATGGTGTCTCTATAAGAGATGATGTATTCAAATTGTTTGAGTACCTACCTGAACCTATGTTTTAAGAGTTTAGATGGATGTAGATGATGAGTGCCATCATTCTACTATCTATACTCCAGTCATTCATGAAGCTTCATAATATTCATATTGTATGAATTTAATGAAGCGTGTATAAATGATCTTACATTTAATTTTTTTTGAATTTAAAGTAAGAGATCCTTAGTCTTAAGCAATGGTTTCTCATAGATAAAGGGAGCGCAGTGGAAGCATGGCTTGGACCCAAGTAAGAAGTGTAGTCAAAGAATTGACTGTACCTCTGTGACTTCCATATGACATCCAAAGAGTTGGATGAATGCCAACACTGCAATAAATTGATGTGTTGATAGTACGACTATCAAGTCTGTCTAGAATCCTTAGAGAAGGACTCGGATGGAGCATCAGAATAATCTACATAAATCATTGATATTGACTTACTTATTGAATAAGATGAAGTCTAATAATTGTATCTCAATCTTCTAACAACACTTGCAATGGGTTGCATATGTTTTAGAAGACTGGAAAAATTTGATCTTAAGGTTTATAGTTATCCAGATAGACATTGATGCAATTGTTGCAACAATTTCCATTGGATCACTAGACTTCAAATTTTAGCGGGAGAGACCTCAGTCTTAGAGAATGTCTCTATGACCTAGACATTAGAATACACTCATTGTTTGTTTCTAAATGTTGGAAATAAACATGAATTCTGGAATGGACCTATCATAAAGAGTTATGATGAAGATATTTCAGAAAGTAATCTAAAATCTAGTGGACTCCACTAAATTATAAAATTAATGAATGGTTTATTAACATTTCTAAATGCTAAAATTGAACCTTAAAATAAATAGGAGGATAAAGATCATTTGACAATGATCGAGTATCAAGCCTTGGACATTTGTCTATTGATTTGATCAATAGACTAGTAAGGGATGAAACTTTAGAATGTCCAAAATTTCAAAACATACATACTTATGAATATTGTATTCAAAGGAAAAATGTCCAATACACCCTTCTTTGGGAATGGTGTAAGATGTCAAGGTATTCGAGATCTCATACATATTGATGTATGCGGATCATCTATATCATAGTAAACATTGTGGATATGTGATATCTATTGATGATTATGTATGATATGAGATTTCTTCTCTTCACTTAGAGACCTTTGAAGTGTTCAAAGACTTCACATAATTTTGGTTTGCAGCCAAAGTTTGAAGGAAGATAAAGTGAATTTGATCTAATCTAGGTAATCAGTACCTATTAGATGAATTCATAATATACCTTATGGAGAAAGGAATATCATTCCTATCTTACTCCTCCTAATAAATCTAAAATCAATAGAGTTGTAGGGAGATACAATTGGATCATGTGTGACATGATTCGATCAATGATGAATTTTTAGCATAAATTCCTCTTAGTTTCCAGGTATATATGTGTAGTAGAGACTACAATGTATATCCTTAATAAGGTTCCATGCAAGATGGAATCTAGCACTTGAGTGTGCTGCTTCATTAGGAAAATAAAGGATGGTATTGGATACCTACTTTATGACCTTGAGATTCTTAAAATATCTCATCTCTGAGAATGTGATTCTTAGAGGTTGAGACTCTTGACAATCAAGATGAAAATGAAGTGTAGGAACTCATTGATGAATGCGAAATCCACCTCTTTAATAATCGTAAATTGTAGTATAGGAAGCGGATTTCGGTCGTCAAAATACCACAAGCTTTGAATGTTGTGGAATATTTTACTTGGCAAGTTTACCAAGGTCGAACACAAGGAATGGTGATTTTTAGTTGCGTGGTCCTAAGTCAAATTAAATAATCAATCAATGGTCGATTAATTTCTATGTCGAAAAATATATACAATGCAATGATGGAGAAGCGATGCGAAGAAAATATACAGAGACGACTGCTCAGCACAGGATCTGTGAGTAATAATTCAGCTTCAATATATGTTAATCAATAACCTCGACAATTATCACAGATCAAAAGCTAAAGTTCAAGAGAAATAATCAGAGCGTAAATAAATAATCTGGAAAATCTAGGCTCCGTTAAAAAATCCTTTTAATTTTCCCTGTAAATTAATCCTCAATAATCATGTTTGAAATATATAGGGAAAATAATTGATCAATATTCCTTTCCGAAGCTCTAGCACAGATTAAATCCTCAATAAATAATTATTAAATTATGCATCAGGATTTATTTCCCAAGCTTTTCTCAATGGAGTTCCTGCATAAATATCATCAATTTCTCTACAGCACAACAATGTTAAAATTGAGCCTGCATGTCAAATTAGATCCTTGAAGAATAATAGACAGTAAACACCCTCAGATCTGTTCACAAGGTATGCCAAGTTGTAGAGCATGAAAATAGCTTCAAAAAGACATATTATATGCTAAAATCGGAGTCCGTATGACAAAGATATGATAGAATGAAATTCCAGGGACTAAAATGTAAATAAAATAAAGTTTTGCTTCAATTAGGTCCCTAGAGGGGCTTATCTGTTATTTCACAAATCCGGAGGAGGCCTTCTGCAAATTACCCCAGGCGGGAGTCTATTCGTATTTTCAGGAACGTCTGAGGGCTCTCTTGCAATTTGTCCCTACGCACGTGCGCAGCACGTGCCCAGGAGAATCAGAGGCGGAACCTTAGGCTGGGGATCCGAAGCTGAGGCTCGGGTGTGGAGGCTCAGGCTCGGACGTGGCCAGGACTCCCGAGGCGGAGGTTTGGGGCGGTCGAGCCTACGTGGTGGCTTAGGGAGGCTCGGGTGCCCCGAGGCTCAGGCTCGAGCAGCCCGAGCCTCAAGGCTGGGGCTGAAGTTCGGTCTGGCTGCGTGGATTGATTAGAACCGTTGGATCAAGGGCTTGTGCCCTGATCCAACGGCAACTGTGCCAAGATGCACAGCCCGATCTGGGGCGGCGCAGCCCAGGCGCGGGGGCGAGCGGGGCGAAGGTGCGGAGGCTGAAGCCTCACCGGAGGACGCGATATGCGGGCGTAGTCGAGTGGGGCTCGGCCGACACACGACCGAGCGTGGCGGAGGTGGACTTCGAGCGGAGCAGTGGGGCTCAACGCGTGAGCGAACGGCGGAGGTCGGAGGAGTCGGTGGTGGCGCGCTCAGGGCTCGAGCGTGATCGTGTTGACAGAGATGCCCGGTAGTGAAGCTGCGGCCGATCGTGGTTGGGCGGAGGTAGCGGCGCGACGAGGGCGGTAGTCGACGCGGTGGGAGAGGGCGGTTGTCGACGTTGTACGGTGAAGGGTGGCTTCCCCGCGCGGCAGAGGAAAATTCCTAGTGGAGGAGGAGCTCAACCTCCTGATCGTTGCTGCGAGTGCTCTGGTGAAGGGCACGAGCTCTGCTGCTGAAGGCAGCTACACGGTCGAGGAGAAGGCCGCGGATCTCACCAAAGTCTCCTGCTCGTCGTCGTCCGGTGTAGTGCTCCTTGGCTATTGTCACCTGCAAGGAAGATACAGGGCTGGAGAAGGGTTAGGTGGTGGATGGTCGGAGCGAGTGGAGGGGGTCATGGATTTATAGAGGGTGGCGCAGGTAACGGCAGGAGGGCGGTGGCCTCGTAACGGCCGGAGATGGTGGCGCCGGCCGTTACGAGGAGGCGCGGAGGAGATGCGACCTGAACGGCTGGGTCTGGAGGTTGATGATGGGTCACGTGCCTAGCACGTGACCTGTGTGCGGCTGGGGAGAGAGAACAGCGGGGGTGCCACGTGGCACGCCCAGGGGCTGCCACGTGGCGCCCCCAAAAAAATTTCAAAATTTAAGATGAATAAAATTAGAAAAGAAATAGCAGGATATCTCAAATCGAAAAATTTCCTTAACAAAAGTTGCTTGTCTCGATGAGATCTACAACTTTCATTAAGGACCCGGGAGCAAAAGAGGTCACCTGTGAGAAGTGGTATTTTTGGTGGCTTTCCAAGTGTACGAAAAACCGTATTTTTGAGATTTGTAATTTTTTTGCTGGTTTTAGAGGGGATAAAAAATCTAGAAAAAATACGATAAAGTAGAAGAAAATTATTTACACATTAATCTAATTTTTTTGGATTTTTAATGGATAAGAAATTAGGGAAAAAAATAGAAGTAAGAAACACACAATTTTTGTACAGACAGACAACGGATACTTGGACTCGGTCAGTTTCTTTGAATTCGGTTTAGATCTGGATTTGGATTTTCACGTCGCTTAATAAAACTTTCATCAAAGAACACAAATGAAAAAGAAATAAAATGAAAAGGATTAATTATGTACATAAAATCTCAGGTCAAAAATAGCAAAAAGTCAAAATGCGCAAAAGAGGCCCAAAACCCAACTTTCACATCTGAGCTCCGAATTTTACGAAATTGGTCTTGTTTTGAATGTATTTGAAAATGGAGTACTTTAAAAGTGAGTAGACCAAAATCGGACACTGTATGTGGAAGATATGCTCATTTTAGTATGTCAGATGTGAAATGTGACTTTGGGATTATTTGACACTTATTGGGGTTAGTAATTTTTTTGTATTTTTTATTTAATAAGATTAGTAATATCTACACAATGGAGGTAGTTTTGGGTCAATCGGAGTTAGGATGAATTAACTAAAAATGTGAGAAGTTAGCAGCTTTTTGGGCTAATTTACACTGGGGATTTTTAATGCAATTTATGCATGATGAAATGCAGATATTATTTACACATGCATGATGGCTAATAATGCTCTATTAATGAATAATTACAGGTGGATGATGTGGGACAGAGCCTAAATGACCAATTTTAGCATGATGAATACGAGATTCATCATACCCCTATACTTAGACCATGCTCGTCCCCGAGCATGAATGAATGACTTAGTTGAATACATCCCTGACTGTGTATGTGAATTTTCAAGGCTTAATTCAGAGAAGACCCTTAATTTGAGTGATCCTAAAATTCTGAGCTCACCCAAGCTTTAATCAAAAGGAATCCAACTTCTCTAATTTTCAGACTCTCTGTTTGTACATATAATATAAGGATATGATTTTAAGTGTACTGCATTTCATGAGAGTCGAGTCGGGGCATCACTCAAAGTTCCAGTCCCAAAGATCCTCCTCTAGACCTAATCCTCAACACTAGAGAATAAGTCTATTCTTGCTTCAGTCAACCGTCTCATTAGTTTGTCAGACTTGAAAGTGTATATGGACGACCAGTTGATGGAGGGCATAGGATTGTGTCTAATTTCTCTCCCTTACATTAGAACAAGGTGCCTCTCGAGTGTCTTATTACTCAACACAAGTATATTTTTATTTTGTTGATCAGTGTGTCCGTCAAGAGAATTTGGAGTCGTCTGCACTTGTTTTTCTGGGAGTACACCGGGGTGTGTCTCTTTTGAGTATCTAAGATACCTTCGACACCCAGACTTGTATCGCTTACGATGCAGAGCCCTTTTATGGTGTCAGCCCGACTCCTTGGTCCTAATTAGCGCTTGGTCCAAGTGGACACTTTGAAATGTTTGGGAGCGCTCGCCATTGGTGGAAGCTCATTTGGAATTTGACTTTGGATGATAGAGCTTTTCTTTGACATTTCTTTTTTTTCTTTTGTTGGCTAGCTCCACTGCTTTTACCAAAAGTTGGCGCACACTGATCAACAATTTTCCTTAAGTTTCATCACACCCTGGCACTTAGGTCAATATCAAAAAGATAGCGTATGAATCTTGTTCACATACTGGCTAATGTTTTGCTGACACTCAGGTTTTCTGAAGCCTTCATTAACTTTATCCCATCCTCGAATATCATCAGATCGGATCTAGACTCAAATCTCTAGTCCTAGTTCCTCAAGTGATATCTCAACTCATCTCATCAATCATGCAATTGTGGGAGTGATTGTGCTGATCATATTCTTTTTGAAGGTAGAGATGAAGAGTGCAATATAGCGCTCAAATCTTTCAAACTAGGGAAGTGTGGATTATTAAGTTCAAAACCCTAATGACTAAGGCAGGCTAACGCAGAATCTCAAGATCTTAGAAATCAAGTGTCCTCAAAAATCCTCAAGCCTTGAGTGATAGTGAATGTGTCAGGAATATATCGACCAAGGGATGCATGAAATGCTTGATGAAATGCAAGACCATGAGTTTTTTTTGCAAAAAGGATTTTTTTTATTTTTTTTGCAAAAAGCTTTTTTTTGGTTTTTTTTGTTTTGTTGTGTTTTTTTTAAACAGGTATTATACACACTACTTGTACCCATCCCCGATGTTAGATAAAAACGATTAAAGTACGAGCTATGGATAAAGTAGATAAAGTATATATAAATACACCCCTCTATACTTAGCTTGTGCTATTTCCTCATGGCACAAAGTGAAATGTTGACATAGCTCGTACTAAATATAGAATGATTAAAAACAAAAGAAGAGAAGTGATGTATAAACAATGGATGCGGTCCCCCTATACTTAGACTCAGGTCAGCCTAAGTATAATCGGTTAATTACAGATGGGGAACCGGGTAGATTTGCGGATGTACAAGATCAAGGAGGTTTGCGACGGACCTTCTTGCGGGAGTGTGGAGGGAGATAGTATGGAGATGTGGAGTGTGATGAAGAGGGGACCGATGAAGAAGACCATCCATCGTCGGAGTTGTCCTCAGGAGAATAGTAGTTGTCCGCAGAGGATCTCCAACTTTTATCGATCAGAGGTAAGTGCCCTTGGATCAGAGCTGTACCTATTGCACTTATCTGATGAACCACATCAGGACCGGACGAGGATTCTTCAGAAATCACCTAATGTCTAAGGTCAAAGGTGACTTTCTTGGTCGGTTTGTTTCCTTGAGAAGTATTGGGAGGAAGTTGGAAAGTCTTCATCTCCCTGTCTTGAGTAACCGATGTGGCATTCGTTAGTTCCTCATCAGATGAATCTCCATAAAAGTTGACCAATTCTTGAAGGGTCATGCACTGCTTCGGTCGAGGGAGAGTGTTCCTGCGGATCTTGTGGTTTATGGCTGGGGGTGTTGATGTCACTTCCGAATGATCATGAGTTTTGGTGACATCAGACGTTTCCGGAGTCGGTTCCTTAAATGGTTCGAGTATGTCACAAATTACTGCCGACTCAAAGTTTGGACCACTCAAATAATCGTGTTGATCTTCAATAATATGGTCTAATTCCTCATAAGCTCCAAAATCATGATTTTTCCTAGGAGCAGTGATAGGTTGGTGAGAATCCGAAGTTTGTCCAACAACCAGTTTTTTAGGTGACTCTCCTAGGGTTTGTATTCGTGTGTCATGCAGAGATGTCTGTAAAATCTTTATTTTCTGATCAAAACTGTCGGTTGCCAGTTGGTTTTCCTCAGAGCAGGATGTGTCATTGGGGTCGTGTTCATTGTGGTCCGAGTTCGGGAACTTGATTTCCTGAGTCTCGCAATCGACGATCGCTTTAGCGGAGGCTAAGAACAGCTTTCCCAAAATGATAGGAGACTCAGACATCCTTCCGGGGTGGTCAATGTCAAGGAAAATAAAGTCCACTTTATGTTCTTTACCTCGGAAATTTACGACGACAGAAATGATCCCCCGCGGTCTTTTGGTAGATCGATCGGGTAATTAAACGATCACCCTAGTCTTTTTGAGTTGTCCGAGTTTGAGTTGGTCAAAGACGGACTTGGGGAGGATGTTTAATGTAGAGTCGTCGTCTAACCGAACATGAGTGAATATAGAATCCTCAATTTCACATGTGACCCGAGTCAACCGCTTGACTTTGCGGCTTTTGAGTTTATGATTCATCACCAAAGAACTAGCCATAGATATGACATGATATTCAGTCCTGGATCGTTTCTTGCCCGTCTTTTTGGGTATCAGTCGACTCTTCACAAATCTCTTAAGATCGGGCACATATTCTATGGCTTTGATTAATGGAAACTCTAAGATCAGACTCTTGCAAAATGCTTCCATTTCAGAATTGTCCAATTTTTTTGAATTTTCAAATTTTTCAATTTTTTGGTATTTTCTGTAATATGGTCAGTCGGGGGGTCAGAGGTCAGTGGTTGTGTCTGATTCTGATGATCCAGTGGTTCGCATGGTGGTGGCCTCACTTCTTCTGAATTTTGCATTGACTGGATGAGATCATATATTCTCATAGTTAAAGTGTCTGCTCTATTATTAATCCGAGTAATCTCATCCTCAAACATCTCATGACTAGTGATTGAATAATCAGTCTCCATGTGTCGTGATTCTGGCATGTAACCTCGAATGGAGTGTTGATTGTTCATAAACATTATGGTCCGGTCATGAGTGGTAATTCCTTGACTTTGGTTTTCTCGTGGGTTGTCAAAGGAAAATTGATACTTATCTTGAGTAGGGGATAATTCAAGAGGTTGTGAGATCCTAGTGACCGGAAATCGTGTTCTATTGTCAATATCTGTCACTCTATTGTTTATCCTTGATTCTGATCTCTCTCTTATATCCATAAGATTGTCCGAATGTGAGAGATGACTATTCCAAGAAGAAGTGTGGTCATAGGGTGGGATGTATGGGTGGGCAGAGAATGATGGCTGAGGGGAACTTGACTTGAATGGTAGGTTCCCCTGAGGAGTGTGAGAAGAAGAATATTGGGACATGGTCGTGGAGATCGGGAAAGAAGACCACTGTGCCGACATCTTGTTAAGAGGGATGAACTGATCAGCGAACCACGATTTGCTTGCAATTGCAAAGTATTTGACGCACACAAATCAAACAAAAAACAAACACGTTGATTCACCCACTCAACACTGGTGAAGGCACGTTAGGGTTCGGCCGCTTATCTTTTCAGTTTTAATTTAATGGCAAAACAATCTTGCAGATTAAGCGGAGCTGTTAGGTACTGAAATATTTCTCAAAGACTGTCCCGAGTTCGTACAACTAGTTGCATCTACTCTCAGCCAGTATAGGTGGAAGTACGGACCGTTTAAACAGCTACCCGTGTTTCTTGAGGACGGTGCCTTCTGCAGTGTCCTCTAAACCACCCACTCTGCTAAGGGAAGTCGGACCGTAAAACGGCTACCCGAGACCCTCACTGAAAAGTAGCTAATTGTTTTTAAAATCAGTAGTTTCTGTGAAATTCCTCAGTTTTGGCTCTACCCTAAGGTGTGCGATCTTGTCCTTACGCAAACAATGAGTGGGTTTCTCTCCACCAAATAAAAGTTAATTTTAGGTCAGCTTATTTACAGTCACCTTGATTAGCAGTTCCGGTTTTAAGTTGAGGTTATCACTGAAGTTAATGTGAGCACAGAAATTCACGCCTAACGAGCAGTCCCAATTCCGTTAATTCCTAAGTTGTAAAACTCGAGGAGGGGGAATCGAAAAAGCCAATGCAAGCGTAAATCAATGATGCATGCTTAAGAGAAGGACTTACAGTGAATCCTCGCGTTCTTCATGCGGGATGCAAGACAAGGAATTTAAATTTACACTAAATGATATGCACAAATAGAAAACGCCCTAAACAGATAGTTCTATTAGCGGGAAGAATTGATTAAAATTTTGGCTAATGTTGAACGATCTATAGTGCGTATAGTTAGTGAATGTGTGGCCTTAAAGATTAAGAGCACAATCAATAATAAACAAGCAAGCATATATGTGCCTAAGTCCTACGCCACTCAAGTCAGGTCCCAACCACACAGAAGGGGTTGAAACAGACCCGACACACCATAGAAGTGTTCAGTCTGAATTATTACAAGGGTTCAAAGAGAGGGACCCTGAGAATATTGCAGAAAATAAAATCTATGCGAACTCTCTCTCACAAAATTAAAATTCAGTCTTCATCGCAGATCCTTGATTTAATATCAAAATCCAGCTCCCAGAAGTCTGCGAAGAGAGAATTTGCGGTTAGTAACAGAAGTAAGAGAGAAATGCAAAAATGCAGAAAAAAATGACACAAAAATTAATTTTACAAAAATTAATTATAAAAATGATTCAAAACCCTAAAAATTCGCCGTTCCCCGGCAACGACGCCATTTGATGAACGCGAAATCCACCTATTTAATAATCGTAAATTGTAGTATAGGAAGCGGATTTCGGTCGTCAAAATACCACAAGCTTTGAATGTTGTGGAATATTTTACTTGGCAAGTTTACCAAGGTCGAACACAGGGAACGGTGATTTTTAGTTGCGTGGTCCTAAGTCAAATTAAATAATCAATCAATGGTCGATTAATTTCTATGTCGAAAAAAATATACAATGCAATGATGGAGAAGCGATGCGAAGAAAATATACAGAGACGACTGCTCAGCACAGAATCTGTGAGTAATAATTCAGCTTCAATATATGTTAATCAATAACCTCGACAATTATCGCAGATCAAAAGCTAAAGTTCAAGAGAAATAATCAGAGCGTAAATAAATAATCTGGAAAATCTAGGCTCTGTTAAAAAATCCTTTTAATTTTCCCTGTAAATTAATCCTCAATAATCATGTTTGAAATATATAGGGAAAATAATTGATCAATATTCCTTTCCGAAGCTCCGGCACAGATTAAATCCTCAATAAATAATTATTAAATTATGCATCAGGATTTATTTCCCAAGCTTTTCTCAATGGAGTTCCTGCATAAATATCATCAATTTCTCTACAGCACAACAATGTTAAAATTGAGCCTGCATGTCAAATTAGATCCTTGAAGAATAATAGACAGTAAACACCCTCAGATCTGTTCACAAGGTATGCTAAGTTGTAGAGCAGGAAAATAGCTTCGAAACGACATATTATATGCTAAAATCGGAGTCCGTATGACAAAGATATGATAGAATGAAATTCCAGGGACTAAAATGTAAATAAAATAAAGTTTTGCTTCATTTAGGTCCCTAGAGGGGCTTATCTGTTATTTCACAAATCCGGAGGAGGCCTTCTGCAAATTACCCCAGGCGGGAGTCTATTCGTATTTTCAGGAACATCTGAGGGCTCTCTTGCAATTTGTCCCTACGCACGTGCGCAGCACGTGCCCAGGAGAATCAGAGGCGGAACCTTAGGCTGGGGACCCGAAGCTGAGGCTCGGGTGTGGAGGCTCAGGCTCGGACGTGGTCAGGACTCCCGAGGTGGAGGTTTGGGGCGGTTGAGCCTACGTGGTGGCTTAGGGAGGCTCGGGTGCCCCGAGGCTCAGGCTCGAGCTGCCCGAGCCTCAAGGCTGGGGCTGAAGTTCGGTCCGGCTGCGTGGCTTGATTAGAACCGTTGGATCAAGGGCTTGTGCCCTGATCCAACGGCAACTGTGCCAAGATGCACAGCCCGATCTGGGGCAGCGCAGCCCAGGAGCGGGGGCGAGCGGGGCGAAGGTGCAGAGGCTGAAGCCTCACCGGAGGACGCGATATGCGGGCGTAGTCGAGCGGGGCTCGGCCGACACACGGCCGAGCGTGGCAGAGGTGGACTTCGAGCGGAGCAGTGGGGCTCAGCGCGTGAGCGAACGGCGGAGGTCAGAGGAGTCGGTGGTGGCGCGCTCGGGGCTCGAGCATGATCGTGTTGACGGAGATGCCCGGTAGTGAAGCTGCGGCCGAGCGTGGTTGGGCGGAGGTAGCGGCGCGACGAGGGCTATAGTCGACGCGGTGGGCGAGGGCGGTTGTCGACGTTGTGCGGTGAAGGGTGGCTTCCCCGCGCGGCGGAGGAAAATTCCTAGTGGAGGAGGAGCTCAGCCTCCTGATCGTTGCTGCGAGTGCTCCGGTGAAGGGCACGAGCTCTGCTGCTGAAGGCAGCTACACGGTCGAGGAGAAGGCCGCGGATCTCACCAAAGTCTCCTGCTAGTCGTCGCCCGATGTAGTGCTCCTTGGCTGCTTTCACCTGCAAGGAAGATACAGAGCTAGAGAAGGGGTAGGTGGTGGATGGTCGGAGCGAGCGGAGGGGGGCATGGATTTTTAGAGGGTGGCGCTGGTAACGGCAGGAGGGCGGTGGCCTCGTAACGGCCGGAGATGGTGGCGCCGGCCGTTACGAGGAGGCGCGGAGGAGATGCGACCTGAACGGCTGGGTCTGGAGGTTGACGACGGGTCACGTGCCTAGCACGTGACCTGTGTGCGGCTGGGGAGAGAGAACAGCGGGGGTGCCACGTGGCACGCCCAGAGGCTGCCACGTGGCACCCCCAAAAAATTTTCAAAATTTAAGATGAATAAAATTAGAAAAGAAATAGCAGGAGATCTCAAATCGAAAAATTTCCTTCACGAAAGTTGCTCGTCTCGATGAGATCTACAACTTTCATTAAGGACCCGGGAGCAAAAGAGGTCACCTGTGAGAAGTGGTATTTTTGGTGGCTTTCCAAGTGTACGAAAAACCGTATTTTTGAGATTTGTAATTTTTTTGGTGGTTTTAGAGGGGATAAAAAATCTAGAAAAAATACGATAAAGTAGAAGAAAATTATTTACACATTAATCTAATTTTTTTGTATTTTTAATGGATAAGAAATTAGGAAAATAAAATAGAAGTAAGAAACACACAATTTTTGTACAGACAGACAACGGATACTTGGACTCGTTTAGTTTCTTTGAATTCGGTTTAGATATGGATTTGGATTTTCATGTCGCTTAATAAAACTTTCATCAAAGAACAAAAATGAAAAAGAAATAAAATGAAAAGGATTAATTATGTACATAAAATCTCAGGTCAAAAATAGCAAAAAGTCAAAATGCGCAAAAGAGGCCCAAAACCCAACTTTCACATCTGAGCTCCGAATTTTACGAAATTAGTCTTGTTTTGAAGGTATTTGAAAATGGAGTACTTTAAAAGTGAGTAGACCAAAATCGGACACTGTATGTGGGAGATATGCTCATTTTAGTCTGTCAGATGTGAAATTTGACTTTGGGATTATTTGACACTTATTGGGGTTAGTAATTTTTTTATATTTTTATTTAATAAGATTAGTAATATCTACACAATGGAGGTAGTTTTGAGTCAATCAGAGTTAGGATGAATTAACTAAAAATGTGAGAAGTTAGCGGCTTTTTGGGCTAATTTACACTGGGGATTTTTAATGCAATTTATGCATGATGAAATGCAGATATTATTTACACATGCATGATGGCTAATAATGCTCTATTAATGAATAATTATAGGTGGATGATGGGGGACAGAGCCTAAATGACCAATTTTAGCATGATGAATACGAGATTCATCACTCATTTAATCTTGAAAAGAAAATGAGGATCCTGAAATTGAAAACTAAAAGGATAATTAAAGATTAAACACCAAAACCTCTTCAAATGAGTTTGAGGATGGATTCCATGTGTCAGAGAAATCTGACAACGATCGAACTTCATGTGATGAAGCTTCTGAAGATCATAGCATGGATAGATGGATGTTAGCAATAAAATTCTAATGTAGACTTCATATACAAGTGTTGTATATGGACCCTCGAGGATCCACCTATATGGGTAAGACCTGTAAAGGTGTAAATGGATCTTCAAGAGAAAGGGAACCTGATGAGAAGGTAGAGATCTTCAAAGCACGGTTCGTAGCCATGAACTACACACTGGAAGAGAAGACATTGCTTCCGATGAGACTTGCTCTTCAGTGACCATGCTTAAAACCATCAGAATATTGCTAACCTTAGCTACACAACTTGACTATTGCATCTTCAAGATGTAAGTCAATATTGCATTCCTCTATGAATACCTCTCTGAGGATATTCACATGAAGTAGCCCCAGGGCTTCATGGTTAAGGAAAGCAAGGTTTGCAAGCTAGGGAATCCATCTATGGACTCAAATAAGCTTCTTGAAGTTGGACCATAAGATTTGATGGAATTATAATTGTTATGATTTCAGATAGAATCTTGATGAGCCATATGAAGTTTAGTGGGAGTGCCTTTGTGTTCATCGTGCTAAATGTAGATAATATCCTAACCATTTGGAATGATATAATGATGATAATAAGTGTTTTGTAGACTGGCTATTCCATATCTTGAAATATGATTTCAAAGATACCTCTTAGATCTTAGTTCTGAAGTTGTTCAGGAGCAAAGAGAAGAGGGTATTGGGACTGTCACATTAATAGTACATCTTCGACATATTCCATTTTATGGAAAATTCCAAGAAAGGCTTCCAACCCTTAAGATATGGTACTGACCTATCTAAGGGGACAACACCTCAAAGAGTTGAGGAAGTGAATGCTAGAACTACTTGCCCTTGGGCATCAGTTCTGAGAAGTCGGGTGTGAGTACTAGATATGTACAAAAGCCAGATGGCTGCCATGCAGTGGGAGTAGTAAATTGTTACTAATCCTACTATGGAAATAAAACACTTGGTTACAGTAATAACAAAATCTTCATAGATGACAAGATTTTTGAGATAGTGATCTCAAAGTCTTATCTTCAAAGCTTAAGACTTTATAGATATAGATCTAAAAGGTCTTAAATGTAGATACCTTTAGAGATAGTGATCTCCAGGAATAAGGGTATTCTGATAAGGATTATGGAAATACTGGTTATAATAATTGTTAAGCCGTAGTATCAAGGACACTATAGTTTTTAACGAGAATGAGTATTAGTTACATAAGATGCAACATTCGCATTAGATGCGAGCACTGTTACTGGGGATATGCAAGTGCCGTAAAAGGACATGGCGTAGTCTTACGGGAACAGAGTGACTGATCAGCTTACCTAGCTATTTTCTAAATAGCCTATGATTGTCACATGAGTGCGGGTTTAAATGATTAGCCCATTAATGGCTCTTTGGACTAGTGGGAGATTGTTGGAAATGCGAGCCCATGGCGAGCCATTATGCAATAAATGTTATTGCACATATCATTCTCTGATCTGAAATGAAGAATGAATAATTTGCATAATAGGTCCCTTAGTACAATTAGGGTTATGTACCATGGCCATCTTAATAATCATACAGTTGTTGATTCAACTATTGAATCATAGAGGTTGGTGCTTGGATGAATATCTAAAGAGTTAGATTGAGGACTCATCAAGCACCGCCAAAAGATTATTAAGAGACGATCTCCAGCCTGAGTAGGAGATGGCAATCCTTATCTCTTTAGACTGATATCTGACCGACCTCTTGATGCAGGTCCTCTGCATAGGAATAGAGATTCGGAGGTGTCAGATTAGTTAGGTCAAAGAGTTGATTTAACGAGTTCGAGATAACCAAAGTCCTATATCGTATGTTGTCACGATACAGGCACGCATCCTCTGACTGGAGACAGATGTGTTACTATATGTTTGAGTATGTACATTTGGCAGACCAATAGGTTGATAACCTAACCAAGGTCTATACACCGGCGCGCTGGTGTGCATATAAGGGCATATGAGTAATACGATCTCTCAAAGGGATCATATAGGTTCAGTTACTGAATCGGAAGGCATGAGCTCACTCATGAGATATTGGGAAGAATCAAATTCCATGCGCATGGTCGTCCCACTTTGGAAGCTTGACTGAATTTGTAGGTTTGACATATACTTTTGGAAAGTATGTGATCAAGACCTAGGTATGATATATGCTTTTGGAAAGTATATGATCGATACCGTCTCCTAATGATCGAATGAGAAACTTACTGATAAAACCATGAAGTAGACGGTGTAAAGTTGATCTAATACTTCGGGTTTGATCTGAGTCTTCAAGTATGCAGGATGTACATGTATTGGGAATACCTGAGGGTGATTTGATCACAAACGATTGTATAACCATGACACTTCCATTCCTAGGGAATGATGAAACGGGTCTGGATTTTAGTGACTCTTCTCAGTAGAGAAGTAATCTGATCTTAGTCCAAATGTTGGACATTGATCTGAATGTGATTCAGACACAATGAGAAGATTAGATTTATGGTCTTGATTTAATCAAACATCTATGGGAGGCCCACGATCTGGATTTGAGATATGATCTCAATATCCATGTCACTATAGGTGGACAATACAATCGCCCTATCCTTATCTCCAAGTATCTGCGGAGAGATTGCATTATTCTTGAAGGGTTCAAGAATAATTCCATAAGATCTAAGCAATGAAGGAATCATGATTAAATGTGATTTAATTAATGTGGATAAGAATAACGTGGATAGAAATATCCAATTATTCATAATATATTATAAATGTGATTTATAATGTATTAGAGAGAGCTAATTATAATTTATATGTGTTAATTAATTATTATGTGTATTGGATACACATTGTGTAATTAATTGACAATGTAAATTATTTGTTGTTTTGGGTTGTGAATATGATTCACAATTTTTCCATAGCAAGATTGCAATATTCTCAAATATAATTGTGAATTATTTTTGAAGAATAAAAGCCAACAAAAGTTGTTGGAAATAAATAAAGGAGATTTTCAAGGAGATATGCAATCTCATGGATTTCCATGAGATTGCTGCCATGGAAGGTATGGGCGGCACACCATTCCTAGTAGGAATGTGTGACCGTCCACATGGAATGTGCATGGAGATGAAATCTCCATGTACATTCTCTCCTTATTTATTGGCTTGATTTAGGAATAATTTATATTTGATTTTGTCAAATATATTTTGACCTAAATTTGTTGGTTTTATCAACAACAATCTTGACCATTGGATTAGACATAAATCAATCTCAACCATTGATTTTATATGTCACATGGATTGAGATCCATGGATCCCAAAACCCTATAAATAGAGAGGCATACCATGCTCTCTCTTTACATGTGATCTTGAAGCTCTCTCTCTTCCTCTCTCTTCATACACGACAGCCCTCTCTCCCTCTAATATTGGTGGCCGTCCACCATACCCTAGAGGACGGAATCGTCGATGCCATCGCCACCGCGCCGCCGCTTCGACGTTCTTCGGTTCTACGTCTTCTTGGAGAGTTCCTCTCACGAAGGAGACATTTGATCTCGTGCGACGAGATCAGGAGCAACCACGCTTGGATCAACTTCTTGGATTGCGAGGACAACGCGATTCATCCCCGCGCTCGCAAGCAGTCTCGTCGACGATCGGACTTGAGACAGGAGGTATCTTCTCTTAGAGACTTGATCAACCACGCTTCAAGAGGTATTGCATTATACTTGTTGTGGTTATAGATGAAACGATCTGAAAATGGTTCTCGGATCATGTGGTTTCATCGAATAAAATTTTAAATTCCGTTGCACCGAACAACTAGTACGACTAGTCGTTCTTCGTCGTATCTGATACGACGATCACGCTTCCGTGATGCGCTTAAGGATAATTGCCATATCCTTCAAATACCATTATTGATCAATTTCCAAATTTACTGTGAATGATTTAATTTCAATCATATCTTAGTAAACTCTAGCGAGTTTTTGTAAAAAAAAAGTAATTTTCCGCATTGTAATTTCATTACTAATTCTGTTGTCACTGTATTTTTATTTTGTAAATGTCTATTTCCGCTTTTTATGTGGGTACATGCATTTTGTAAACTCCATCGAGTTTCTGTAAGAGTAATTTTCCTCTTTCTAAACTTCAGCGTTTCTTTTATAAATGTGTGTTTTTATTTTGTAAATTTCCTTGAATCTTTGTAATTGTATCTTGTTCCTTTGTAATATTCTCGTTACATTTGTAAAAAAACTCATGACCACCTTGTAAATTTCACGAAGAGTCTGAAAGATAAGAAATCGATAATGAGATTTGTAAAAAAAATGTAAATCAATATGTAAAATCAAATATCAATTATGTAAGAAAAGTATACCACAATGCAAATCCACTCTCCTTCCATGCCTCCTCCCTTCTGTCTTTGACCTCGTCGTCCTCGCAGAGCGTATCGACATCCTCTGATAGTTCATAGACTATCTTCGCCTACATTGTTGTCACGTACCTGCTCCTCATTGCACGTTGCCATCGAAAGAGAGAGGAGGGGGGATCTGCCATCATTGATGTCGCACGCCATGTACGAAACTACCACCTTGCGTCGTCATCTTTGCTATGTGTGTCACTGCACTATCGTCTCCTCCCTTTTCATCCTCCTCCTCCGAGATACCTCCTCCACCGTTGAGAAGCTTTACATGGAGGAGGATGTTGACGTCGTCGACGTAAATCATGAGAGAGAGTGAGGGCACCGCCTTCGGCCAATCGAGAGAAAGAGAGAGAGAAATAGAGGAATTATGTCACATAGTTGTCACATTCTATATTTAGAATGTGACAAAATATCCAAAGGGGGTTTTCAACAAATTAATTAACATAATAAATACATCATTAATTACCGTCGTGTGATTAAAAATAGAAGGTTGAGATGGATTGTTCACCACAATATTGGTAAGACCTTACCTCATTTTAAGTTTCTCCTATAATATATATATATATATATATATATATATATATATATATGGAGCACTTGATTGAGGTGGCACATTTCCTCGATTATTGAAAGGTGTCATCTTAAGCCGTCGGATGACGAGTGTACAGGGGAAATTGAAACTACTAGGTAGTTTTCGTGCCAACTAACATTCCTAAAATGAGGGGTAGATTAATTAATGTTATTAAGTAAAATACATGTCATTAAACATTTTATATTTAGGTATATGTCGAATGATGTATAGAATTTTCCAGAAATACCTAATGGAATAAAGGTTCACGTTTTGAAAAAACTATTATCAATTTACAAACGATTGAGATATTTTACAATTCCGTGTTATAAATTACAAAAGCATAACCACTATTTTTCATAAAAGAAGTCCAAATCCAACAAAAATTTGTATTTTTTGGTGTACATGTGTTTCTTAAAATATAGGGTGCTATTATCATATCCTAATTAATCGATGTACACGTGGAAAACATTCCTAAAATGATGGAAATTTTGTAACAACCATATTTCCTATTATATTAGATGGGGTAAATTGCAAACACAATAAATATGTTACATATCATAGGCATATTAATTTTAGAGGTATTAAACTGCAACATTTTTTGGTGAATTTGTAGTAATTGTAAATTGCATCCTTTTTGTAAATTTCTTAGTCTTTTTTAAACCGCATTTGATTTATTTTGAAAAATTTATAGTCTCTTTTGAGAACATTATGTGGGAGTAACGTTTATAAACTAGGACGTTATTTTGTAAACTTTGTGGTCTGTTTTGTAAAATAAATGATATTTTTGTAAAATACATTGCTTATTATTAATGTACAAATTATTTTATGTGTCCATCCAACGTGTTTCCCATATCGTGGGTCCATCGAAATTTGTCATATATTGTAAATTTTGTGTATATTTTGTAAAATCCATGCTCTCAATGTAATAATTATATGATAACCTACAAAATAAAAAGTTAATCATTAGTTTATCATTTATTACAGAAAAAATATAACATGTAAAAAATATGCAGAAGTGTAAATCAATGAATCAAAATGTAAATTATATAATTAATTATGTAAATTAGCGGTTCAAAAGGTAAAATATAACCATCATATTTTTACATTTACATCTAATTGAACCTGAAACTTCATCCTTGATTCACAGTCGATGGGATTTCATCTAATTTGATTTTACAAAATACATCATCTTTTAGACGAAAATAGTACAAGACGCACAACTTTCTATAATAAAGATTCATCTATTGATATTGAAACATGAGATAAATTCAACCTGCAAATAAATATTTACATTCTTACTCAAAAAAATACTTTCTTTTAGGTGACATTTTCATTCTCATTTTACAGAATTCAATCTGTAAATAAAACTCAAAAGAAAAAAATGAAAAGTATGTTGAACTCAAAAGAACGGAGGAACTCAAACTTACAAAAGATTGAATATTCTAGAAAATATGATTGAATTGAAAAAAATGAAAAGTACGTTGAATATTCAAGAATATATAATTGAATAAAGGCTCATGTTTTGAAATACTTGTTATCAATTTACAAGAGATAGGTGTATTTTACAATATTGTGTTATAATATACAAAATCGTACATCACCAACATTTGAAAAAAATACTCAATCATAACCACTAGTGAATCAGGAACACTGATTCAAAAACAAAACCAAATGAAAAACTATGAAGATTGTATTGAGATGCAAAATGATTGGCTTTTATTATACAAAATGATAAACTATGAAGATTGGATTGGTAGTATTGTTAGACAAAATACTGTATTTGTTTTCAGGTGTGATCATTTGGATTGTATTTCGTTATTAGACAAATAGAGTAGATTAGACTAAATCAATCTATTGTATTTCATTCAAACTAACAATCATTATTAGATAAAATGAAAAATAAATGATCAAATTAACCACGCACACACCACCTTGTACAACTCAATACACTGTCATTGTCGCCATGTGTCACTGTCATCTTTGTCGCACACCACCGTATCCAAATACAGCCACCACCTCTACATCGATGGGTTGATGAAGAAAAGAGGAGGGAGAAACACTCATTGACTTTTTTTGGAAATTCTTATAACTGAGAGGCAAGATCGTGATGTATGCTATATTTAGAAAATTAAATTTGAGTAATTAATTAGCAATTAGATAATAATGCAACAAAATTGACTATTCAAAAAATTTTCTAAAAATAGTAATTTGGAGGTTATTTCAATGGTGATTTTGGATTTAATTTAGTGATTTTGTTAACCACCGTTAATCCTAATCGGATGGCTACTAAGAGATGTCGCACCATACTCAAGGAAAGGTGTCATCTCAATTCAAGTTTTTCCTATAGACATATATATAGGGAGCCTTTCAAATGAGACATGGTCCTTCCATTCGTAAGGAATACCAACGATCGTAGCCGTTAGATTCAAATATAACAACATCATCAATTTATTTGACCAAAAAGGCATTTTCATCATTATCTTTTGCATTAATTATGCACGTCAATTAATATTACGAAATACTAAATTTAGCTACTTTTATTTTTTTATCTTTTTCGTAATACCATATTTAAATAATGTCTAGTTTTGTGCTGGACAACATTACCTGTGGCATATGTTGTATTATCACATGTTTTTTGTAGAATTCAATGTTCCTTTTGTAACGACTGTGTGTTTTTTGTAGAATCCATTATTCATTCAAAAAATCGTCAGTTATTTGTAAATTTTACATGGTTCTTTGTAGAATATAATTCATATCAGCAATTAATATATGGTTCTTTGTAACGATTGTATGACTCCTTGTATAATAAAATTTGTATAATCCTTTATAAAAATTACAATAGCCAATCACGCTTAATTGATGAAAATATACAAATCAAATTTGTATAAAACACATTTAAAATGTATAGTGTACATCTAAAATGTATAATGCACATCAATATATACAAGATTTATAAAAAATACATTTTTCATTCGTAACCAATTGATTTATAAAAATACATCACAAATATGTATAATACATATCAAAATTGTATAATATACATTAATATTGTATAGTACACATCAATATTGTATCAAACTGCAAATCGTTCTTCATCCAGGACTGGTTGCAGCATCGTGTACACGCATCGCCATCCGATCTACGTGTTGTCGTTGTCATTTGCATGAAGGTCTTCCTAGATAGACGCAACATCAATCCCTGAAAACTACACGTGCCATCGACTTCTTCCTTGTCGGTGAGGCTTTGCATGATGCTAAAAATCGCTTCAAGGATCATTCGATCATCATCTTCGTAGTTGACGGTGAAGATGGAGATGAAGGCAGCGAGGAGGTTAACGATACCTATGATGATGGCGGAGACAAGATCTGTGATGTGTGCATGACGAAGACGAGCAATGACAGATAGACGAGTGAAGCCTGATGTCATCCTCTTCCTCCCACGACGAAGATGAACGACCGAGAGATGAGGGGAGCTCGTAGTCCTCCTCTTCCTCCCACTTTTTGTGTGAGATTTTGAAATTGAAAGGAAAGATTACGAGAAAGATTAATGAGAGATCAATTAGATTGTTACATACTATATTTAGATAATGAATAATGACCAAAATAGATATTTGATTAATTAAATAATAATTATAACATGTCTTTATTAATAACTGATGGATTAAATATGGACACATGACATCGTTGGCCTTCCTTAGGGATGGAAGGAACAAGTCTCATTTGAAAGATATTCTCTCTCTATACACACACACACATTGATGGTATAAAAGATATTATACTGTCTCATTTAAAATAACACATTTTGCATTGAGTCTTAATGTCAGATCCAAGCATTGTAGCCTTGCAGGTTCCGTGGAATTTGATCCAAGAAGGTATGAGAACATTCAGAGGTTGTCCAACATATGTGTTGGTGTTTGATCCATTAGGACTTTGGTGTGTGATATAAGATTGTAAAGCATATTGGCGTCTGGTCCAAGAGCTTTCTAAATGATTGAGTTCCTCCCACAAATAACTCATATAAGCATCAGTTTCCATTTAACATCTACACACACTCTCAGGAAAGGCATAAGCAGTTAAGCACCATATTAGTGCGGTAGAAGTACCGCTAGGCGACAACCTTGACCAAGAGAGAGAAAGAGAGCATGAGAATGAGAGAGCTTATTTTTCAAGCCAGTTCTATCATTTCATATTTTTAAGATTAATCATAACACTAGGAAAGTGATATTCATACCATTCAAATACAACCAAGCACATTTTCGATCAAATATCAACATTCTCTTACAAAATATTTGCGTCAAGATTAGGATCCAAAAACAAGCTTCTCTTCAATTATAGTGTAGTTGAAAATTGATTTAAGATGCACCTCTTTAGATCACTATTTTGAAGACATGAAACTATAAATAACATGGAAATCGCCAACAGGGACATGGAAATACGATGAGTCCAACCTCGTCAAAAATTTATACTCACGAAAATAAAGAAACCGTACCTCCTATTGACAATTCCATGTCGAATTCTGAACATTATCCTAAGTCCTAACTACACCTACACGTATTGAAACTTCTGCACAAGGAACTTTGACCAGGTTCAAAACAAGACAAACTCAAAACATTACGAAATTCTATTAAACTTACTATTATAAATTCCATGTAGGATACAATAAGAGATCTCTCACCCAAAAACTCAACGATCAATCATCTCCAAAGATATGCTCGTGTGCGGGGCTCTAATGAGGGAAGATGGTATCATGGGCAGAAAACTTAAGAAATTGGAAAGAGAGCAGTCAAGAGTGCTTTCGTATACCCCCAAATTTAAATTTGAGATGTCCTTAGATCTCGTCCTAAATCATGCCGAATGTTTTGAACCCGACAAACCATCTACTGATCGAGATCGAGGAAAAGGTGTTGCACACAGACAAGCTAGCAATGAACAAAAGTGGATTCGAGAAAGAAAGGCACGAACAGAGATTCAAAGGAAGCATATTCGAAGGTGAAGCACACCGACAAAAGCACAGACGAATGGTCGCAAGACTGCATAGATAAAAGCTGGAGAAAGAAAGCCAACAAAAGCATTGGGTACGTCCATACGACATTTCCAATTTTAAAGCCAATGAAAGCCAACAAAACAAAAAAAACATCGTTTTGTTTGATTTCAGGCACGCTTCGAATATTGTAACGCTAAAAATCATAAAATGTACAAAGAAGGAACTTCAAAAATGATATTATCAACAAGCATTGAATAAAACACATCAGTAACTATTTACATCAAGCGGACTCTACATGTTAGAAAATTGTAAAAAAAATGGAATATAAGGTCAATGATGCTGCTCCCGTGTAAAGAACGGATGTCTGAGGGCTTGGCGGGCAGTTAATCTGTCTTCTGAATCATACTCAAGTAATCCCTCAAGCAAATGCACAAGGTCTGTTGCTAAACGGCCATCCACGTGTTGCGCAATCAAATTCTGCAGGATGGTGGTGGACCTGGTGGTTATACACCATTGGCTACCAACAACCAGTTCATTAAACCAAACAAATTTACCTGCAGCCGGTGCAACTTATAAACAGCTTTTGATGCTTTCACTAGATCTTGCAGCCTCAGGCCAATCCAATATATCTCTTCTTACATACTTTTGGAAGTGTCGACTGCGGATTCAAAGACTAGATTAATTTGAGTCAAAAGTATGCGCACCATCATACAATAAACCCCAGTACATACTCTGCCGTCCTTAACATGTGTCGAGGTAACGGACCCAACACCCTCTCCATCATGGCTAAATGTTCCAAGTCCTCACGTGTTTGGAATGGTGCTTCACCCTAAATAAATTTCGCGGGGAAATCCCAAAAGGTTAATCTATATACTCCTGACAAACGGAAACTGGTTATTTTCAGGGAGTTGCCTGCCGAACAAAGTTCCACCAATATACATCCTACACTCCAAAGATCACAAGGGTAGCTCCACCCAAGTCCTGCAAGACATGCACTCTTAGACACCAATTCATAGTTAGAGCAACTTTTAAATGAGAACAAGGGTATCACCAAGAATGACCTCAGGAGCTCTACAGTGTCTTGTAGATACAACACCACTGCGGTTTTCATGATGGTATGTCGCGCCTCCAAAATCAATCACCTTGATAGCACTTGATTTTGGCAATCTTTTCACGTATGAACCAACACCAGATACACCAACTGGAACCTATATGAAACTTTAAGTTAATGCTTGTGATGACAGGAATATAGCCAAAAACAGAATCAATCGCCAAAATCACAATCAATCACCAATTTCAATCAAAAATAGCATAATAAGAAATCATTTAATAATATAATCTTAAAACCTTGCAGTCAGGTACTCTTATGGACTCTGAAGTAACCAGCAGTATATTCTCTGGCTTCATATCAGTGTGTATAAGATGAAAATCATGCATAACTGCGAAAGAATATAGACCATGATTATTCTCGAACTACGTAACTTAACCTTGGAAGAGGTTTAAGAATTTCAGGAAATTGAATAAGCTGTGAACTTAGAATGAAAGAAAAAGGTTATCATCCTTATTGAAAAGAAAGGATGACAATTGATTGGTCCAAGCAAAAATTGCAATCAAATCACTAGTGAAAGCTACAGCTACAACAAATTAGAAAGATAGACTCATCAGAATGAAATTAACACACATGCTATTGATTCCAGCAGTTGTATGCCTACTTCACGGACTATTTCAACAGGAAATGGGTGATATCCATTTTTCTGAAGGTAATCATATAAACTCAGTCCAAGCTTCTCAAACACCTGTTAAACTTAAGACCATAAGAGATTGGGCACGTGCATTAACCCTCATCAAATCTGGGAGCATGAGAAGAAGATACTGCTATAAATTAGCAATACTTACAATACAAACATGATTATGATACTCAAACCAGTTCCGTATTTGAACAAAGCTGCAAAATCAATCGTATAAAACTTCCCCTTCAGGGTACAAAATTCACAATGTATGGTCTAAAATCAAACTAGTAGGAAGTTGAGTGTTACCGGTTTCCAGTACCGTCATGTTTAGCAAGCTCTTTAAGCACATGAATCTCAATCATTGCATCTTCATAAAATTTCTTCACCCCTCTAATTACTTTAACAGCCACATTTCTTCACATTCTTGGTTCCAACATTCCAAAACTTGACCAAATGTACCTGGAGAATAAAGGTTATACATGCATGTGATTCCGAAAACAATTAATAGAAGGTAGGAAAGACGGAAACGCAGAAAATCATTGAACTAAAACTATCATCAAGAAAAAATATAAAAAAACAGACCTTCACCCATCTTGCTGTGAATTCGATCTGCAAAGAGCACGATAACTGGTCAGAGAACAATCAAACAAACTATAACTTTAAATAAAGAAAATAATAAAAAAATCAGAGCATGGTAAGTTTTTGTATGTGAAAGTAATTAGCATATTAAAAATTGCATAATTATAAAACAAACAAAAAATATAACATAATAACAAATCAGTACATAGTCATCTAAATTTTTTTAGGACATATTTGAAACAACCACCAAGTGAATAAATTCATTAAAGTATGTCAAATAAAGAAAAAGTTACCATAACATCAGAGAGTCAAAATAAAAGTGCAGAAAAATATTCAGAAACGAAACTGCAATAATACATAACTCCTTTCCAGTAATATATAGCAAACTGTGATACATAAAGTCACATAACAGCATAGTCGATGAGAGATCCTAGCATTAATCATCTAAATTTCATTAGTACAGCATGTATTTGAGACAAAAACCAAGTGAATAATTTATTGCAAAAAACCACCCTAATTGAATAGTTAAGCAGTTGAGAAAACATATTACAGCGGGAGGTCAAGTTTTCTCCAACTGCAAACACATAATGTCCATCCTTGTCATCTTCTCGTCGAGGTGGTGAACAATTTGAAACGGCTTCGTTCTCATGTGATATCTTATATTCCGTAGACAAATACAAAGGCGAGCAAGGCGACAGATTAGCTTCCACGTCACAAAACTTTAAGGTTTGAACCTACATGTTGCCACTCAATTATAATTTCCTTATGCAACAGGAAACCAGCGAAAGAGAGTAACTGATAACATATAGCACTACTGGTGTGATTAAGTGCATAGAAAAAGCCAAATCGAGGCAATAAATTTTAGGTAATATGGTGATTATTAAAATATATATTTCATTTGTCCCACTTCGATGTAGACATTGTTCAGAATAAATATACGACCCCCTTGGGATGAATTTAGCGCGCCAACCATATGTCTGCAGTATGATTAAGATAAAACTGCTTAGAAAGGAACCCACATATGATTGAACTAAAACTCTTTGATGATTCCCCTTCTGTGTTCCTCTCCCGCAAAATAACTTCTTTACAAGTTAAGCCATCTTTGCATCTAGCTATGTGCTTGAAATCGCTTGTTTATAATAGTTGTCCAAGCATAATTACAAAGATGAGTTGTTTGCTCAACAAAAGCAATCACTCGTATCACCCTCCCAACTAGCTATTTTCGATATGTACGAAGCAGCATAATTAACTGAAAGGAAAAAGAACGAAAACATGAGAATCAAAGCAAAGATTCGAACCATGGGAACATCCCAGCCAAGGCGTGCCCTCTTCCGTGGACGCTGATCCATGCAGACCTCCGCGGTGCTTGTTCGACAGCAGAGCGGCGACTTCCGCAGGATCAAAGGTCAAAGTCCGGCTCAAATCTGGGTCAGGTTCGGACAGCCCATAGGCTGAATGTAAAATATTTTTTAATTTTTTAAATTTAATTTATAAATATAATTAAATTTTTAGCATAATCTAATCAGTATAAATATATGTAATCATAATAAGTGTTACTTAACATGTAAAATATAAAATACAATATAATATTGATAATGTAAAATAAAAAATTGAAGTATATTATATTGAATGTATCTAAAATATAATTTTTAAACCCATATTTTTATATGTGCAGGGCATCGGGGTTTATGACACATATCCACAGCTCGTCCAGTTGATGGGCGGGCCAAAAAGCGAGGCGGACCGGCCGGCCCAGCCTGTTCATGAAATCTCCTGGCCCAAGCCAAGCCTATGAGCGGGCTGGGAGAGCGGGCTCCCAACCCATTGGCCAAGTCTAGGTGCCAACGGGATCCTTATCGACAATTACCAGATCGTAATTATGAAAGGACAATATCAACGAGCTGTCTAACGGAACGAAGATACGATTATTATCTCTCCATGGGTGGTGTGTCATAAAATTCATTCAACGGCGACATAACCATGTATTATTGAACATTTAAAACATTTTAAAAAAATAAATAGTTCATTTTACCTTTTCCCTTCGGTAATGCGTTTTTTGCATGATTTAAATCCTGGTCCTTCAAGATGGATTGCTCAATACTTGATCGCTCACCATTTAAATATAGCCATATTATTTTTTATAGATTAGTGATAAACACGGAATTCAAGGGGTCTAATTATCTCACACAAGGTGGAGAAAACCGTGTCGTTGTGGCGACCCTCAATGAATCTCGTATTTAATCAACAATGAACCCACACAATATAAGTCAAACAATGAAGAATAAGAGTGGAGTCAAATTTATTTTTAACTCTACAAACAAGATGTATAGAAGCAAGTATGCAGAGAGTTCGAACACAGGGAGCAAGGCAGGATAGATCAGCAAGTGTGTGTGTGTGTGTGTGCGAATATGATGTAATGTCTACAAGATGCAATGCAAATGTTTTTGTGGGTTTTTAATTTTGTATTTTTTTTATTTTTTTTTAAATTTTTAATTTTCTATTTTGGTTTTCTTTTTACTGATTTTGTATTTTCTTTTATATTTTATATTTTTTTGTATTTCCTTTTTCAATAATAGGATATATATACAATATAAGACAAGAGGAGATAGGGTATTTATAAAAATAGGTAAAAATAGTCAAAAATCAAGGAATAAAATGTTTTTGGTCTTTTTATGATTTTTTTTACTATTTTTGTGATTTTTGGGTATTTTTCCAAATGTTTTTGGTATTTTTAAAAGGCAAAATAAAGAAAACAATGAATTAAAACTCTGACCGAAATTAAAATGGGAATGAAAAATATCAAACAGTTTCAAAATTTTCCCAAATTAATTTTAAACTAAAGAGAATAAAATAAATAACCTACAGAACTTGAGTTTATATTTTTAGGAATTTTCTATAATTTTTTAGATTTTTATGAAGTTTTTAGGTATTTTCTAATTTTTAAGCTTTTGGTTTTGAATTTTTTAGTGGTTTTTAGATTGACACTAAAATATGCTAAAACACACAGTAATTAATTTTTTTTGGAATTTTTCAAGGTGTTTTGCTAATTTTTAGGTATTTTCTAAGACAGATGGTAGCTAAAATGCATGTTTTTTATTTTTAATAATATGAAAATGCAATAAAATGCAAATAAAAAATGATGGCGTGAAACTACAATGCAGCAGGAGTCTAAGTTGATTTTTGGAGTTTTTTTAGTGATTTATGGATGCATACAGAAATTAGAGAAAACAAAAAGAAAATACATCCAGGCCAAGGGTATTTGTGTAATATTCAGAAAAATCAGGGGCCTAGATGTAAATTTCCTCAAAAATTATAACTAGAGTAAAACTTTGCTGGACTAATAGTAAATACTAAAAACCGCAAGGGTGCCCTTGCAAAAGCGCAAGGCCCACGTGCGTCGCACGCACACCTGGCAGGGGCACCAACGCAATTATCAAAAATTGCAGGGACTATATCGCAAAATACCCAGAATTTTATAGCTGCACATGAAAGTTTATAGGCTAAAATACAATAACCAAATCCTCAGGGGATCTCGCGCAAAATGCCCACGCCTCTCGTGCGCAGGCACGTGAGGTGACGTGGACCGGGATCTCAATGCAAATACGTTAATGTCCTGGGCTGAGTTGCAAAGTTTACCAAAAACTTAGAACAACAAATGAAAGCTTAGGCTTAGTAAATAAATGCAAAAACGCGCGAGGGTACGACTGCAAAATACCCTCACACGACAGATCGGACGACGGAGGTATTCCCACTTAAGACACGTGTCGATCGTCATCGCCCGATGCCGGTTCGCTCCCAACGGTCGCAATTGGATCTGGCGTGATGACCGAACGACGGGGAAGGCAGAAGATCTGATGATGGCTGGAGCTCTCCAAGAACTGATCAGGATCTGACGGCTGCGGAGGAATGTGAATGAACTCGCGAAGAACAGCCTCTCGGTGAGTTTTGGCTCGACAACGTGATCTCCTCCGACGACTTGGGAAGCCCCAAGTTGACCGAGAAGCTCCTACGAGGCTCCCCTATCGACTGACGGCCTCAAAATGGTGGATGCTCCGCCGGGGCGTCACCATGGCAATGAAGAACGGGGGAAAACTCCAGGAGGTTTGGCCTGCCTCAAAAACGACCCCCTGATGGAGTCCTTCGGCCTTTGGACCTGAAAACAAAGAACGAGAATCACAGTAGAGTCCCAAGGGCAAGCGTGTGGAGTGGAGAGGGTGGCGGAATGGCAAAAAGGGCCGGAGCTCGTGGAGCTCCGGCGAGTTGTTTGATTGCGAGATCGGGGTGATTCAATCCACAGAACAACCAGCTAAATGCGCAAATAAGATCCTAAAACTAACAACTAGCTAAACAACTAAAAAAATAGAAAATCATGACCTCGAAGGCTGGGGAGCCCAAGGAAGAAACCTCACGACGGCGCAGCCGCCGGAGATGGGTGGAAACACGACGCAGAGCCCTCGGAGGTCTTGGCTTTGGCCAAAGGCTGTTCAAAATCAAATGGAAGTTGGGGGCTCGAGTTTGAAAGAATGGCTCTGGTGCTCCACAAATCGAAGCACAACGCCTCGATCAGTGATCTAAAGCCCAAGAAATGACTTGGGCGTGAATCACCATTGAACGAGGAGCGAAAACTCAGAAGGCGCCATCATGAAATGAGCACTGGGTTGGCCTAGAAAGTAGCGAGAACATGGGTCAAAACCATGTCTCTGACACGGCTAGGGGAGTAGGTCAGACAGTTGACCGGGGTCAACTGTCAGACCATCCTGGTTGGTCCACGTGGACGAACCAGGAAAAATCCCTTGTAAAATCATTTAAAAATAGTAAATGTTATTATTTTATTTAGGTTATTCAATAAAAAATGTTTATTATTTTATATAGTATTTTATTATGATTTTTAATTATTTTTATGAAGTATATTTTTACAAGTTTACTTTTATACCCTTTATAGGTATATTACCTATATATTTTATTCTTTTATTTTTATTTTGTATATTTAATTTTATTTATTTTTTTATTATTTTATAAAATTATAAAGGACTTTTATATTTTTATTTTATTTTTCTGAATTGTTTTGTATATTTAATAAAATAAAAGTATTAAATATATAGGTATGTGTATAGTTCTTATACACATGTATTATATATATACAGGTATTTTATTTTGTATCTCTTTTATGTTTTTATTCTGATTTTAATATATAAATATATTATAAATAATATTTGCAAAATTATAAAAATATGAAATTAAAAAAATAATGAATAAATAATATATTGAATATTTTAATATGTACAAGTATACAAGTAGGGTCCAAAACTCAACTTTCAAACCGTAACTCCGAAAAATACGAAACCGCCTCCATTAAATAGATTATTTTATGCTATATACAATTAAAGGTGAGTTTGGTACATTTCGAGTTTTTATTTGCAAGATACGGGTCTAGGAAGTTGGAGTTTTGGAATCTTATTCAGACCATAACTTTTTATCTGTACATTTTTTTCAGTGAAATCAATTTTGTATTTTTCTTTATTTAATTATCTACAACTTTCATGTACAAAGTTTATTTATTTGAGGTATAAAAATTAGAACAAAAAATAGGTCCCAAAATGAATAAAGAATGAAGGAATTTTAATTTTATTCTGGCCCTTATCTCCCCCTACTTTATTCCTTGTCGACCGATTCATCAAGATGTCTAGGTCTCGGGGTTTGGGGTCATAAAATATTTACGATATTTTATTTTTCTTTCTTTTCTTTTACTTATTCTATAATTTTGGATTTAATTACAGTGTTTTATACACTATTTACATGTACATGCATGAATGCTAAGATGTGGGATTTAATGCTATTTACACACATTTGCTAGGGTTTTTGATGCTAAAATGATAGAGTAAAGATGATGAAATGTGGATTCATCATCCCCCTATACTTTACCTTTGCTAGTCCCTAGCAAACACTTATGCAATAAGTGCAGAAAGAAAAAGCAAGAAAAGAAAAAGAAGAAAGTGGATTAAATTCGATTGTCAAACTTGTCTTCATAAAATCTAAGTTTGGAGCTTAAGTCGGATCTTTGGAATTTTAGTGCGGGCGGAACCTTAATGAGAACCGTATTTGAAATCCAACAGCCCCTGAGAAATCCCAAAACTCTGTTCAAGTCTCCTCAATAGCCAGGTCAGAAATACTTTAACTCATACGCAAACCCTTACGACTATGAATCTGACTCGTACAGTGTAAGTGATAGTGGCTCTTCCCAACTGAAATGACAAAGAGACTGACTTCTCCAATATGACAACCCAATGATTCCCCAATCCAACAACTCATTCCTCAAGGAGCAGGGTATTCCCTTCTAAGTTCAAGTGGCTACCAGCTCAAGAGGAGGGGGTAAAGAGAAGAATGGACGGTAGCCAGTGTAGCTACCTATCCTAGGATGCAAGACCAGTGTAGTCACGTCATCTAGCTACAGGCTCACATGATTTGACTTTTAAGCTCAAGCTTTCTTATTTGACTTTACAACATATGTACACTCCGGTAGGCATTTTTATTTTTGTACAGGCCTGTCCACTTTTTTTGGAGTTTTTGCTTTTGCATCATTTTTTTAATACTATATACAGTAGCATTTACATAGGGATTTTTTCCTCTTGAGCCAGTAGACTATCCCTCTTTTGAAGCTTTATCGCAACCCACGATCTCCTATCCCCGAAACTCATCATCACTAGACGGGTTGGGGCGCACTTCCCTCCCTAGAGGAGGACAAATGTTTCCACTTGTGTGCATCTCATACCGGCAAATCCAACCCCCTCACCACTCCAACTGAGTTGAGCCATGTGAAAGATGCAAGTGTCCAAGTTAGGTCATTATCAACAAGAGTCGTGCGTGTGCTTCGAAATACTCTACTTAGGCAGTCAAGAATCCATTGAACTAAGTCTCGTGATCCTCAAAGAATGAAGTCAACTGACCTGAAGTACCTCAATCCCTAGTTCCTATAAGGTTCCTGTTAATTAGGTAGATTTAAGATCCACTCCAGCTCCAATCTTCGGATTTTACTTTGACTCATTCAACTATCAAACTTAATCCGAAAAATGCTTATGCTATGCAATGCTATGCAGAAAATATTTTTGTGATGCAATTTTCAAAGATTTTGAACTTTTTATGGATTTTTGAAAAGATGATGCTTATGCATATGCATTTTTTGTATTTTTCAAAAAGATTTTTCAAATGTTTTTGGATTTTAATTTTGCAAATGTTTTTGGGATTTTTGAATACAAACGGTTTTGGCCAAAAGCTAGGTACAAATATTTACACGGGAGTGCTTCTTATATTTACAAGTGGATTTTAAGAATTTACAAGGGTAAGTGCTCAATTTTATAGGTGTATGTATAATGGATTTTGGTGTGATGTATATATTCCTCAAACTTGTTTGACACAGGTTTTTCAAACAATTTTTGAAAACTATAGTCCAAAATAATTTTTACAATCAATTTTACAAACATGTACACACATTTGAAAAATCATTTTGCAAAGGTTATCCAAACAGTATATATAGATTTTTTTCAAATATTTTTGCAACCATTTTTCAAACCATTTGCAATCATTTTTCAAATATTTTATTTCACACATAGAAAATAAGTTTACAATCAAAATATTTTTACAAAGGTTGAAAACATGTAACAAAACGTTTTCCAAATAGTTTTCAAAAGATTTTTTACAAGGGTTTTCAAACTATTTTTCAAACATTTTGCAAAAAATATTTTCACCTAATTTATTAATCAGTAACTACAAAAAGGATTTGAGGAATGACACATCTTTTTAAGGTTTTTTTAATGAATTCTATAAGTATAATTAGCCATAGTTATTAGAAAAATGCGAAAGTACGAGTTATGGCTAAAGTATAAACGTAGTATATACGACCCCCCTATACTTAGCTTGAGCTATGTCCTCATAGATCGGAGAGAAAAAAGAAGACATAACTCGTACTAAGTATAGAAAAGTCTAACGAATAAATGAATAAGAGATAACTGAATAAACCAATGAGGAGCCGACCGTCCCCCTATACTTAGGATCAAATAATCTTAAGTATAGCAGACTGTACACAAAGCAGGGAGGGTCAAGGGTGGGAATGAACAGATCGTACTCAGATTGTCTCCCCCTATACTTAGGGTAAGATATCCCTAAGTATAGACAATCAGAGGAGACAATGGAGAGGATCAAAGAATAGAACAACTCGGGGTGCACAACCCCCTATACTTAGGACAAAGTACGTCCTAAGTATAGAAAACTGACAAAAAGGGGTGATACCTTTCTGATAGATAAAGAAGATAGAATAGGAAAAGTAGAAAAGATATCAACAGGTGAGAGGAGAGATCATGAGAATATACACATCACCCCCCCTATACTTAGGGTAAAAGAAGCCCTAAGTATAGGCAACAACAGGAGTAATGAGACGGAACGATGAATGAGCACTCGGCTCGTCCACCCCCCTATACTTAGGACAAAGTACGTCCTAAGCAAGGCAAACACGAGAATGGGTGGACGAGCAATACGAGAGATAGACAGTGATGAACAAAAGAGGATATACAACAGAGGTGGATGTACAGATGATCAAGAAGGTAGAAAGCAGACCTTCTTGCGAGACCGCTGAGGGATAGATCTACTGTGGTGCATGTCGACATCGGGGTCCACAGTGGACGGAAGCCAATCAAAGTCGACAGAATGAAGGCCCTCGATGGAATCAAATCGAAAAGGGACGAACTGATCAATGGATGTAGTATGGCTAGGTCCGCCCTTGGTGGTCCTATGGTGTGAAGGCGCAGATGGGCGAGTGGAAGAAGTGTGGTCAGGTCTGGCCTTGGAAGTCTCGCTGATATCAAAGTGGAATGAAACAAACTCATCATCCTCGAAAGAAGTGTAATCAGAGTCGTCCTGTGAGGGGTCGTCCAGGTCAAAATCAAAAGGAACGAAATCATCAGCGGAAGTATACGAACTCAATTCGTCCTCAAGAATCTCACCGGAGTCATCTGTTTCATCATGAGGTCTCTCAAAATAATGGGCAGCATCATAACCGGCCTCAATCATCTTTACTTGTGAGTGACCAGGAACGGACTTGTTAGTGGAAGTAGTCAAACCAGGCCCGTCATGTCTAGTCTTGGTATCTGCTCTCCGCTCAAATGGATCAATCACGTAAATACTTTGGATTTCATCAACACATCGCCACACACCAGGAGGAGGAACTGCGAGGTCTATGCTTTCCGATTTCCTCCCCTTTCGGGGGATTCATCGGGTCTCATCAGGTTTCGCTAAGCAAACATCTCTAATATCAGCAGATCGGTCACGAGCCTTGGAGTCAGCTATAATCGGTGAAGGTGCATCAGATGCAGGTCTCTGGTCAGCTGTGGGTGTGGTGATCAATACTTCGCTTTCGTCAACAAAACGAAAGCAAATCTCTCCTGATCCGTAGTCAATAACGACCCTCGCAGAGGCGAGGAATGGTCGTCCCAGGATGATTGGAGATGGCTCCTTTGTGGAGGTCTCCATGGGCAACACGACAAAATCAACATGGTAGCTCGTGCCCTGAATAGAAATGACGGCGTTTTCAAGGATACCCTTCGGCCTCTTGATAGATCCATCAGCAAATTGAACTATCATCCTGGTCTTCTTGAGAGGCCCTAAGTAAAGAGACTGTACCAGCGAGAAGGGTAGTATGCTGATAGATGCATCGCTGTCCAGGAGAGTGTGATCACATGTATGGTCAGAGATGGTGCAAGTGATGAAAGGAGTAGTTGTTTTCTTCCTTCTAGGGATGGGACGGTGTGTGATGGTGTGGGCAGTGGCCATGGTCAGAATGTGACGCTCAGATCTGCTCCTCCGCTTTCTCTTCTTGGGAAGAGGAGCCGATAAATGGGTCATGGTCTACTGAAGTGGGGCATGGATAATCTCATGAATAGTAGCCACCACTTCAGGTTCAGATAGCATTTTTTTTAATTTTTGGACCTCCTCCATACAAGGTAGGAAGTCGAAATTAGCATGTACATGAGGAGTGCCAAGAGCAGTCTGTACATAGGCACCCTCGGGGTTGACGGTGGGACAGTGTCTGAAAGGTTGTGTGGGTAAATGATCTGGCAGATGGCCTCCTCTCCTCACAATATGAATCATCCAAGTGCCTCCCAAACTCTTCTTGTGTTTTTAAAATTTTATCATTTTTTGTATTTTTGGTGATTGCAAGCTTCCATGATCTCCCACAAGGAATTCCGTATCTGCGACGAGTGGAGCGTCAATCTCTTTTTTCTCAAGATAGCCATATCATCATTCATGAAATCAAGACGCTCTATCATTCGGTTCAATATATCACTCATAGAGATCAAGGGAGGTGACTCCAACAGGTCAGACTCAGGTGGATGTGAAGGTGGAAGTGGATAATATACAGGTGGAGGTGGAGGTGGGTAGAAATCCGAGGTCTGATACCGTGGCTGAGGTGAATATGTACAATAGTCAGAAAAGTTAGGAGGAGGATCCTCCTGATAAAAGGGAGGTGGACCGACTAGATGGTATGAGGAATCTGTAAAATCCAGATAAAAATCGCTCCAGGGATCCATCTCGAAACAAGAGAAAACTGATCGGGAGAGCACGACGGTCAAGTCAAGAGATGTGAGAAAAAGGCGCAAATGCGCAGAGTGATTGAGTATGCACACAAAACAATCACAAGCAAAAATGAAACAATCAAACCCTCAATTCACCTACTCAACTCGGTAGAGACCGAAAAGTCGGTCTTTTTATCTTGTCTTTTTTAGAGTTAGGTGAGAAGTCCTAAATTGCGCAAACACTTAGGGGGCTGAAAATGGGATTTGGGCACTAACCTTAGTGTGTGTGCGAGCAATGTAAAACGAAGACAATGAGGGGATTACTCGCCCCAATACAAGATTTTTCTTTTTGGTTGATTTTAGGGTCAAGTAATGTTTAGGAGTCCCAATTTTATTGATTATCACTTTTTTGGGTTTTTAATAAAAATGCATGATCCTAATGGGGATTCAATTCCTTTAAGCTCCTAGGTTGGCAAAATCAGAGGGAGAGTCGGAAAAGCAATGCAAGCGGCAAACAATGATGGATGCTAAAGCGTAAAAGCTCACCTTGCCTCCAGCACTCTACAGCAAGGATGCTCGGCAGAATTGAATCCTAATCTATATGCAAATGCAAAGCCGATGAAATCGCCCTAAGTTTCAGAAATTGCTATTATCGTGAAGAACCACAAGTCGGTCACCGATCCTCAATCCAAGAGCCTGGTCTAGGCTCACCCCTCCTCTTCTCGACACATCGAGTTCAGAAGTAGCGCTTGACAGGGTGGGCTCGCGATGCGGAAGCTCGAAGATGATGATGCGACTGTTTAAATTTGACTAAGTCCAAACACGGCTATAGGTACATGCAAATATATTATGTGTTTGGCCTTAATCTATCGCAAGCAATCCTAAAACTAGGGGCTCAATCACACAAATTAAGGAAAACAAAACCGGAAAACAAAATGAAAAAGGCGGTGAAAATCGTAAAAACCACGGCGAGCCCCCAAGTGAACAAACACTTGGAAATTGGGCTCGAAAGTCCAAAGTCCTTTGTACATGTATTATTACAAATATAGAGTCTCTCTCTCACAAAAATTACACTAATAAATGCAATAAATAAATAGACTAGAATTGTCTTCAAAATCCTCTCCTAGCCCGCCTTCGTGCTAAGTCAAGTCACCTCACGTGGGTACGCAGGTGCTCCTGGAAAAGAGCTCCTCCCTCGATCTGTGTTCCTCGCAAGAAGTCAAATAAGAGAGGGGTTAGACAATTCAAACAAGAAATATCAAAAATATGGAAAATGATAAAAGCTGCAAAAGTAGACAATCAATCACAAACACGAGCAAAAAGCCGAACTATGCATTGTTGCTCCCCGGCAACGGCGCATTTTTATAACTAGGGATTGGCAAGGATCTAAGTATCTCACATAAGGCGGAGACAACAGTGTCGTTGTGGCAACCCTCAATGAATCCCGTATTTAATCAACAATGAACCCACACAATATAAGTCAAGCAATGAAGAATAAGAGTGGAGTCAAATTTATTTTAACTCTACAAACAAGATGTATAGAAGCAAGTATGCAGAGAGTTCGAACACAGGGAGCAAGGCAGGATAGATCAGCAATTGTGTGTGTGTGTGTGTGCGCGCGCGCGCGCGAATGTGTTGTAATATCTACAAGATGCAATGCAAATGTTTTTGTGGGTTTTTAATTTTGTATTTTTTATTTTTTTTTTAATTTTTAATTTTGTATTTTGGTTTTCTTTTTATTGATTTTGTATTTTCTTTTTATATTTTATATTTTTTGTATTTTCTTTTTCAATAATAGGATATATATACAATATAAGACAAGAGGGGATAGGGTATTTATAAAAATAGGTAAAAATAGTCTAAAATCAGGGAATAAAATGTTTTTGGTCTTTTTATGATTTTTTTACTGTTTTTGTGATTTTTGGGTATTTTTCCAAATGTTTTTGGTATTTTTAAAAGGCAAAATAAAGAAAACAGTGAATTAAAACTCTAACCGAAATTAAAATGGGAATGAAAAATATCTTACAATATCAAAATTTTCCCAAATTAATTTTAAACTAAAGATAATAAAATAAATAACCTATAGAACTTGAGTTTATATTTTTAGGAATTTTCTATGATTTTTTAGATTTTTATGAAGTTTTTAGGTATTTCCTAATTTTTAAGGTTTTGGTTTTGAATTTTTAGTGGTTTTTTGGCTGACATTGAAATATGCTAAAACACACAGCAGTTAATTTTTTTGGAATTTTTCAAGGTGTTTTGCTAATTTTTAGGTATAATCTAAGATAGACAATAGCTAAAATGCATGTTTTTGATTTTAATAAATATGAAAATGCAATAAAATGCAAAATAAAAATGATGTCGTGAAACTACAATGCAGCTTGAGTCTAAGTTGATTTTTGGAGATTTTTTAGTGATTTATGGATGCATGCAGAAATTGGAGAAAATAAAAAGAAAATACATCCAGACCAGGGGAATTTGTGTAATATTCAGAAAAGTCAGGGGCCTAGATGTAAATTTCCTCAAAATTTATAACTAGAGTAAAAGTTTGCTGGACTAATAGTAAATACTAAAAACAGCAAGGGTGCCCTTGCAAAAGCACAAGGCCCGTGTACGTCGTACGCACACCTGGCAGGGGCACCAACGTAATTATCAAAAATTGTAGGGACTATATCGCAAAATACCCAGAATTTTATAGCTACACATGAAAGTTTATAGGCTAAAATACAATAACCAAATCCTTAGGGGATCTCGCGCAAAATGTCCATGCCTCTCGTGCGCAGGCACGTGAGGTGACGTGGACCGGGATCTCAATGCAAATATGTTAATGTCTTGGGATGAGTTGCAAAGTTTACCAAAAACTTAGAACAACAAATGAAAGCTTAGGCTTAGTAAATAAATGCAAAAATGCGCTAAGGTGCGACTGCAAAATACCCTCACACGATAGATCGGACGGCGGAGGTATTCCCACTTAAGACACGTGTCGATTCGTCGTCGCCCGATGTCGGTTCGCTCCCAACGGCCGCGATTGGATCTGGCCTGATGATCGAACGGTGGGGACAGCAGAAGATCCGACGATGGCTGGAGCTCTCCAAGAACTGATCAAGATCTGACGGCTGCGGAGGAATGTGAATGAACTCGCGAAGAACAGCCTCTCGACGAGTTTTGGCTCGACGACGTGATCTCCTCCGACGACCTGGGAAGCCCCAAGTTGGCCGAGAAGCTTCTGCGAGGCTCCCCTCTCGACTGGCGGCCACAAAATGGCGGATGCTCCGCTGGGGCGTCACCATGGCGATGAAGAACGGGGGAAAACTCCAGGAGGTTCGGCCTGCCTTAAAAACGACCCCCAGATGGAGTCCTTCGGCCTTTGGACCTGAAAACAAAGAACGAGAATCACAGTAGAGGGTCCCAAGGGCCAGCGTGTGGAGTGGAGAGGGTGGCGGAATGGCAAAAAGGGCCAGAGCTCGTGGAGCTCCTGCGAGGTGTTTGATTGCGAGATCGGGGTGATTCAATCCACAGAACAACCAGCTAAATGCGCAAATAAGATCCTAAAACTAACAGCTAGCTAAACAATTAAAAAATATAGAAAAGCATGACCTCGAGGGCTGGGGACTCCAAGGAAGAAACCTCACGGCGGTGCAGCCGCCGGAGATGGGTGGAAACACGCCGCAGAGCTAGCAATGCACCTCGCACGGTCGGGGATCAACCCTCTGTCACAGGGGATCCAACAACAAGCCCTCGGAGGTCTTGGCTCTGGCCAAAGGCGGTTCAAAATCAAATGGAAGTTGGGGGCTCGGTTTTGAAAGAATGGCTCTGGTGCTCCACAAATCAAAGCACAATGCCTCGATCAGTGATCCAAAGCGCAAGAAATGCCTTGGGCGTGAATCACCATTGAACGAGGAGCAAAAACTTAGAAGGCGCCAGCCATCATGAAATGAGCACTGGGTTGGCCAAGAAAATAACAAGAACATGGGTCAAAACCATGTCTCTGACACGGCTAGGGGAGTAGGTCAAACAGTTGACCGGGGTCAACTGTCAAACCATCCTGGTTGGTCCACGTGGACCAACCAGGAAAAATCCCTTGTAAAATCAATTAAAAATAGTAAATGTTATTATTTTATTTAGGTTAATAAATAAAAATGTTTATTATTTTATATAGTATTTTATTATGATTTTTAACTATTTTTATGAAGTATATTTTTACAAGTTTACTTTTATACCCGTTATAGGTATATTACCTATATATTTTATTCTTTTATTTATATTTTGTATATTAAATTTTATTTATTTTTGTTTATTATTTTATAAATTATAAAAGACTTTCATATTTTTATTTTATTTTTCTGAATTGTTTTGTATATTTATTAAAATAAAAGTATTAAATATATAGGTATATGTATAGTTCTTATACCCATGGATTATATACATACATGTATTTTATTTTGTACTTCTTTTATGTTTTTATTTCTATTTTAATATACAGATATATTATAAATAATATTTACAAAATTATAAAAATATGAAATTACAAAATAATGAATAAATAATATATTGAATATTTTAATATGTACAAGTATACAAGTAGGGTCCAAAACTCAACTTTCAAACCGTAACTCCGAAAAATACGAAACCACCTCCATTAAATAGATTATTTTACGCTATATACAATTAAAGGTGAGTTTGGTATATTCCGAGTTTTTATTTGCAAGATACGGGTCTGGGAAGTTGGAATTTTGGAATTTTATTCAGACCATAACTTTTTATCTATACATTATTTTTCAGTGAAATCAATTTTGTATTTTTCTTATTTAATTATCTACAACTTTCATGTACAAAGTTTATTTATTTGAGGTATAAAAAGTGGAACCAAAAATGGGTCCCAAAATGAATAAAGAATGAAGGAATTTTAATTGTATTCTGGCCCTTATCTCCCCCTACTTTATTACATGTCGACCTATTCACCAAGATGCCTAGGTCCCGGGGTTTTGGGTCATAAAATGTTTACGATATTTTATTATTTTTCTTTTCTTTTATTTATTCTATAATTTTGGCTTTAATTACAGTGTTTTATACACTATTTACATGTACATGCATGAATGCTAAGATGTGGGATTTAATGCTATTTACACGCATTTGCTAGGGTTTTTGATGCCAAAATGATAGAATAAAGATGATGAAATGTGAATTCATCAATTAGACAACAATCATCGAAGGGAATAACTACCTTTTAGGTATACGACCATGCGAACCAGCAGGGTCCACCCTATAAACATCACTCCCAACCACAACAACAACAGCAATATCAGGGCAATTAGGGACAGTTCTCATGGTATTTTTACCGCAATAATGTCCCTCTTCGTCAAGCCCCACAGACTTTCAGCACCATATTCTCAAGGAGCTTCGTTCCCTACCGGAATGAGATTCATGACATGCAAGTAGACATCACCTACCTTTCCCGATGGCAAGACAAGAAGTCAGCCCCATGTACCTCCATTCCAACCCAGGTTCAGGCTAACCCCAACGCCCTGAACATATCACCGTCACAACAACAGTTTGGTCAGGTATACTACTCGTACTCCCTTAGATCTGAGCATGAGATTCTTTAGTGTAATGATGTTAATAATATGTCACTCAGGAGCGGAAGGACCATACTCAGGAGCGGAAGGACCATGGTCGTACCTGATTAGGGAAGGGATATGGAGAAGGTCGCCTCCATATCTTGACTTGAGGAGACTTCGAAGGACGAGGAGGAAAGGCATCACGTTTCGTAGCCCCTTCAGCAAATAATGAGGATATCAACTCAGGGATCGGAGAGGAGGAGGAGAACACGAGTGCAGTAGCAGCATGTAGATGCCCTGGAGTCTGTGGAGGACCTTGTACCTCTAGTTGTAGAGGATATACCTTCAACATCTATCACACACCCTATAGAAGATAGCTTACATTTTGATTCCAAGTTATATCATAAAGATTCATTTATGAAGAAGTATATTTTCCTTAATGCAAAGAATGATGTTTTAGATTCAGATTCTTCACCGTCTATTTCCTTTGCTTCAATCCCTTTCCCTCATGCTCTTGTGGCAGGAAAGCGCAGCATGAAAAATTATTCATATGGATCACCCTGAAATGGTATGTTTTGTAAGTAAAAATATCATGGTTAAGGTACCATTTGAAGAGTACATGGCTAACAATCCTGCATTTCAGAAATATCTTAAGGTGTGATGTGCAACTACTATGGTTAGTAGGAAAAGGCCAGACCATTATGTCAAGACTCACGCCTTATTAGTAGCCACTACTTATTATCTCAGGAATCAGTAAGTATCGAGGAAGAAGAGTGATATGGATGCTCACTACGTGGAGAGTCATACTCATGACATGATGTTTGCACGCACTCTCCTAGATAAGGGTTCTTCAATTAACTTTCTTCCCGTAACACTTTATGAAAAAAATAGAGTTAGGACCACTTTGGAAATTAAGAGTACCACTCCAATTTACGAACAAGTCAATGAAGAAACCTAAGGTAGAAGTAAAGAATGTGGTTATCATGACTGAGGGACAGGACTACAAGGTGGACTTCATGGTCCTTGACACGAAAATCACCCATCATTGGAGTGAGTCTCATATCATTCTTGAGCGGTCATTCCTTTGGATTTCCCATGCGTCATTGATTTTTCAGACATGAATGATGAAGTTCTGTTCTCCAGACGGACAAGTGGAACTTGAGATGAAGTAAACAAAGTGGCAGCGACTTGACTCAGAGACCATCACGGAGTATTCTTCTTCAGAGGCAGATTGCGAGGTGATCAACACAGTTAGGAGTTGGAGACAGATCCCATCACGGTAGAGCAAGACACTCTCATCTGAAGAGGATTTAGTGCACAATGCAGTTTGCCAGATATTGCCAGATGTCTTAAGAGATCCATCCCCCTATTCCCTCGACGACTTAGAGATCCCTTCATATATGTCGGTTCCATCACCTTTGGAATAATAAAAGGACATACAATTCAGCTATAACTTTGGTCAAACTACTGCACTTCTTTGGCAATCAGACTCGTTACACATCAGAATTGGTGGCGAGTACCGCACAATGAACCCACTTCATGCAACATAGAACCAGATTCAGAGGTGGTTCAGCTAGACTTGATTGATGATACAGCACTACCAAAGCTGAAACCACTCCCTTCTACATAGAAGTATGCCTTTCTCGCAAGAACCAAAGAGAGATTTTCTATCACCACTAGTTCTGACATGACCTTAGAACAAGAGTCTATGCTTTTAGATTTCTTAGAGAAGAGCCACAAGCTCATAGGTTGGATGATGTCGGATCTCTTGGGAATTACCCTCACTCTCTGCTCGCACTATTTTTGTTGAGGATGATGTGAAACCTTCTCGTGAGTTCTAGAGGATACTTAATCCTAATCTTCAGCGAGTAGTGAAGAAACAAATCAATAAGGGGTGCAAAGCAGGATTTATATACCATATTTCTGACTCTAAGTAGGTGGTCTCACTTCATGTTGTCCCAAAGAAGCGGGGTTTCAAATGGTCACCAGTGAGGAGGGGGTAGAGAGCGTGACATATGTACCCATGTCGTGGCACGTATGTGCTTACTACAGATGCTTGAATGTCATCACCAAGCAAGATCACATTCCCTTTCCATTCATTAATCAAATTTTGGAGAGGCTAGCAGGGAAAGTATTCTTATATTTTTATCGATGGGTTCTTGAGCTACAATCAGGTAACCATCGCCCATGAGGATCAGGAAAAGACCACGTTCACATGTCCATTCAGCACTTACGCATTCAGGCACATGCCATTCATGCTCTAAAATGCCACGGGCATAGTTCAATGGTGTACGATCGTCGTATTTTCCGATATGGTGGGAGATTTCTTGGAGGTATTCATGGATAATTTTTCGGTCCATGTTGATTCTTTTGATACATGTTTAGCATACTTGGACTGAGTCCTTAAGAGGTGTGAGGAGGTGGATCTGGCACTTTCTTGGGAGAAAAACTATTTTATGGTAATGGAGGATATAATGTTGGGTGTGCCATCCCGAAAAAAAGGAATGAGGTTGACCCTGCCAAAGTAGATGTGATCAAAAATTTTGATCCACCAACCCACGTAAAGTCAGTGAGGTCTTTCTCAAGCATGTAGATTATGTAGGAGATTCATTCAGGATTTTTCAAATATTGTCGCCCATTGACTGAGCTCTTAGGAAAAGACACGGAGTTCATTGTAGATCACAAGTGTCTGGAGGCCTTTGAGCTCGTGAAAAGGAAGATTTGTGACTCGTCGATCCTAAAAGGTCCTGACCGGCATCTCCTATTTGAGATCATGACCGACACTTCAAATCTTGCCATAGGAGCTTAATGAATATGCATTTCATCATTTATTCATTTATTTTAGCTTAAAATTCCTTATGAAACACATGTACATACTAATAAAACTCTCATTTTACTAACCCTAATTCTTGCGTAAATATTGCATATTTATCACTATTTTAACCTAAAATAGTAAATAAATAAATAAAACAAAATAAAGGAAACCAAAGATTGTATGTATGTAATAGATACATGCTGATTGTGACTCGATATTAAGACTTGAGCTAACCAATCAGGAATAAAGTAGAGGGGAGATAAGACATAAATACCACAATAACCCTCACATGTGTATATTCATTACTTGTACACTACTGTATATATTACATATAATATATACTATTTTATTTATCACCAAACTCACATCAAATAAAAATATTTTCTTCTTGAAACTTGTACATAAAAATGATTTGAAAACATTTAAAATAACTGAAGAATAAGCATCATACAATTTGTAAATAATAATACTTTGAAAAAGTCACAAAGCTTATATTGTTAGATTAATATCTTCTCCAGAAAAACTCAAAAGTAACCAAACTAATTTTCATTATATTCCAAATTAAATATATTTTAAAATAGAAGTGGTTTCATAAAAATAAAAGTAAAGATGCAAAATGTGTCTTTTAGGGGTGCTATTATATATTATACTTATATATATTATTTGTGTATATGTATTTTTCATGTATTTTTGTATGAATTGAATTTTTAACTATTTGTATCTATAAAATACGAATAAAAATCACAAGATCAAAAATAAACCAAAATAAAATATTGAAATGTTGTACATATACCATTTTGTATATTGTAAATATCCATATTTATTTGATGTAATAAATTATTTTGTAAAAATCGAACAAAAATACTCTTAAAGTCAATGTAAATGTTGTGAATTAATAAATTATAAAATTATGTGCATATTTTGATATATTAGAAATCATGGTGTTGTATATATAGGTATATGCACCTATGAATGATGTGTTTCATTTACTATTACCTATGTATGTAACTTATTTGGTATATTAGAAACCATCTTTTTAACCGTTAATTTGATATTATTAGAGGGCATTTTTTTATTTCTTCAAATGGTACCATTGTTAGGAAGGCACAGTTTAAGTTATTTTTAGAAAAATCAAATTTTTAGGTTTCCCATCCCCAGGTAGTCTGACCCCCTGCCTTATTGTAATTATTTCTCCATTTTTCCTTCTTTTTCAGTATTTTTATTTATTTTATTTTATATATTTCTCTATGAACCTCTCTCTAATATTCAATCTTCTATTTTTTGTATGAGGTGCCCGGTGAACTTGGAGTGGCTTTCTTGAAACCCGACGCAACCTGAAGTAATCGGACGCACGAGGAATTTAATTTTCAAAGAGAGAGTGTTTTATCTAAATTAACTGCTAATTTCTAGCGGTTTCCAATAGGGTTCTCGCTTGTGCAAAAAAGACTAAACATTTTTCTGTGGTGTCTCGTCTTGTTTCACCCTTCGATGAGGGTGGGGTCTGACTTGAGTGGCGAAATTAGGATAGGCACACAATAGTGTAATTTCAATCTTGTTTGTACCCTTCGTAACTTAGGACCACACTTTCACTAAATTATACACACTAGATCGATTCTCATTTAACCAAATTAAATTGTTTTGTCACTCACTAAATGGAAATTCATGCTCTTGGTGCGATTTCCCGTGCATGCATTAGATTTAATTTTCTAGAGAATTTCAATTCTGTCTAGCATGTTGCATGAAGATTGCGAGGAGGAATTGTAAGTATTCCTAACTCGACATTCATCATCGTGTTTCCCCCTGCACGACTTTTTCGATTCCTCCTTGGTTTTCATTCACATGGGAATAAAGGACATTGGAATCTCCGTGTAGACATGCACAGTTTTCCACCCAAATTCAAATGATAACCAAATTAATACTAGCAGACTGCTAACATTATTGATTAATTAAAATCAGATAAAATTGAAAATCATTATTTTCAGGAGAGCAACCCCATCATCGTTTGATTTTATTGTAAGTGAGAAAGAGACGACAGTAGGATAGAGCCAAACCATAATTTTCTTACAGACTACCGATTCTTTCTTTTTAGGTGATTAGCTACTTTTCATTGAGGATCTACGGGTAGCCGATAAATGGTCAGGATTTCCTTAGCAGAATGGGAGGTTTAGAGGATGCCTTAGTCCTCAAGGAACAGGTTGCCATATTTATATGATTCGTACTTGCTCCTATATTGGATGAAAGTAGGTCTAACTGGTTGTAAGAACCTGACTAGTCTGTAGGGAAATACGAGCACCTAATAACTTTGTAACTCTTTCCAATTTTGTATATATCGTTGATGAGCGCTCTCGCTACCCTTGTTAATTCGATCAAATTAATGTCCAAATTAATTATCAATGTTCATTGCAGTCGGATAACGAGAGCGGATCAAAAACCACTTTCAATTATATTCAAGTTAATCTCGAGCGGGTTTTTTTACTTGGTGGAAGTCCAAGGTCGAACTCAGGGAGGCAGATGTCTCCTTAGGTATATTTGAAGCAAATTTCAATGTGTGATTTTCAGAAGAGATATTTTTTGTCTTTTTTGATTTTTTTTATGCAAGACACATGCAAAAATCAGGCCAGTTTTAAAGTTAAATCAGATAAGTGTTCAAATGAAGTCCAAAAATAATGAAACTTGGCCAGATGATGAAGATGTGATTAAACTACCCTAATTTTTTTGGAATTTTCTGACACTAAATGAATTAACTGTGAATTAAAAATGAATACAGGGTGATTTTGACTAATTTAATTTTAATAAATATCAAATCACAATATTTTTGGGAATAAAAATTATCCTAGATATATCTAAAGATGAGAAATACAGGAAAATTGTCAGACCTTAATTTTGATGTGAAATGAAGCTACTAAAAATAAATCAAGGAAATCACCAAATAATTTATTTAGGCCTCAAAATGCGTGCAAATGAGATGAAATTTTTATGCAAGGTGCATCTAATTTTCCTAGAGCTAATGTAATTTTTTTGGGAATTTTTGGAGTCACGGAGAAATTACTATTAATTAAAAGGTTAAATTGGGCAAAATATCACAGAAATGAACCAATTAATAAATTAAAAATTCCACTGATATCACAAAAATGTGCCAAGTGTCACATAAGATAAAGGACAAGTTAAACTACAACATGCAATTTTTGGAATTTAAAAATAATGAAATATGGACACCTAAATATGCGCGCAAAGACAGGGGCATAACTGCAATACAGGAATTAAAAATTGCTCAAAATAAAATATGCTGATAAGGACCTTTATGCAAAGTGGGACGAGGCTCTGATGCTCTGGAGGTTCGGCTGGAGGCTCGGAGAAGCTTCGGGTGATCCGAGCCTAGAGGTCGGGGAAGAGGCTCGAATCGTGCTACGCGGCACGATTTAGACCGTGGATCAAGTGACGATCCAACGGTCAATGGAAGCTGAGGCGTGGCGCGGCTGGATCCGTCAGATCATTGATTGATCCAACGGCTGTGATCTCACTCCTGTTGATGGCGACGTGGACGACGAGTGACCATTGGATCTAGATTGATCCAATGGCATCTGGAGCGCGATGAAGCGGTGACGTGGCTGATCTATCGCCGCTGATCGCAATAAATCCAACGGCTCTCTGATGCTCTAGATGAATGCGACGTGGGGTGACTCTGATCGTTCGATCAAGATGATCGAACGGCTGAGGGGCGTCGTCCCCAAAGGCCCTCCGCCCCACCTGCGGAGGAGAAGGCGGGGCTCCGGCAAAGCTGGGCTTGCTCCGCCCGGTCCTCCAGCTGTCGATGAAGCTCTCGGGGGACTGTGACATAGCTGGGAAGATGCGGGCGAAGTGGTGAAGCCTCCAGTGGCCTCAGGAGTGGAGGAGGTGGCCTGGAGTTCGATGACTATGAAGCTCGAAGGGAGCTCCGACGAGCTTCCGGTCAGTCAACGAGATGGCACCTGCAGAGGGTTAGATGATAGTCGAAGCGTGCCTGTGTTCGTGGAGGTGGCGCTGAGTGAAAGACGAGGCCTATGGCGGAGTGAGGGGTGTCCGGTGATCGAGCTCCGCCCAGGTGGCGGAGCTGGCGTCGGTGAGAGGTAGCGTGCAACGTTTGAGGAAAATAAAGGGAGCGTGAAGATCGGAGCTCCGTCGCGGAGCTCGAAGGGATGAAGGTGGAGCGAGAAAATAATGATGGAACGCGAATTAAATCGGAAAAATCAACAGGAAAATAAAGAGAAGATCAGAGGAGGATGGAGGATGCTACAAGGGGAATGGAGATAAGGTTTGAGCTCCAGGTTATCGCTCGAAGGTCGGTAGTATGCATGAGCTCGCGCAACTCACGGAGGGGGGCTGCAGCACGGCGGAAGCGGCCATGGATCTTGCCGGAGAAGAAGGCCTGTCGTCGCTCGAAGAAATTGCTCAATTGTTGTCACCAATCGAATGCTCTGAGCTCAAGGGTTCTCTCTGGAGTGGCGGATGGGCGTGAAGGTGGCCGGAGATGGTTAATTTATAGGTCAAGGGTGACGGGGTAGTTGGTGACGAGGCGAAGTTCATGGTCATCGTGGGGCGACTCTGGTGGGAGTTGTGGTGAGTGAGGGAGCTGGCGAGGATGAGGGAGGAGTGGTCTCCATCGTGGTGGTGTTGGCGGTCGGAGAGGGTGGATGGAGTGGGGCTGAGAATAGAAAGGGGGCGATGGGTCGGCGCAGTGGAGATCGTGGGAGAGAGGGAGCGCCGGAGGTGGAAGACGAGTTCCCAACCGTTGGATCTTGTGATCCAACAGTTTAGAGCGAGGCGCTACGGAGCGGCTTGGATTTGATATGAGGCGAAGCGATCAAGGGGTCTGATTGCGCCATGTGGTGAGTTGTGGGAGCGGCGCTGGCGAACGGTTGCGATGAGGACTAGATGCCAATCGAAGGGCTGAGAATATCGAGTGGATCGAGCGGTCATGATGGAATAGATCGTGTGGATGAAAGTGTGATGCCTGGCGCGAGGGGAGTAAGGCACGAACGGGTGGTGCAGATGAGAAGGGGCATCTGATCGAAGGGTTGGCGATGAAGGCGTACGTGGAGGTGGTGCAGCCGTTGGATCGGGATGAAGATCCAACGGCTGTGGGCGCGGGTGGCTAAGGCAAGGGGAGCGGGCCGTGTGGCGCAATCAAAGGGTGCCACGTGGCCAGCTGTGAGTGGCTGAGATGAGAAATGAGTTTACAGAGAGAAGGAGGCCGAATTTGGACCCGAAACATGAAAGTCGTAGATCTCGATGAGATCTACAAGTTTCATGTTGACCAAAGACGAAGATGAGGTCAAACATGATACAAAAATACAGGAGTACAAATATACACATATATAGTATACACAGAGGCCCAAAAACCCAACTTCTTCCTACGAGCTCCAAATTGGATGAATTAGTCTCATTTTAAAGGTCTTTGAATGTGTATTCATCTGAAAGTGAGTAGACCTATTTTGGAGGTTGTGTGAGGGAGTTGTGAGCTTTCTAAGATCCAGATGTTCTAGGGCTTTATTGGGTGCTTTTACAAAGGAGATCCCTAGCTTTTCTTCCTTATATTATTAACTAAAGGTATACATATTATAAGGTGTTTTATTCTGGAGGAGATATTAGGTGGATATTTTACAAGTGGAACTGGCTTCTTATTTAATGCAAATATGAGTGCTAAGATGCATATATTTTGAATGCATGTATGAATGCTAATTGTGCAATATAAAGGGAGATATGCTGCTATTTACTCGGGAACAAGCCTCTATTTTCAACTTTTAGAGTGATGAATCACATATTCATCAATCCCCTATACTTAAACCTTGCTCGTCCCCGAGCAACTAAATGAAATGCAAGAGTGAAATGATGTTGGGTTTCATACCAAGGTCATGAACAAAAGTTGAAAATGGAGCTTGACTCAACCTTTGGATTAATTGTGTGGCGGAACCTTATTGGGATCTGAATTTAAGACCTAACAGACTTCAAGTTCCACAAGTCTTCTATTCAAGACGCCTCAATAGTCAGGTCAGAACAAATCCTCAAACGCAAATTTCTGATGACTATGATTCTTATTTGTACTGTGTAAGTGAGATGTAACTCTCCACATCAGAAATGGCTCAGAAACAGACTCCTCTAACAAGGTAACTCAATAACGTGGTCCAGTAAATCTTTCCTCGAGGAGAGGGGTATTCCCTTCTAAGTTCAAGTGCGACCAGCTTAAGAGGAGGGGGTGTAGAAAAGAATGGACGGTAGCCAGTGTAGCTACCTATCTCGGGATGCTTGACCAGTGTAGCCAAGTCATCCGGCTGCAGACTTCTTGCTAATATACATACTCCGACAGGTATTTTATTTTCACTTGGACCTGTCTGATTTTTTTGGAGTTTTTGCAATTTTTTTGAACTATATACAAGATGCAGCATGTACATTAGGAGTTTTTCCTCTTGAGCCAGTAGAATCTCTCTTTTGAAGCATTATTGCAACCCATAGCGTCTTGTCCTTAGACTTGAACACCACCAGACTAGGTTGAGACGCACTACCCTCCCTAAAGGAGGACGGATGTTTCCACCCGTGTGCTACTCCAATCTAAAGGATTCTACTTCCTCAACACCTCATCAATGAAGAGCTACGTGCATTGTGCTTTGTCCAAGTTAGGTCACTGTCTAAAAGAATCATGCATGTGCACGAGATATTCTACTTAGACTAATCAAGATGACATGTGAACATAGACTTGCGGACTCAAAGAATTAAGTCACTTGACCTGAGAAATCTTAACTCCAGTTCCTATAAGGTTCCTCTGAAATTAGGTGGATTAAGGTCAAATCCAGTCCATCCTCAATATCTACTTATAACTTGGTTCAGAACCCACTAACTTTTCACCTTGCATATGCAAGATATGCAGATGAGAGGTGCAGATGACATGCTATGAATATGAAATGCAAGACTCTTTTCTTTTCAGATGCAGAGATGATATGGAAGAGTAAATAAGAAGCCTTATTTTCAACATTTTTTCACACACTGGTATACCTCCTATGATGCAAGTATTTTATGAGTATTATACAGATTATACAGGTGTATATACAAAAAAATTTCTCAAATTTTTACCCACCCGTAATTATTGCATAATATATACAAAAATATGCGAAAATATGCGAAAGTACGAGCTATGGATAAAGTATATATGTAATATATACACGCCCCCTATACTTAGCGTGTGCTATGTCCTCAAAGCACGAAAAGCGACTAAAAAGACATAGCTCAGGCTAAGCGTAGGAGAGCTAAAATTACAAAAACGTATAGAATTTGCTCCGCCCCCCTATACTTAGGCTCTGGCAGCCTAAGTGTAGAAGAAGATAAAAAATAGGGCGAATGGGGGCAAGAGGTGAAAGGGATGAATATATACATGGCGGGCAACGGTCCCCCCTATACTTAGTCTCTGGTCAGCCTAAGTATAAGACAGGAGTGAGTACGAGAACCGATGTGATCTGGAGGATGTACAGAGAACAGACTTAGGTGGCGCATCCCCCCTATACTTAGGATATGGTCATCCTAAGTATAGTCCAAGATAGAGATAGATGAAGCTGGGATGAGTTATTAAAGTCGCGGGAGGGTAAGGACAGAATGTACAGGGATGATGGTATATACAAGTGAGTCGGTCTGAATCTTTCAAGATGCTGTTGATGGCTGGAGCTCACTGCTGCAAGGTCTCCTGCGCGGCTCGAGGTGTATCTGCTGAATCTGTCTCGCGCATAAACACAATCTCCTCAACATGGACTAACTGCTCATTGGATTCGACGAAGTGTTTCAACAGTTGTCCATTCACAAGGGATGTCGGTACGTCATCTGCGAGATCTGAGATCTCGACACATCCGCTATCATGCACCGCTCGGACAATGAATGGGCCCGTCCACTTGGATTTCAACTTGCCTTGGAAGGTCTTCATCCTTGCATTAAACAACCATACCTTCTGTCTAGGAACAAAGGTCTTTCATCTGATATATCTATCATGCCAACGCTTCACCTTGTCCTCGTACACCAAACTGTTGTCATATGCACGGTTTCTGACTTCCACAAGCTCATTCAGATCCATTTCTCTCTGCTTGTGCCCAAGGTGTGTGTTCTAGTTGACCTTCTTAATTGCCCATTCTGATTTATGCACTAACTCTGCGGGCAAATGGCACGGCTTTCCGAATACCATTCGGAATGGGGAGGTTCCTAGAGGTGTCTTGTAAGTTGTCCTATATACCCATAGGACCTGATCCAAGATCTGAGACCAGTCCTTCCTGTCCGGGCGGACAAGATTTTGCAATATGGTCTTCACCTCCCGATTCGATACCTCAGCCATACCATTAGTCTGTGGGTGGTAAGGGCTAGCAACACGGTGTTCGATGTCGTAGTCCTTCAGAAGTTTCTTCACCTCCCGGTTCACAAAGTGGATACCCCCATCTGATATCATCATTTTGGGAATCCCAAACCTAGAGATGATATGATCTCTGATGAATTTACAGACAGTTCTGTTGTCTGCGGCTCGGGTTGGGACAACCTCCACCCACCTGGATAGATAATCTACCGCAAGAAGGATGTATTCAAACCCGTGGCTAACAGGGAATGGGCCCATGAAGTCGATGCCCCAGGCGTCAAAGACATCACAAATGATGACAGGCTGCATTGGCATCTCATCCTTGGGACCAACGGTTCCTCCCATTCTCTGACATACTGGGCACGACTTCGCAAAGGTGATGGCATCGCGAAACAGAGTCGGCCAGTAAAAGCCACACTGAAGTACCTTCCATGCGGTCCTCTTCCCGGAGTGGTGTCCTCCTGCCTCCAAGCTGTGGCATAAAGAAAGGACACTTTGGTATTCCTCCTGAGGAATACACCGTCTCCAGACACAATCCGGTCCTTCAAAGAAAAGATCGGATCCTCCCAATGGTAGTGTCTTGCATCCGACTTAAGTCGGTCGATGTGGCTCTTGGGCCAACCCTCGGGAACCTTCTTGGAGACAAGATAGTTCACGATGTTGGCATACCATGGGAGTGAGTCGACAACAAAAATCGACTCATCAGGGAAGGAGTCTCGAATTGGTGAATCCTCGGAAGTATTAAGATCTTCGAGACGAGAAAGATGATCGGCTACTACATTCTTCTTTCCAGGTTTATCATGAATATCCAAATCAAATTCCTGGGTAAGTAAAATACACCGAAGAAGACGCGCCTTCGCATCCTTCTTCTCCATCAAGTACCGTAGAGCCATATGGTCAGTGAACACAATTACCTTGGATCCAATTAAGTGAGATCTGAACTTGTCCAAGGCAAACACTACCGCAAGCATCTCCTTTTCTGTAACTGTATAGTTACGCTGAGCGGTATCAAGCACTTTACTTGCGTAGTGTATGGCAAACGGGATGCCATCCCTTCTCTGTCCTAACACAGCCCCAACAGCAAAGTCTGAGGCATCCGTCATGATCTCAAAAGGTAGAGACCAATCTAGGGCTTGTAGGATAGGTGCATCCATGATCATTCCTTGCAATAGCTTAAAGGCCTCAAGACATTTGAGATCAACAACAAACTCCATGTCTTTGCCTAAAAGCTCAGTTAGCGGTCGGGAAATCTTAGAAAAATCCTTAATAAATCTCCGATAAAATCCAACATGCCTAAGGAACGACCGCAACTGTTTGATGTTGGTTGGTGGCTGGAGTCGTTTGATCACATCCACCTTGGTAGGGTCAACCTCCATTCCTCTCTTGGAGATGACATGCCCCAACACAATGCCCTATGTCATCATGAAGTGACTTTTCTCCCAGGAGAGCACCAGATTAACCTCACAACAGCGTTTGAGGACTCGATCCAGATTCCTAAGACATGAATCGAAGGAATCGCCGTGGACCGAGAAGTCGTCCATGAAGACTTCCAGGAATTCACCGACCATTTCGGCGAATACAGCAATCATGCACCTTTGAAAAGTACCCGGAGCATTGCATAACCCAAAGGGCATGCGCCTGAAGGCATAGGTACCAAAGGGGCATGTAAACGTGGTCTTCTCCTGGTCCTCTGGAGCTATGGCTACTTGATTGTAGACCGAGAACCCATCCAAGAAACGGAAGTATTCTTTCCCCGCTAGTCTCTTTAGGATCTGATCAATGAATGGTAAGGGGAAATGATCCTTCTTCGTTGCGGCATTCAAGCATCTGTAATCCACACAGACGCGCCACGATGTGGGCACTCTCGTCACAATCTCCTCTCCATCCTCATTGGTGGTCGTCTGAATTCCCGACTTCTTCGAGACCACATGTATCGGGGCCACCCATTTCGAGTCAGAGATGGGATAAATAAAACCCGCATTGCACCATTTCTCTATCTCCTTCTTCACTACCTCTCGTAAATTTGGATTCAAATGACGTTGGAATTTACGAGAGGGTTTGGCTTCATTCTCCAAGTAGATATGGTGCGAACACAGAGCGGGATTTATCCCGTGGAGATCAGAAATGCTCCAGCCTATCGCCTTGCGGTTTTTCTCCAGGATCTCTAGCAAGCGAGATTCCTACTCCTCGGTCAATCACGAACTGATGATGACCGAATATTTCTTCTCCTGACCCGCAAGGAAGGCGCATTTCAGTGTTGTGGGTAAAGGTTTGAGCTCAGGTAAGGTGTGATCATCTAAGAAATCTGGCTCAATCGAATCTGGCTCAGTGTTGGAAGTGGCTGGATCTTTCCTTGTAATGGCTGCCACCAAATTATTTGGCTCTGGAGTCGGATCGTTAAAGGTCTCCATGTAATCGGCGAAAGCCACGTCCGACTCTTCATCCTCATCTTCTGATTGTCCTAAAGAGGGAAGGACTGACAAGCCTAGCTGGGCTTCTAAGTCATCGAAGATGTAGGGGGATGCAGGTTCTGAGCTGTACTCGTCTCTGAGGATCTCGCAAACTGACTCATGCACTGGATCAGCTCCGGAGGGGAGGGACTCATCGATGCTGGCTGGGTTCTGTCTCCATGGCCCAATTGTGTCTACATGATCGCGGTCTACTTCGGACGAAGAGTACTCGGTACTGGATTCGGAATCCGGTCTCTGCCATCTGGTTTGCTTCATCTCTAGTTCCTCATCTCCGCCTGGAGTTTGGAACTGGATCTTCCCGATCTTGTAATCAAACAAGGCCCCCGCTGTCCTGAGGAAGGGCCTGCCTAAGATGATCTAGGAGTCTCTCCAATTACGAGGGGTTTCCATATCTAGGACAGTGAAGTCCACCATGTATTCCTGCCCCTCGACTTTGATCACAACATTCCTCAATTCTCCTTGGGACCTCTAGGTTGATTTATCAACGAACTGCAGGAGGGCTCTAGATTTCCTAAGAGGTCCGAGATTAAGCCGATCATAGAGGGTTGTAGGCATTAGGTTAATTGAGGAACCATTGTCCAGGAGAGTGCGTGCAAACGCGATGTCATCAACATGACTCACTACATAGTGTGCACCCATGTCTCTTCGTTTCCTTGGAAACGAGTTCTTTATTGCACAAGTCGTGGCTACTGACAGAACGCGTTTCTCAACACGGCTTTTGGTCTTCCTGTTAACCCTAGTAGGTGTGCATCTCACCTTAAGGTATTTCTGAAATGCAAGAGTCATTTCCACGTACTTGTCAAAGAGGATTGTGACCTTGATGTATTTGTTGCAGAACTCGGCCATCTCAGGGTCATCTTTTTGGATTTTTTGAATTTCTTCTTTCCACCCGTAAGAGCTCGGGGAAAAGGGATTATTGATTATAACTCATGTTCTGAAACTGAAATTTTTTCATTGAAAGCTAGAACTGAGTTCTGTACACGACTCGGACTCTGACTCAGACTAAAAGAAACATGCAGGGGCGAAACCGGTGATGCATCTTCTGCTTCTTCTGGACGGTCTTCCTCAGATGGAGGTGCGGGCTCTTCATCAGTTTCGTCGGACTCACTAATGATGTGGGTTTGCTGCTTCGAGGACCCAGAAGTCCTCTTCTTCTGCCGGTGGTGGTGACGGTGATGTTGCTCCTCTTCTTCCTCCAAGTTCTCCTCAGGTAGAGACTTGGTGGCTCCTTCCTTTGGTGCTCGTGCCCGATCAGGTACAATCACGGTCCTTCCGCTCTTGATGGACATATGATTTACATTATTATACGAAAGGATCTCATGTTCAGATAAAGACTTATCTGAATAGTATACCTGATCACGAGGTCGATTCTAGCTTTGATTTAAGCTGTTCGGGTTGGCCTGAACCTGGGCGGGAATTGGGGTCTTTGGCGCCATTTGTTGATCCTGGGTACGAGAGACACGATTCAGATTGGTTCTCATATCCAGGTAGTCATTCTGGATCTGTTGGACCCTATCAGACAGGGTCTGGATCGCCAAGGTGAGGGACTCCAATTCAGTGGGCTGAGATGGCTGGTGATGCTGACTTGCAGACGAGGTTTTGTACTGGCCCTACTGGCCATGCCGATACTGCTGATGTTGTTGGGACGGACCCTGCTGGAATGCGCGTTGCTGCTGCTGGTGCTGGTGAGGCTGGTACCCTTGTTCGAGCCTGGACTGAACAAAGCGTGGTGCAGGGACGGACCTGGTTTCTTGGTAAGCTGGGAATGGTCAGTGAGGCTGACCATTCCCCATATCCGATTGTCTGACGATGGGGTCACGGCTATACCAAAGCCCGTTGATCTGGAACACCTGCGGAGGCTCCTCATATCCGGTCTCCACTTGTGGGGGGTGCATGCTGGTCCTGCTGGGTGTAAGTCTGATCCCGACCACTCTGAGGCCCTGGTGCATGTTCCTGTACAAGATGGACTCGATGTACATGTACAGGTGGTGCAGAAGGGGTAGCTTTATCTTAGCTACCTTCTCAGAAAGTTCCTCCACTTGCTTCGGTAGACGTAAGAGAGACTCAAGGTCAGTGACTCTCTTGTGGATCTGCTCGACCATGGTTAACTTATCAGCAATCATCCCCATGCTGGGAATGATGTCCTCTGTCAGATCTGCTACAGTCATGCGGGTTGTCTCATTAGATAAGATTGAGGGAGACAACAGATAGCCTCTGGTGGCCTGCGACCTGCCAGTTTCCGCCATCTGCTCTGGTATCTTCCATACAGCATCCTCATTCTTATTCAGATAGCTTCCTCCACAGGCGGCACTTACTAACCCCTGCATCTCCGGGGTTAAACCACAGAACAAGGTCTGGACTAAGATCGCCTTAGAAATGTCGTGGCAGGGACATTTCTGAACTAGGTCATTAAACCTATCCCAGGCATCATGGAATGGTTCGCTGGGTCCCTGGGAGAAACTGGCGATCTTGGTTCTCATTTGGTTAGTCCTACTGAGAGGGTAGAACTTCTTCAGAAATAATTCCTTGAACTGCATCCAGGTTGTACATCTCACCCCTAGGTTCTTCAGCCAATGTGCTGCCGTATCTCCTAAGGCAAAAGGGGTGGCCTTCAGTCGAATGTAATCCTGCCCAACCCTAGGATGGCTAAGGTTGTTGCAAACCAGCTCAAAGTCTCGGAGGAAGGCATATGGTTCTTCATGGGCATTTCCGTTGAACTTCGGTAGCAGGCTAAGGAAGTGGGGCTTGAGTTCAAATGCTTTGGCAGGAACCGTTGGTGCCAACCAACTTTGTATTTCATTCTCTGCTGGGTTATAGGCATCAACCATTGGTCGGTCGACTCCTCCTACCGCAATGATTTGTCCCATTCTTGCTATAAGATCTGCATTCTGTTGTTCGGCTTGGGCGAGGCGAGCCAATACTTGCTGGAGTGGATCATCTTGGTTTCTCTCATCTGGGGGCTGCTTTGGTGGCATCTTGTCCTCTAGTCCTGGGAAATGTAAATGATCTGGATTAGAGGATGACTCAAGGAAGGGTTTCTTACCGAGGCGATGGTCTTCCTCGGTAAGCTCAGAGGAAAGGAGAGGGTTGGTTTGAGAGTAACCACCCTAGGTGTGAGGGATCCAGAACTCAAGAGGGTCATGAGTCCTGGGTGGTCCAAGGTGCGCTTGGGCCTGTGAAGATGATTTTCGTAGGGGGCTCAAAGAGATATTGGCAAATAATGTGTCGATATTCCCCCAGTTATTCATCTTGAAGTGGCGAGAAGAGTCGGGAGTTCTAAGTAAAGATAGGATTTTACACCTACCTAAAGCAAGCAATTCAATCCAAGACCCTGGGTTCACACTCAACACAGTGAAGGAATCGAAACCGAGTCCAATTAATATTGTTAATTTTAAGTGTGATTTTTCAAGCAAGATAGCAAGGATTTACGCAGCCTATAGGGAAGTCGTCTCAGAGTCGGATGTGTCTTCCCTGTTTAATCTGTCGCCTAAGATACCACCGGTCCTTTCTTTCTTCGCTCCTATCCCAAGTTGAGGACTCAAAGACCATGCCCCTATCTACCTGCAAGCAGGCGGAGGCTGACAAGGCTGGGACTTCGCCCCGAAGGGTTACTAGCAACTTATCGCGAAGTACCGCTGGTTCACCCCTGACTACCCGCGAACAGGCGGAGGCTACTTGGTACTAGTCAGTGAATCTGAAAGTATCAAACTTGTGATATTTGCTAGGATTAGTTGGCCCGTGATATTGAAGGCGGGGATTTGGGCTCTTCCTTAAGATGTTCACACACTCAAGTACCCTCACTCAGCCTGAAAACAAGGTCGGGGATTAGTCTTCTGCAAACAATTTTTCCAATTTTATTGATTTTTTTGGTTAATAATGTTAGCAGTCCCGGTTTTAAGTTAAGTTCTCACTTCTTAGTCCAACCACACAGCACGCCTATCGTCCAGTCCCAATTTCCGTTTAATTTAAGTGTGAAAAACAGAGGGGGAAATCGAGAAAAGCCGATGCACGAAAAACGATGATGTGTATGCTGAGTTAAGAAGACTTACAATGATCCCTTCGCTTGTATGCAGGATGCAAAAAAGAATTGAAATTTATGCAAATGCAGATGACAAAATCCACTCCTAGACAGGCAGTTCTATTACCGAGTGAAGAACAGGTTGATTTGACTAGATCTGCACTCTAGGTGCATCTTTTAAGTGTATGTGTGGTCCTAAAAATTACGAGCACAAGCAATTCCTAAAGTGGCTCGAGGAGCCGCTAGTGCAAGCCTAAGTTACAATTCAAACCACACAGCACACGGGGACACGGTTCCACTATTTTTACACACGCTAGAACCCAAACGGGAACCGCTGGAAATGATGTGAAAAATATGGAAATAAATAAAAGTACAAGTTCTCTCAAATCACTCAAAGATATAAAATGTCAATTCCTCGAAGAGTCTTCGACTCCTCGCATTTCTCGCACAAAAATAATTTGAGGTCGGATAAAGAACGACTCAAAAAATACAAAAATTAAAGGATGGAAAATATTCACAAGAAACCTGGGGGTCAGACTACCCAGGGATATAAAATCGAACCCTCAGAATTTCACTGCAAATTAACCTAAGCCGTGCCTCCCTGGCAACGACGCCATTTTGATGAGTTCTCCCGCTACCCTTGTTAATTCGATCAAATTAATGTCCAAATTAATTATCAATGTTCGTTGTAGTCGGATAACGAGAGCGGATCAAAAACCACTTTCAATTATATTCAAGTTAATCTCGAACGGCAATTTTTTTTTACTTGGTGGAAGTCCAAGGTCAAACTCAGGGAGGCAGCTGTCTCCTTAGGTATATTTAAAGCAAATTTCAATGTGTGATTTTTAGAAGAGATATTTTTGGTCTTTTTTGGTTTTTTATGCAAGATACATGCAAAAATCAGGACAGTTTTCAAGTTAAATCAGATAAGTGTTCAAATGAAGTCTAAAAATAATGAAACTTGGCCAGATGATGAAATATGATGTTAAGCTACCCTAATTTTTTTGGAATTTTCTGACACTAAATGAATTAATTGTGAATTAAAAATTAATGCAGGGTGATTTTGACTAATTTAATTTTAATAAATATCAAATCACAATATTTTTGGGAATAAAAATTATCCTAGATAGATCTAAAGATAAGAAATCCCAGGAAAATTGTCAGACGTTAATTTTGATATGAAATGAACCTATTAAAAAATAAATCAAGGAAATCACCAAATAATTTATTTAGACCTCGAAATACGTGCAAATGAGATGAAATTTTTATGCAAGGTGCATCTAATTTTCCTAGAGCTAATGTGATTTTTCTGGGAATTTTTGGAGTCACAGAGAAATTACTATTAATTAAAAGGTTAAATTGGAAAAAATATCAGAGAATTGAACCAATTAATTAATTAAAAATTCCACTGATATCCCAAAAATGTGCCAAGTGTCACATAAATAAAGGACAAGTTAAACTACAACATGCAATTTTTTGGAATTAAAAAATGATGAGATATGGACACCTAAATATGCACGCAAAGATAGGGGTATAACTGCAATACAGGAATTAAAAATTGCTCAAAATAAAATATGCTGACAACGACCTTTATGCAATTACCTGAAATGCAGGGGGTGGAATGCAAATTCTCCACAAACGCACGTGCTCCTCACGTGGGTACCCTTCGCAGGGACTGAATTGTAATTTCAGAAACCTTGAGAGGCCTCAGTGCAATTTTCCTAGGACGCACGTGCTCCTCGCGTTGAGGGACCTAGGCTCTGTGGACGTCGGCGGCTCGGGACGAGGCTTGGATGCTCTGGAGGTTCAGCTGGAGGCTCGGAGAAGCTTCGGGTGATCCGAGCCTAGAGGTCAGGGAAGAGGCTCGGATCGGGCTACGTGGCACGATTTGGACCGTGGATCAAGTGACGATCCAACGGTCAATGGAAGCTAAGGCGTGGCGTGGCTAGATCCTTCAGATCATCGATTGATCCATCGCTGATGGTCTCGCTCCTACTGATGGCAACGTGGACGACGAGTGACCGTTGGATCTAGATTGATCCAACGGCACCTGGAGTGCGATGAAGCAGTGACGTGGCTGATCTATCGCCGCTGGATCGCGATAAATCCAACGGCTCTCTGCTGCTCCGAATGAATGCGACATGGCGTGACTCTGATCGTTCGATCAAAATGATCGAACGGTTGAGGGATGTCATCCCCAAAGGCCCTCCGCCTCTTGCGGAGGAGAAAGCAGGGCTCTGGCGAAGCTGGGCTTGCTCCGCCCGGTCCTCCAGCCGTCGATGAAGCTCTCGGGGAATGTGACGTAGCTGGGAAGATGCGGGGCGAAGTGGCGAAGCCTCCGGTAGCCTCAGGAGTGGAGGAGGTGGTCTGGAGTTCGATGACGACGAAGCTCGAAGGGAGCTCCGACGAGCTTCCGGCCAGTCAACGAGATGGCACCTACAGAGAGTTAGATGATAGCGAAGCGTGCGTGTGTTCGTGGAGGTGGTGCTGAGTGAAAGGCGAGGCCTATGCCGGAGTGAGGGGTGTCCGGTGATCGAGCTCCGCCCAGGTGGCGGAGCAGGCGTCGGTGAGAGGTGACGTACAGCATTTGAGGAAAAGAAGGGGAGCGCGAAGATCGGAGCTCCGTCGCGGAGCTCGGAGGGATGAAGGTGGAGCAAGAAAATAATGGTGGAGCGCGAATTAAATCGGAGAAATCAACGGGAAAATAAAGAGAAGATCAGAGGAGGATGGAGGACGCTACCTGGGGAATGGAGCTAAGGTTTGAGCTCCATGTCGTCGCTCGAAGGTCGGTAGTATGCCTGAGCTCGCGCAGATCGCGGAGGGGGGCTGCAGCACGGCGAAAGCGGCTGTGGATCTCGCTGGAGAAGAAGGCCTGTCGTCGCTCGAAGAAATGCTCAATTGTTGTCACCAATCGAATGCTCTGAGCTCAAGGGTTCTCTCTGGAGTGGCGGATGGGCGTGAAGGTGGCCGGAGTTGATTATTTTATAGGTCAAGGGTGACGGGGTAGCTGGTGACGAGGTGAAGTTCATGGTCGTCGTGGGGCGACTCTGGTGGGAGTTGTGGTGAGTGAGGGAGCTGGCGAGGATGAGGGAGGAGTGGACTCCATCGTGGTGGTGTTGGCGGTTGGAGAGGGTGGCTGGAGTGGGGCCGAGAATAGAAAGGGGACGACGGGTCGGCGCAGTGGAGATCGTGGGAGAGAGGGAGCGCCGGAGGTGGAAGACGAGTTCCCAACCGTTAGATCTTGTGATCCAACGGTTTAGAGCGAGGCGCTACGGAGCGGCTTGGATTTGATCTGAGGCGAAGCGATCAAGGGGTGTGATTGCGCCACGTGGTGAGTTGTGGGAGCAGCGCTGGCGAACGGCTGCGATGAGGACTAGATGTCGATCGAAGGGCTGAGGACATCGAGTGGATCGAGCAGTCATGATGGAATAGATCGTGTGGATGAAAGTGTGGCGCGTGGCGCGAGGGGAGTGAAGCGCGAACAGGTGGTGCAGATGAGAAGGGGGCTCTGATCAAAGGGTTGGCGATGAAGGCGTACGTGGAGGTGGTGCAGCCATTGGATCGGGTTGAAGATCCAAAGACTATGGGCGCGGGCGGCTAAGGCCAGGGGAGCGGGCCACGTGGCGCAATCAGAGGGCGCCACGTGGCCAGCTGTGAGTGGCTCAGAGGAGAAATGAGTTTAGAGAGAGAATGAGGCCGAATTTGGAAAAACTCAAAACATGGAAGTTGTAGATCTCGATGAGATCTACAAGTTTCATGTTGACCAAAGACGGAGATGAGGTCAAATATGATACAAAAATACAGGGAGTACAAATATACACATATATAGTATACACAGAGGCCCAAAAACCCTTCTTCTTCCTACGAGCTCCAAATTAGATGAAATTAGTCTCATTTTAAATGTCTTTGAATGTGTATTCATCTGAAAGTGAGTAGACCTATTTCGGAGGTTGTGAGAGGGAGTTATGAGCTTTCTAAGATCCAGAGGTTCTAGGGCTTTATTGGGTGCTTTTACAAAGGGGATCCCTGACTTTTCTTCCTTATATTATTAACTAAAGGTGTACATATTATAAGGTGTTTTATTCTGGAGGAGATATTAGGTGGATACTTTACAAGTGGAACTGGCTTCTTATTTAATGCAAATATGAGTGATAAGATGCATATATTATGAATGCATGTATGAATGCTAATTGTGCAAGATAAAGGGAAATATGCTGCTATTTACTCGGGAACAAGCCTCTATTTTCAACTTTTAAAGTGATGAATCACAGATTCATCAATCGCCAACTCAAACAGACAAGATAATTTGGCTGAACCTTCACGACCTTCACTGAGTTGAGTTGGTGAAATCGGGGTTTGAATTTGTGTATCGAATTGTGTGACAATACACTTGCACACATGATCATGGCTTCGCAAATCTTTTTCCATTCCATTTGAAGATGTCAGAATTTTAGCATTCATACCCAGACTCCATGGGTCGCGCTCACATGATAAATTCCCGATCTTCATATCCACCTTCTTTTCAGAGGAACTCTTTCTTTGAGGTAGTTTCTCCCCAGCCACCATTCTCTTCACTCACCCACCCTTGGTGTGAAATAGTGAGATACAAACCGCTCCCAGAACCGAACATTTTCTATGAAGACATAATGGAGCGAGCGGACTTGAGGATGAATATAAGCGTAACCAACTTTGATAGAGGAACACGGTTCTCGGTTACGTATGAAAATTCACGGTCTGAACCATCCTCTACTCAGGATGATCCATAATATGAGTATGATCACCTTTCCTTTGACCACATAGATGATATCCAAAGTCAAGGAAATAGGACTTATGACCAAAACCTAGTCACAGAAACTGACTATTTCTCGATTTGGGAAAAATGCCAATGTTGCGGCATACCGAGCATTGTCACTCAAATTCAAGTCATGAGACGATAATGGATGACATAGCTTAGATCAATAAGAGGACCGAGATTTTGACAGAACAAATTGATAATGTCATCCAAATAGTCAAAGATATGATAATCAACCATGATGAGTCAAGAAAATCACATAGCAAACCCAGAACTCATAATGTGCATGACACCCACACACAAACGCCATAGACCACTGACCCTTCTACTGGCTTTAGTGAAAATTCTAAAAAAAATAAAATCAGAAAATCGGACACCATCAATATGGAAGCATTTTGCAAAAAGGTTGATCTTAGAGTTTCCATTAATAAAGGCCATAGAGTATGCTCTCGATCTTCAGAGATTTGTGAAGAGTCGACTATCACCTTAGAAGACAGGAAAAAATATCTCAAACAGAATATCATTTAATCACTATGGCCACTTCAATGATGATGATCCAGACAAACAAGGTTCGGAAAGTAAAACGGTTGACCAAGGTGACCTGTGAAATTGAGAATACCAAGTTTAATAATGTTCAGATTGATGACGATTATACACTTAATATCCTCTCGAACTATGTGTTTGATAGACTCGAACTCGTATCACTCAGAAAGACACGAGTGATCGTTCAATTCCCTGATCAATCTACAAAATGACTGAGAGGAATCTTTTTCTGTTGTCATTAATTTCCATGGTGTCGCACATAGAGTGGACTTCATTGTCCTGGACATTGAACACCGAGGAGATTTATCTGAGTCTCCCATTATTTTGGAAAGCCATTTTTAGCTTCCGCTAGAGTGACTATTAATTGCAAGACTCAAGATATCATATTCCTGAACCCTAACGAAATTGGTCAAATTCTTAAGGATACATCAAATCGTGAGACAACTGAACAAGAAATCGGCAGTCGTGACATAAAAGAATCCTCACATGTCCAAACATCTCCACTTATCACATACACAAACAAAGGAGAGCCATCTTATGAAACGGCTGACGAGCCTACGAAGATGAATGAAATCAACCAAGACACACATGATTCACCATACCTGGATAAGGTTATGTCGAATTTCCCAGAGTCCACACGCACAAAACCAACAAAGAGTAAATACTCAGGATGTGTGCTCACCTTACAAGAATATTACAATTTATATGGAGATTCATCTGATAGAGAACCCATTGGTCAGCTCCTCACAAAGAGTACCTCCTGAACCAACTAAAAATGTCAATTTCAACATTTCAGAAAAAGTATCTCTTAAGAGTTACCGTGAAACTCCGTATTTATTTTCCTAAAATATGGAGTATTTTTACATCCAAAAAATGAAATAAGCATGCCATTTCGTATATCTCCTCGAAAGATCCAACGATCCCAAGAACATCCAATTTCGACACTCTTAGCTCAAGATATTGATATTTTAAGTTGGAGGATCAAGATCCATATATGGATCCGAACCAGATTCGAAATTAGGATCCAAAATTCACCTCTCCTTCTATAAATATGAGGTGGTAGGCTACCCACTCAAACCCTAGCCACCACCATCCTTATTCCTCAGTGGAGCATTACCACCTTGGTTAGATTTATCGTCGGAGGGCTGTTGTCGACAGTGGAGAAGGTGCTTTGATCGAAAATCCGCAACTGCCATCACGTAGGGGAGCTCAAGGTCACTGTGGCACACACCTTCGTATTGTGATCGAGCAACGAAAATACCATTTCCGTGTGAGAGATCCGGAGGGAACATCCCCGGAGATAACGATGAATACCCCCTCTTGTTGTTGGTTTCCGCGCAGTTTTCCTATATTCTTGAACATTCATTACACCGTAAGATTTCTTATGTCATTTTTATGCTACAATTTTGGTAGTATCTTATCATACCCCTTAAAGTCGTATATCATTTAGTCCCCAGTGAATCGTTTTGTGATTTGATAATCACATTTCGGTAGGACTGATTTTCTTCTTATAACATCCAAGTATAGGAAATACCATACTAAGTAAATTTATTGTTACCTACGAATACATAATTCTTCGTGTGTATGGTTATGCATTGGACTGGAGATGTTTTTTTTGTATTGGGCATATGCTTATTTTCTCGGAGAAGAATTTACGTTGAGGTGGTGATCTTACTAATTAAAGCCAATCGTATCATTTTTTTTCAAACGTTACCTTAAGAACAACACTCGATCTAATGATTATTCCATTTCTCTCTTTAATTATGAAATTAGTGGAGGAGGTGGATTTTAATGATGATTGGCAGAGCCAATACCTATCACAATAATAATAAGTATATCTCAAAATTGTTGGTATGCGAAATTGCCATTTAATTTCATTGACCATTATTATCTTTTGTAACGTACCCACCATTACTATTTTGCATTAACTTTTTGATTGCTTGTTGCAATTTATAATTGAGTTTGTCTATGTGAAGATAGAAGATGATATATTAGACATTAAAATTCTAAGTCATTAGCATCATCTTTGCATCGCTAGGTACGAATGATTAGTATATATACAGAGGTTTGATATTATACTTATATCAAGGAGCTAAAAAAAGCATCTCCTTTCAATGAATAGATTTGCATATACGTCATCTCTCGAATTTTATGAGATGGGAGATAGAGTCCATATTTAATAATTATTGGTAGATGATGTTGACGGCAATAATTAATGTACATGTATAGAACATGCACAAAATATGTATCTTGCAATATTAAATATCTCATAGATAGTTTCTCTTTTCATATTATGAATCGACGTAATGATAACTTCATATTTCTACATAATCATAAAACATATTATGCCTTCATTTTCAATAGAAGTTGATATTAGATTTTCCATGGGATGAATGAAGGTAGTATATTATCTCACAAAAAGAGAGAGAGAGAGCTCACGATTGATACATATGAATAACTACAGTTCTTATGGTTAACAAAAAAGATAATGAGGAGAGATAATACATCTAACATTGTATAATTATGGAAATCATTACATTCCCTCTAAGATTTTAGAAAAATAGAGTGATGGTCTAAACACACTAGTAACCGTTGATATTAACTAAATATATGACTACCATGAGAATTCTAAGCATCCTTTTTTGATGAAGTATAATGACAACGAGTCTGTTAGATTTCCTACATAGAGTTGTATTAAAATTTCTGAAGTAATTGTCCTATTACGAGTGAGATTTCACGGTGATTGGTTAGATGTAGATAGGCACCTCAAGGGATTGGGCATGCATCCTTAGGCCTCGGGAAGATGCCTTGAAGGTCGCAACCCCAACGGACGAGTTGGATGACGCGTTGCACCTAGGAGCCCACGGTTAACGTTCTTGGTTTTGCACTTATACACAATATTATGACTAAAAGTAGAATCAGGTGTAGCTACATCAAATTCTATTTCAAGTATTATTATTGTGAGAGGTGTTCCGGGATGTGGTTTGAAGTTGGAGATTTGGGGTTGTAATCTTTTCATATCCGATCAAAAAGAGATCTGTGAGAGTTACTCAAAATAAATATCAACTTCCTGTGTAGCGGAAACATGCGAGTTGCGTACTTGTGTGTGCTAAAATAATACGAGAAATGATTAATAATTAATGATCAGATGCCAATGATTGTATATCATTGTAGACTCTCACCAACTTATAGAAATATCAATATCTCTTTGATGATACTCAAATGATTATTATAGCAATAAATGAAATCAATTGTTACGTGATCCAATGTGAATCGGAATAACATGGTATTTTTCTCAGTTTCTACAATATATGCATATGTCATTAAATAGAATATAGTATACATTCTTTTCTACCCCTACATTAGTTATTATAGTGTTTGTCTCGTTACTGGGTAATTGCTCATAACATTACCCTCGTATGAACCCAACAGGTGTAGCTGAGCAGTAGCCGTAACATTGTGGCCTTTGAGAAGATCAGATTTCTTATGTCGTACTTGCGCTAGACATGGTGCGTTCTACTTAGAGTAACTTATTTATTTCTATATTATTTTATGTTCTTTTTGAGAGACATTGTAGTAAGATATTTGGACAGTTTCTTCTACAAAATTATAATTGTATGATGTATCTCATTTTATGGAGATGGACTTGATTATTATTGTTATGAATGAGAATGGACATTACAATTTCTTTCCATTTCATATTATTCTCCTGTTGTTATTATCTTTCAAATGTTGATCTAATGTGCATAAGATGGTTTGCTATGTATCGTAGATCATGGGCATATTTGAAACGTAGGTCCGACGCTATCATTCTGTCGGTTTCAGTAGCCGGAGGGACGGGCCGTTATAGATGGTATCAGAGCCTGATACTCCATTCTCTCTTTTGTATATTAGAATACCAACAGGATTTGAAATATAAATATAGCACTAAAGTCTTCTGACTTTGGCATTTGTTAAAGAGAATAATTCAAAACCTGTTTAATGTGTCCATTGTCCCTCTAAGCATGAATATAATTTCTAATATAATGAATCCACGGGAGAATCATTTCTCCTGTTGACCTTGATGTTGCACAGTAGCTGGCCTTACTAGTTCAAGTCCTACAGGGTACACAACAGTGTCAGGAGGTATTGGAGCAAAGGCTCCTTCAGCAGGATGACTCCTCATACTAGCCCTCTCGTAAGGAGGAGGATAGTATTCACCCTTCGGTGTCTCTAGACCCGGAAGGATCAGATGACCTAGAGGCATTGCAAAAATATTAGATGACCTACGCAACATATCAGATTTCTAAGGTTCCACAATTCTTTGGCATCGGCACACCAGATGAGGCCAAACTGTGGGTGGATCACGTATCCAAGGTTTTGCGGATGATCCATGCTCCTAAAGAATCATGTCTTGAATTCGTGGAATTTTCACTAGCAGGCTATGATGAATGTTGGTGGTATGCCACCAAGGAATACCTGGAGGATCCCATAACATGGGAGCTATCTCTTGATGAGTTCCAGCCAGTTCTACCCTGATCACTGGGTTGAGAATCATAGGAGGTTGTTTTCTGAATTGAAGTAGGGGTCAATGACGGCCCAAGAATATCTCATTCGCTACATTGAACTCTCCCGCCACTCACCTGCAACTACTACTTTTCCTGAGAAGAACTTACAGAAGTTTATTCGTGGTTTGCGTGAATGTGTAACACCAGCTGTCTACATTGGATTTCACTTCCATCAAAAAGGTAGCTGCTAAGGTTACCAAGTTGAAGGCAACTCAGAGTCAGCTTCAGGGGGGTCCATCACATTTCCAACCACCTCAATCAAGGAGATCTACTCGTTGAATTTTCTACAGAGCTCGTAGAGAGTATCATCTCCACCCAGTGGCTACCACTCCTACCGTTAGCAGATTCTCCCCTACACCTATTTTGGGGCAGGTCTTGACGAGTCGCGGTACTATTTCTTTATGTTCTCTACACACTCCTGGAGTCACAAGATAGGAGGTGCCAGCTTTGTCTTGGGAGGTTCCTATTCTTAGCCAGGAGGTCGTAGGTATTTCCACTGCCAGCAGCTGGACCATTTCAAGGCCAAGTGTCTCCTACTTGCTAGCAGCTCAAACGATCATCAACCAAGTGTACGACCAACTTTCTCATATGTGCAGTCACATGGACCAGCTTCTCGTCGTGGAGGTCGAGGATTTCAACGTCCTCCACAACGATTGCAGGTTCTAGTGCCCCACCACAACCTTAAGGACAATTGAATGCAATCATGCAAGAGCAGGCCCACACCTTAGGAGCTATAGAGCGAGGTATGATTTTAGTGCAAGATGCATCCTTACACGCCTTATTTGACTCGGGAGCCACATACTCCTTTCTTGCAAATTGATTAGTGTCTAAATTAGATAAAGAACCAATATGTGTTTCATCTGCTTATTACATCAAGGGCCCAGGGGACAATTATTAATAGTGCTACAAGCAGTGGAGAATGTCGCAGTGCAGATTGGCGGGCATCGTTGACGTGCTGAGGGGTCTTTTGCTTTTGCCAGATCTATAGAGATACTACGAGTCCTCCGTCCCAGATTCCCTCACCGTGGCCATCTGGTTCACCGTTACTACCAAAAAGTCTCATGTCCCTCTTTCATCTCGATCTCGGACGATGAGGACCCCAGTCGTGCTTCTGGGATGTTCGCATATCTTTTACTTGTTCAGTTGGAAGATTTTGATGTTATCTTGGGGATGGATTGGCTCGAGCAGCATCATGTGTGCTTTGATTGTTTTGAGAAGACGGTAGTTTTCCATCTTCTGGGCATACATGTCTTTCAGTTCGATGGATGTACCAAATATAGTGAAGTCTTGTATGTGTCCACATTGAAGGTCCAATAGTTTCTCAATCAGGGTTGCATAGGTTTTCTCACCTATGTATACAGTTACCTGCCAAAGATCGTATGATTGAAGATGTCAGGACTGTATGAGATTTTCCTGATTTATTTCCAAAGGAATTACCTGGACTGCCACCAGAGAGGGAGATCGCATTCGAGATTACTTTGATACCCGACACACAACCGATCTCCATACCTCCATATCGAATGGCACCAGCCCATCTCAGGAAGCTCAAGGTACAACTGCAAGAGTTGTTAGAAAAGGGATTTATCCATCCCAGTACATCACCTTGGGGAGCAGTGGTCCTCTTCATAAAGAAGAAGAACAGGTCTATGCGATTGTGCATCGATTACAAACAATTGAATAAGAGGACGGTAAAGAACCGTTAACCTCTCCCATGGATAGATGATCTTTTCGAACAATTGCAGGTGAAACGATATTCTCAAAGATTGACCTACGATGGGGTTATCATCAATTGAGGATTAAGAACACAGTTGTGCTCAAATCCGCTTTTTGCACAAGATACAACTACTATGAGTTTGCAGTCATGCCTTTTGGACTCACGAATGCACCTGCCGGATTTATGGACATGATGAACATAATTTTCTGCTTGTAGTTGGATCATTTTGGGGTGGTGTTCATTGATGATATCTTGATCTACTCACGTGATGAGCATGAGAATGAGCAACATCTTCATACTATTCTTGAGATACTCAGAGAACATAAGTTATATGCAAAATACAGTAAGTGTGAGTTTTGGCTTACCAAGGTAGCTTTCCTCGGTCATGTAATTTCGGGAGCAGGTGTGGCAGTTTATCCAGCCAAGATAGAAGAAATAATAACCTGGGAGCAGCCCAAGACAGTTACCGAGATATGCAGTTTCTTAGGCCTCACAGGCTACTACAGACATTTTGTTAGGGGCTTCTCACAGCTAGTCCTACCACTTACTCGGCTAATACAGAAAGATGTCCCCTTCATTTGGCGCGACAAGTGTGAACTGAGTTTTCGCATGTTGGAGAGACTGAAAGTGCTCCGATCCTCACCCTTCCTTCAGGCACCTTAGGCACCGAATAGCAGGTGCTAAGGTCTTTCATCGGCTATTATCATCCCGTGAACATTTTACGGTGTATACTGATGCATCGAAGGATGGTTTAGGAGTAGCGTTGATGCAATGTGGGAATGTTGGAGTTGGCAGCGATAGTCTTCGCATTGAAGATATGGCGTCTCTATTTATATGGAGTCACGCTTGAGATTTTTACAGATCACAAGAGTCTCAAATATATCTTTGACCAGCGGAAGTTGAATATGAGGCAAAGACGATGGATGGAGCTGTTGAAAGATTTATCACCTATGTATACAGTTACCTGCCAAAGATCGTATGATTGAAGATGTTAGGACTGTATGAGATTTTCCTGATTTATTTCCAAAGGAATTACCTGGACTGCCACCAGAGAGGGAGATCGCATTCGAGATTACTTTGATACCCGACACACAACCGATCTCCATACCTCCATATCGAATGGCACCAGCCAATCTCAGGAAGCTCAAGGTACAACTGCAAGAGTTGTTAGAAAAGGGATTTATCCATCCCAGTACATCACCTTGGGGAGCAGTGGTCCTCTTCATAAAGAAGAAGAACGGGTCTATGCGATTGTGCATCGATTACAAACAATTGAATAAGAGGACGGTAAAGAACCGTTAACCTCTCCCATGGATAGATGATCTTTTCGAACAATTGCATGTGCAACGATATTCTCAAAGATTGACCTACGATGGGGTTATCATCAATTGAGGATTAAGAACACAGTTGTGCTCAAATCCGCTTTTTGCACAAGATACAACTACTATGAGTTTGCAGTCATGCCTTTTGGACTCACGAATGCACCTGCCGCATTTATGGACATGATGAACATAATTTTCTGCTTGTAGTTGGATCATTTTGGGGTGGTGTTCATTGATGATATCTTGATCTACTCACGTGATGAGCATGAGAATGAGCAACATCTTCATACTATTCTTGAGATACTCAGAGAACATAAGTTATACGCAAAATACAGTAAGTGTGAGTTTTGGCTTACCAAGGTAGCTTTCCTCGGTCATGTAATTTCGGGAGCACGTGTGGCAGTTTATCCAGCCAAGATAGAAGAAATAATAACCTGGGAGCAGCCCAAGACAGTTACCGAGATATGCAGTTTCTTAGGCCTCACAAGCTACTACAGACATTTTGTTAGGGGCTTCTCGCAGCTAGTCCTACCACTTACTCGGCTAATACAGAAAGATGTCCCCTTCATTTGGCGCGACAAGTGTGAACTGAGTTTTCGCATGTTGGAGAGACTGAAAGTGCTCCGATCCTCACCCTTCCTTCAGGCACCTTAGGCACCGAATAGCAGGTGCTAAGGTCTTTCATCGGCTATTATCATCCCGTGAACATTTTACGGTGTATACTGATGCATCGAAGGATGGTTTAGGAGTAGCGTTGATGCAATGTGGGAATGTTGTGGCATATGCATCACGGCAACTAAAGAACCATGAATAGAACTACCCTACTCATGACTTGGAGTTGGCAGCGATAGTCTTCGCATTGAAGATATGGCGTCTCTATTTATATGGAGTCACGCTTGAGATTTTTACAGATCACAAGAGTCTCAAATATATCTTTGACCAGCGGAAGTTGAATATGAGGCAAAGACGATGGATGGAGCTGTTGAAAGATTATGACTGCACTATCTCTTACCATCCGGGTAAGGGGAACGTAGTAGCAGATTCTTTGAGTAGGAGAACACATACCGAGGGCACCGCAGCATGGCTACAGACTTGAGATATGCTCACGACACTCAGTGAGTGGCACCTATTTGATAGTACTACAAATGTTGTAATTGTACATGTTAAGTACAATGGCATATGGGACATGACTGTGCATGGTCAGTAGACAGATCAGAAATTACAAGACTTGTTCCATTGATGTCTGAAGGAGGAGTTTGATGGATTCAGAGTTTGTGAGTCCGTCTTATGAAAGGGGGGTCATGTTTGTGTCCCTGATGATAATGAGTTGAGGAGAGACATCCTACATGAGGCTCACTATTCTAGATTATCTATCCACCCAGGAAGCGCCAAGATGTATAGAGATCTTCGTCAGCACTTCTGGTGGGAGGGAATGAAGAGAGATATTGTAGAACATGTTAGTCGTTGCCTTACTGGTCAATTAGTGAAGGCATAGCACAAGCATTCTCCTGTCTTGTTACAGTCACTTCCTATCCTGTTATGGAAATAGGAGGGTATCTCTATGGATTTTGTGACATCCTTACCTCGTACAGTAGGTGGATATGATGCTATTTGGGTTATTGTGGATAGGTTGATCAAGTCCGTACATTTCATTCCTGTGAACATGACATGCACTCAGGTAGATCTGGCCAAGTTATATATTCAGCATGTTATTCGCTTGCATGAGATTTCCAAAGAGGTTGTATCTGATAGAGACTACGTTTTACATCGTATTATTGGAGAGAATTCATTTCCCTAAAACTCGAACTGTGTCTTAATTCAGCCTATCATCCACAGATTGATGGGTAATCGGAAAGGAAAATTCATACCATTGAGGACTTACCCGAGCATGTGCCATTGAGTGGCAATGATATTGAAAGGATCACCTTCCATTGATGGAGTTAACGTATACAACAGCTACCATGTTAGTATTGGCATGGCACCTTTCGAGGCATTGCATTGACGAAGATGCACCACTCCCTTGTGTTGGCAGGAAGCAGGCGACAAAGACATTTATTTCACTCAGATAATCGAGGATACAACAAAAGCTGTAGAAACGACTAGTGCCGTCGGAAGAGTTACTCTGATCAGAGGCATCACGACCTAAATTTTAAGGTAGAAGATTTTGTATTCTTGAAGGTATCTCCAATGAAGGGTATTTAAATATTTGGTGTCAAGGGTAAGATAGCACCACGGTTCATTGGCCCTTTCGAGATTTTGGCATGTATTGGGAAGGCAGCATACCGAGTAGCACTTCCCCCTCACTTGGCAAGCGTGCATGATGTATTCCATGTATCAGACCTTCGAAAGTATATTCGAGACCCTTGGCATGTGATTACTTATGAGGCCCTCGCGGTTGAATCGAATTTGTCTTTCCCCAACGCACTCGTGCAGATTTTAGACCAGGCAGTCAAGAAGTTGCGATGGAAAGACATTCCCTTGGTCAAGGTATTGTAGCAAAGTCAAAACGTTGAGGAGGCCACATGGGAGCCTGAGGCAGATATGCGATAGAAATACCCTTATATTTTGAAGGTATGATTACGAAGCTATATTTCAACCCTCGTTAAGATTTTTATGGGTTTCGTTCTCTTTAAGATTTTTATGCCTGAATCTATGTCACATTCAAAATATATACGTTAAGTCCTATATCTCGAGGACGAGACTTCCTTTAAAATTTTTATGATGTGAAACCTCAAATTTTTCCTAAAATCTGGAGTATTTTTTACATCAAAAAAAATTAAAATAATCATGTCACTTCATAGATCTCGTCGAGATCTTTTCAAGAAGCCCAAGAACATCCAATTCCGACACTCCGAGCTCAAAACATTGATATTTTAAGTTGGATGATCAAGATCCATATATGGATCTGAACCGGATCTGAAATTAGGATCCAAAATTCACCTCTCCTTCTATAAATAGGAGGTGGTAGGCTACCCTCTCAAAACCCTATCCACCACCATCCTTATTCCTCATTGGAGCATCACCGCCTTGGTTAGATTTATCATCGAAGGGATGTCGTCGACGGTGGAGAAGGTGCTCTAATCGAAAATCTGCAACTAGCGTCACGTAGGGGAGCTCGGAATCACCGTGGCGCACACCTTTGTACCGCGATCGAACGATGGAAATATCATTTCCGTGTGAGAGGAGATCCCGAAGGAACATCTTTGGAGGTAACGATGATACTCCCCTGTTTTTGTTTGTTTCCACGTAGTTTTCCTTTATTCTTGAACATTCATTAAACCGTAAGATTTCTTATGTCGTTTTTATGTTATGATTTTGGTAGTATCTTATCATGCCCCCTTAAAGTCGTATATCATGCAGTCCCAGTGAATCATTTTACGATTTGATAATCACATTTCGGTGGGGCTGAACTTCTTGTTATAACATCCAAGTATAGGAAATACCATACTAAGTAAATTTATTGTTACCTACAAATATATAATTCTTCTTATGTATGGTTATGCATTGGACTGGAGATGTTTTTTTTATATTGGGCATATGCTTATTTTCTCGGAGAAGGGTTTACGTTGAGTTGGTGATCTTATTAATTAAAGCCAATCGTATCAGTTTTTTTCATACATTACCTTAAGAACTACACTCGATCTAATGATTATTGCATTTCTCTCTTTAATTATGAAATTAGTGGAGGAGGTGGATTTTAATGATGATTGACAGAGCCAATACCTATCTCAATAATAATAAGTATATCTCAAAGTTGTTGGTATATGAAATTGCCATTTAATTTCATTGACAATTATTCTCTCTTGTAACGTAACCACAATTACTATTTTGCATTAACTTTTTGATTGCTTGTTGTAATTTATAATTGAGTTTGTCGATGTGAAGATAGAAGATGATATATTTAACATTAAATATTCTAAGGCATTGGCGTCATCTTTGCATCCCTAGGTAAGAGTGATTAGTATATATACGGAGGTTTGATATTATACTTATATCAAGGAGCTAAAAAACACTCTCCTTTCAATTAACAGATTTACATAGATGTCATCTCTCTAGTTTTATGAGATAGGAGATAGAGTCCATACTTAATAATTATTGGTAGATGATGTCCACGGCAAGAATTAATGTGCATGTATAGAACATGCGCAAAATATGTATCTTACAATATTATATATCTTATAGATAGTTTCTCTTTTCATATTATGAATCGACGTAATGATAACTTCATATTTCTACATAATCATAAAAGATATTATGCCTTCATTTCAATAGAAGTTGAGATTAGATTTTCCATGGGATGAATGAAGGTAGTATATTATCTCACAAAAAAAGAGAGAGCTGACGATTGATACATATGAAGAACTACATTTCTTACGGTTAACAAAAAAGAGAATGAGGAGAGATAATACATCTAACGTTGTATAGTTATGGAAACCAATACATTCCCTCTAAGATTTGAGAAAAATAGAGTGATGGTCTAGATGCGCTAGTAAATGTTAATATTAACTAAATATATGACTACCGTGAGAATTCTAAGCATTCCTTTTTGATGAAGTATTATGACAACGAGTACGTTAGATTTCCTACATAGACTCATATTAAAATTTCTGAAGGAATTATCCTATTATGAGTGAGATTTCAAGGTGATTGGGTACATGGAGATAGACGCCTCAAGGGATTGGGCATGCACCCTTGGGCCTCAGGAAGATGCCTTGAAGGTCGCACCCTCAATAGACGAGTTGGGTGACGCGTTGTATCTAACAACCCGGTTGCATCTGAAGTCGCTCGACAGAGTAGGCAGGTAGTGTTGGACATGCGAGCCCACGGCGAGCCATTATGCAAGAAATGTTATTGCAAATATCATTCCCTGATCTGAAATGAAGAATAACTAATTTACATAATAGGTCTCTTAGTACAATTAGGGTTATGTACCATGGTTATCTTAATGATCATACAGTTGTTGATTCAATTACTGAATCATAGAGGCTGGTGCTTGGATAAATATCTAAAGAGTTAGATTGAGGACTCATCAAGCACCGTCAAATGATTGTTAAGAGATGATCTCCAGCCTGAGTAGTAGATGGCAATCCTTTCTCACATAGGCTGATATCTGACCGACCTCTTGATGCAGGTCCTCTACATAGGAATAGAGATTCGGAGGTGACAGATTAGTTAGGTCAAAGAGTTGACTTAACGAGATCGAGATAACCAAAGTCCTATGTCATATGTTGTCACGATATAGGCATGCATCCTCTGGCCGGAGACAGATGTGTTACTATATGTCTGAGTATGTACATTTGGTAGACCAATAGGTTGATGACCTAACCAAAGTCTATACACTAGCGCGCTGGTGTGCATATAAGGGCATATAAGTAATACGATCTCTCAAAGGGATCATACAGGTTCACTACTGAACCGGAAGACGTGAGCTCACTCATGATATATTGGGAAGAATCAAATTCCGTGCACGGTCGTCTCGCTTTGGAAGCTTGACTGAATTTGTAGGTTTGATATATACTTTTGGAAATTATATGATCAAAATCTAGGTATGATATAGGCTTTTGGAAAGTATATGATCGATACCAAATCCCAATGATCAAATGAGAAACTTACTGATAAAACCCTGAAGTAGACAGTATAAAGTTGATCTAATACTTCGGGTTTATTGTAAGTCTTCCAGTATGCTGGATGTACAGGTGTTGGGAATACCTAAGGGTGATGTGATCATAAACGATTGTATAACAATGACCCTTCCATTCCTATGGAGTGATGAAACGGATCTGGATTTTAGTGACTCCTCTCGGTAGAGAAGTAATCTGATCTTTCTCCAAATGTTGGACATTGATCTGAATGTGATTCAGATGCAATGAGAAGATTAGATTTGTAGTCTTGATTTAATCAAGTATATATGGGAGGCCCGAGATCTGGATTTGAGATGTGATCTCAATTTCCAAGTCACTATACGTGGAACAATACAATCGCTCGATCCTTATCTCTAAGTATCCGCGGAGAAAGCACATTATCCTTGAAAGAGTTCATGGATAATTTCATTCTTGATATAAGTATCCAAGCATCGAGAAAATTGATAATTAAATGTGATTTAATTATCACAGATAATATGAATTTGATTCATATTATAAGGAGAGATATCTATGATAATTAAATGTGATTTAATTATCAAGATATGAACAATATGAATGTGATTCATGTTATTTGGGCACATGAGAAAAGAGATCCAAGATGGTTAAATGTGATTTAATTATCATGGATATGAATAATGTGGATAGCACTATCCATATATATTATAAATACGATTTATAATATATAAGAGAGAGCATATTGTGATTTATATTTGTTAATTAATTTTAATGTGAATTGGATTCACATTATATGATTAATTGAAAATATAATTTACATTTTGTTTTGGGATGTGAATGTGATTCACATTCTTTTTTAATAGCATGATTGCAATATCTCACAAGATAATTGTGAATTATATTTGTGAAATAATTTACAACAATTGTTGTTGTAAATTTTGGAGATATATCATGAGATAATGAGATCTCATGAGACAATGAGATCTCATGAGAAGAGTGATCGTCCCCTATTTTTAGGGAATATGGTTTATCTCCTCATTATCTTCAAAGATAATTAATTGATTTGATTTGAATTTAAATATATTGATTTATCGATATATATTAAATTAAATTAATCGTTGTTGTGTTTTTCACAACAAGATCATGGCCATTGAAAGAAACATAAATCAATTGGTTTCATTACACAAATCAATTGGTGTTCTCCGAGAAATGTTCTTGGATCATGTGGTTTCATCACATAAAAAAATTTTAATTTCCGCTGCATCGAGCAACTAGTACGACTAGTCGCTCCCGATCGCATTAGATGTGATCATCACGCTTCTGTGATGCGCTTGAAGATTTATCCTATATCTTTCAAGTGGTATCAAAGTCAGGTTGACGAAGATTTGGATTAGATCCATGAACCTACGAAGATTTTGGTTCGTTTGGGTTTGTGAAGATTTTAGCATTTCAATTTTCGTAGTCCTGTCTTGTAATAATATTTCGGCCATATTGAAAATGTTTAAACACAAAATTTTAACTTTATAATATTCCCCATTAATTAAGGAAATAGTAGGATTTGAGTTTGCGTAATTTGGATTCTGTTTGCTCAAGATATGGTCGTTTTATCAATCATATATCCACTGTTTCGGGGATGATGATTAGAGACGTAATTAAGATGTTAATTACAGTTTTAAAATGCCTGGAAATGCGTGTTTATCACATGGTTTCGTTTTTAAATCAAGTTATCAATCTCTAGAAATTGATTTTGCTTAATTTGGATTTAAAATGAATGAGATATGTTATTTTTAGTTAGTGAGGTTCACTACTGGAAATTGCATGATTATCCAAAAATCTTGTGATTGTCATTCAAATAAATTAATGGAAATTAATTGTTAGTTTTCTGAAATGATTATTGATAAATATTTGTGAAATATTTAAAGATGATAATTGTTTCCTTGAATGACATTTCACTAACCAAAATGATAAGATAGTTGATCTTTATCATAATTGGTTGATATGAAATCATCAACAAACTTTGTTTTCATGCAAAACCCTAGTTTATCCTACAATAATTGTAGGACAACTTTTATATATAAAACCCTATTGATTGAATAGGATTGGGGATTTGTTTAGTAAATCTCATTATAATATTATCAAAATAGTTTTGATGAATATTATATGGTATAATTTCAGTTGAAAAACCGATGAGCATCTCAAAGTACATAATGATATATCTGGCATTATCCATTCTTGATGTGGATATGGTGTCTAGTCAGAGAGCATTGGGGTAGCGGGTTGCAACGTATGTGGTCCATCCCACTTTCGTTGGTACCAGCCATTATAGCGGGTAGGGACTCGATAATGCCGGAGAAGTCAAAGTGTATTTTTCTAATTATTAAAAATTGAATAATACTTACTTTGAGATTATACCTACTATTCAAGTAATAATCAAGTTTGTTGATTAAAAATTGGATTTATAATTAATTTAATGTTATTTAGTTGATTATATCCAACTAAAAGCACTCTATTATAAATAGATGTGCATTTCCCTTGGAAGAATTGATTATAATGAATGTGATTCATGATGATTAATTAAAATTTGAATATGATATGGAGGATCACATTAGTGACATCCATGGTCTCCCGTCAAGGCGGAGGGTTCCGTCGCCAGAGATTGTATGTCGGAGACGCCTGTCCGAAGTGACAGCTCCTGCATACAAGCCATTTGGATTGGGCTCTTCGCTTCTCGAAAGAGTAAGGTTGTATACGTAGTGACCCGAATATTGGGTCCTTATATTCTTGGGGCGATATTGGATTGCGTATAGCGAGTATTAAGCATGTTGACGGTTGGTTCAATTAATGATGAGTCAACGTCATCTTAGGGGTGGTGGGTCCGGGTGTTAAAGACCGAATTGGGGAATTCAAGTTGGACTTGCAAGGTGAAATGTTTTCCCCCTTCTTTTTATCGGAGTCGCGGGTTCTCATATTATTGGGATGTGACGAAGATAGGAAAGGAGATCTCATATCTTGCTAGAGATATAATGGTAAGAATATCTCTTACATTGAAAGTGATTAAGGGAATGAACTTTCATTGTTGACAAGGCAAGACAACTTTGATATAAAAATTCTTAAATCAAAGAAAAATATGTATATATATTATATATATACCATTATGCAAATTTCTTATTTTAGATAATCCTTCATTGAACCCACTCAATGTTATACTCAGTAATAACCAGTAAAATATCATGGATTGGACTCATGATCCAGATATTGTACTTGCAATTGGACACATAATGTATGTGGTTGCAATGTGCAAGTTTCCTCAACAAAATGAGGAATGACAATTAAATAAGACAATAAGACATCCACCTTATGGTTCGTATGTCTCTATAGTCTTGATCTTTCATCGAGTGTACTTTGGAAGTGACATGTCGATGGTGATCGTAATTGTCGAATAATCCTTATAAAATCAAAGAAGATATTTTGGCATACATATGTGCTCTAGACATTTAATCATGAATGACATGGTTTTCTGCATTATGCAGAATGGTAGCTCGAAAGAGATGATGCATTCAAAATGTTCGAATACATACCTGAACCAATGTTTTAAGAATCTAGATGGATGTAGACATGATGAGTGTCATCATTCTACTGTCTATACTCTAGTCATTCATGGATCTTCATAATATTCGTATTGTATGAAATAAACGAAGCATGTCTAAATATTGAAGTTCTCTTACATTGAAATCTTTTGAGTTCAACATAAGAGATCCTTTGTCTAGAGAAATGGTTGTTCATAGATAAAGAGAGCGCAGTGGAAGCATGGGTCTGACCCAAGCAAGAAGAAAAGTCAAAGAGTTGATCTACTTCCGTGACTTCCATATGGCATCCAGATAGTTGGATGAATGCCAATGCTGCAATGAGTCGATGTATTGATAGTACGACTATCTGGACTATCTAGGATCCTTAGAGAAGGACTCGGATAGTGCATCGAAATAATCTACATTTGATCATTGAAATTGACTTTCTTATTTGATAAGATAAAGTCTAATAATTGTATCTCAATCTTCTAACAACACTTGCAATGTGTTGCACGTGTTTTAGAAGAATGAAAAAATTGATCTTAAGGTTTAGAGTTATCCATATGGATATTGATGCGATTGTTACAACAATCTCTGTTGGATTGATAGACTTCAAAGTTTCCGTGGGAGAGCCTTAGTCTTAGAGAATGTCTCTATGAACTAGATATTAGAATACACTCATTGTTTGTTTCTAAATGTTGGAAATAAACATGAATTCGAGATAGAATTATCATAAAAGGCTATGATGGATATATTGCAAACAGTAATCTAACATCTAGTGGACTCCACAAAATTAGAAAAATTAATGAATGGTTTATTAAGATTTCTAATACTGAAAATTAAACCTTAACACATCAATAGGAGGATGAAGATCATTTGACAATGATCTGGCATCGAGTCTTGGACTTATATCTATTGACATGATCAATAGACTAATGAGGTATTGAACTTTAGATTGTTTGAAGGTTCAAATCTTACATACTTGTGAATATTGTATTCAAAGTAAATATGTCCAATACACTCTTCTTTGAGAATAGTGTAAGATGCCATGGTATTCATGATCTTATACATATTGATGTATGTGGATCATTTGCATCATAATAAACATTGATGATATTTGATATCATTCAATGATTATTTGTGATATGAGATTTCTTATCTTCACCTAAGAAACCTTTGAAATGTTCACAGATTTCACAATTTTTGTTTAGAACCGAAGTTTGAAGAAAGATGGAATGAATTTGATCTAACCTAGGTAGCATGTACCTGTTAGATAAAATTCAAAGAATACCTTATGGAGATATGAATATCATTTCCATCTTACTCCTCCTGATAAACCTGAACTCAATAGAGTTGTAGGGAGATACAATTGGATCATGTGTGACATGATTTGATCAATAATGTTTTTTTAGCATAATTACCTCTTAGTTTCCAGGTATATATGTAGTAGAGACTACACTATATATCCTTAATAAGATTCCATGCAAGTAAGCTGGAATTAAGCACTAGAGAGTGCTACTTCATTAGGAAAATAAAGGATGATATGGGATACCTACTTTATGATCTTGAGATTCTTAAAATATCTCATCTCTGAGAATGTGATTCTAGAGGCTGAGACTCTTGAGAATCAAGAAGAAAATGAAGTAAAGGAACTCATGTAATCTTGAGATGATAATGAGGCTCCTGAAATCGGAAACTAAAAGGATAATTAAAGATGAAACATTAATACCTCTTCAAATGAGTTTGAGGATGCATTCCATGTGTCGATTAAGTCTGACAATGATCGGACTTTATGTGATGAAGCTCCTAAGGATCATGACATGGAAAGATGGATATTAGCAATAAAGTCTAAAGTAGACTTCATATAGAAGTGTTGTATATGGCCCTCGAGGATCCACCTATATGGGTAAGACCCATAAAGGTGTAAATGGATCTTCAAGAAAAGAAGGAACCTGATGAAAAGGTAGAGACCTTCAAAGCACGGTTCATAGCCATGAGCTACACACCGGAAGAGAAGACATTGCTTGCAATGAGACTTGCTCTTCGGTGACCATGCTTAAAATCATCAGAATATTGCTAACCTTAGCTACACAACTTGACTATTACATCTTCAAGATGTAAGTCAAGATTGCATTCCTCTATGAATACCTCTCTAAGGATATTCACATGAAGTAGCCCCAGGGCTTCATAATTTGGGAAGTAAGATGTGAAAGCTAAAGAAATCCATCTATGGACTCATCAAGCTTCTTGCTGTTGGAACATAAGATTTGGTGAAATTATAAATGTTATGATTTCAGATAGAATCTTGATGAACCATATGAAGCTTAGTGGGAGTGCCTTTGTGTTCATAGTGCTAAATGTAGATAATATCCTAATCATTTAGAATGATATAAGTATTTTATGATCTGGTTATTTCATACCTTGAGATATGATCTCAAGTATACCGCTTAGATCTTAGTTCTGAAGTTGTTCAGAAGCAAAGAGAAGAGAGAGAATTGTGATTGTCACTATATTAGTACATCCTGGATATATTCTATCCAAGGAAGGCTTCCTTCCCTTAAGATTGGGTACTGACCAATCTGAAGGGATATCATATCAAGTGTTGATGGTGCTAAAACTGCTTTCCTTTGTGCATCGGTTGCTAGAAGCCTCGTATGTGCTAGTTGTGTACGAAAGGTCAGATGTCTACCATGCAGTGGGAGTAGTAAACTGTTACTAATCCTACCATAGAAATAAAACACTTGATTGCAGTAATAATAAATATCTTCAAAGATGACAAGACTTAGAGATAATGATCTCAAAGTCTCATCATAAAGAACCTAAGACTTTATAGATAGTGATCTAAAAGGTCTTAACTGTAGATACCTTGGAGATAGAGATCTCCAGGAATAAAGGTATTCTAATAAGGATTATGGAAATACTGGTTATAATAATTACTGAGCAATAGTGCATTGGACACTATAATTTCTTTATCAAGATTGAGTATCGGTTGCAAAAGATGCAACATTCGCATTGGATGCGAGCACTGTTACCTAGGAATATGCAAGTGTCATAAAAGGACTTGCCATAGTCTTTTGGGAACAGAGTGACTGATCAGCTTACCTAGCTATTTCTAAATAGCCTATGATTGTCACATGAGTGTGGGTTTAAATGATTATCCCATTAATGGATCTTTGGGCTAGTGGGAGATTGTTGGACATGCGAGCCCACGGCGAGCCATTATGCAATAAATGTTATTGCAAATATCATTTCCTGATCTGAAATGAAGAATAACTAATTTGCATAATAGGTCCCTTAGTACAATTAGGGTTATGTACCGTGGCTATCTTAATGATCATACAGCTGTTGATTCAATTATTGAATCATAGAGGCTGGTGCTTGGATAAATATCTAAAGAGTTAGATTGAGGACTCATCAAGCACCGTCAAATGATTGTTAAGAGATGATCTCCAGCCTGAGTAGGAGATGGCAATCCTTTCTCACATAGGCTGATATATGACCGACCTCTTGATGCAAGTCCTCTACATAGGTATAGAGATTCGGAGGTGACAGATTAGTTAGGTCAAAGAGTTGACTTAACGAGATCGAGATAACCAAAGTCCTATGTCGTATGCTGTCATGATATAGGCACGCATCCTCTGACCGGAGACAGATGTGTTACTATATGTCTGAGTATGTACATTTGGCAGACCAATAGGTTGATGACCTAACCAAGGTCTATACACCGTCGCGTTGGTGTGCATATAAGGGCATATGAGTAATACGATCTCTCAAAGGGATCATACAGGTTCACTATTGAACCGGAAGACATGAGCTCACTCATGAGATATTGGGGAGAATCAAATTCCATGCACGGTCGTCTCGCTTTGGAAGCTTGACTGAATTTGTAGGTTTGATATATACTTTTGGAAGTATATGATCAAGACCTAGGTATGATATATGCTTTTCACTACAACAATTAAGATCTATAATGATATTTTTTTGTTAAGAGCGCAACGAATAAAACGTCACTAAACCATCTCGTGACGAATTTATGACTCGTTGTAAGAACTGTTGCTATATAAACCGTTGTTATATTTTTAGCAACGATTACTAACCATTGAGAAATTTAAAATCACAACGAATAAAAATCGTCATGAGATTAAATTTTACAACAAATAAAAACCGTTGCCATTTGGACATGTTAACGATTTTTTGCATCACTATATAGGGTTTATTATTTAACTCTTTTAATGTATAACAATTCTTTTTCGTCACTATTTATGCCATTGCCAATAAATAATTTGTCATAAATCTTCGAAATCCACTAATTATGAAATCATCTAAAGATAATTCTCATTTAAATATTCGCTACACATTTGTTTTGGAGGAATGAAAATAAATATTTATAACATTGGTGGGATTTTAAATACCAAAAAATCAAGCATTAAATTCTAATGTATCTTCAAATAATCCAAATGCTCATTCGTCAGAATAACTAGTAGATGGTCCAGTACATAAATCATGAACCAATAACATTGAAAAACAGATAATTAGTATAAATCATACTAAGAATGAAGTTTATATGACAACTTAAAGCAAACAATCATCTTGATCGTATAATAGTAGTACTTGAAATTTAAGTAGCAAACTGAAACTATTTCCCATGAGTTATAAAAATAGCTCAACATATCCTAAAAAATTTGGAGGAAAAAAGAGAAACTGTTAGGAGATTACTAAAAAGCATCCCTCTTCCTCTTTATTATCCATCTTAATAGGAGAAAGGATTTTAACAATGGTATAGAAAACATTCATTATTAACGATACCTAAAAAGAACAATTCCCTAAATACCATAACAAAGACACATGTTCAAAAGACAACATTAGTTTGCAATTTCTAAAAGATTATTTCTTAACCGAGATTGCTTTGCAACTTGCAAAAGATGACCTATGTACTGTTCTTCGATGTCTGATCTCTGTCAGAGTTGGTCGAGCAGATCGGCTTTAATTTACATCCAAAGTTGTTTCCATCTAAATACACATCACTCCGAAAAGGAATACGAAGGAAGTGAGGGAATGAAGTATAAATAAATGCATCAAAAGAAGTAAAAAATGCAAGGAAAAACATATATATATATATATATATATATATATCAACACACTTTCCTATAATATAAATTAGGATAGCAGAAAAATAAATATATCTAGAAAAATCATTATCAAAATCAAGAATAATGCTAGTGTTGATAGTTGCTAAGGATAAGGTTCCCTGCCCACTTTTTGGTACACTATTGTGTTGTAGATTGCAAGAACAGGGACAACGACTCGTTGTTATTCATGATGAATTATATTGTAGTTGTAACTTGAAGATAAGTCATATTGGATTAGTGGCTCAAAAGCGAGGTCATCTACTGATGTTGTAACTTCCAAGAAGGAGAGATATGAAATTATTTTCGAAACAAAGTTAGTTACCATCTTGCTAAGTGCATTAATAGAAACTGAAGTGCATTTAATTAATAGATCAAAAGCATGAGCTTAAATGATAAAGAAGAATCATGTTAATTACAGAAACATAGAAACACAAATCATGAGACCAAAAGTCATCACCTTATGATGCCAACATTGAAGGAGTTCATGACCAAAGAGGAGCCATTCTCACAAAGAGAATAAATTAGAAGGATAATTAAAACTTTAATGACTGTGAATAAGCATTGTACAAAAGTGGAAATGGGGCATAACACATTCCCATAAGGAGTTATGGGATGGGGAGAAGATACCACCATAAAGCAACCTGTTTTTGGATCATAAAGCATGCTTAGATGTTGAACTGGAAATAGCTTTAAAATTAAATAACTGAAAAAATAACATCATTGCTTCCAGAAATGTGCAAAGGAGGATGGAATTATATATCATAAGAAAATAAAAATGTTGAGGTCACTTAACAACTATAGAAGTTGAGGGACTTGTAGTGAATATCAAGCAAAGGCCCTGAGCAATATGTTTATTCAATAAAAAATTGCAGTTATGAAATTCGAGTTCTCCATGGCTATAGTTTATGGTCGCAGAAAGATTAATAAAATAACTATACATTAGATATGTCACAAGACAAGGGGACATACTGGTATATCGCAGTTTTGATTGTGGCTCTGTGAGATGCCTCTCCGCCATATATCAGGGAACATGTAAAAATATAATATCCATGTATAACATATATATCCCCGTCTCTCTCTATAAAAATATAATCATACTCATGAACTATATCAGATGAATCCCCATCTCTCTCTGTAAAAATATAATCGTACTCAGGAACTATATCAAATGAATCTTTCTTTGGATTGTCCCATAATTGCTCAATTCTAAATCAGATGAAGGATTAATTATGCCTTTAGGCAATGATTCAGCTCCATGTGGTTTGCTATATGCCTAGAGAACAAGATGAGCAACAAAAAGTAAGATGTATTATGTTGAGTACTTATCATTTAGTACTTTATAAGTGAAAAGAATAAACTATAGATTGATGCAAGATAAATCACATATAATAAGTGCAACACTTACATAGTTACATGACAAGTGAGTTGCATTGGTTTGGTGGGTTGGACAATGCTTGTACATACCCAAACAGAGATCAGCATCTCCTTGATTGTATTATTGGGGTTAACGCATGAAGCATGTTTCATTTTTGTACCCATGATTTCTGTTTGAGCCAAATGTACAATTTTCCTTCATTTTTATGGTGATACAAAAGTTTCTTACTTGAGAGAAAAGGTATCCAAATCTATCCAGACATCTAATGTAAATTTTTGGCATCAAGTAGACTGGATTCATATGCATAAGCCATCAGCTGCTTCGACTGATACAATGCTTCTTGAACTAAAACCCCATTACATAAAAAGCTCAATTTAGTCAACAAAATTAAGTGGATTTTCTACGAACCCCAGTTAATACGTATGTTTCCGAATACATCTTGGATGATCCATCTATAGATGGGTCTTTAATTGTTTTTAAGTCTTGTCTTGTTCTTACCCAGTGAAAGTATATGTAAATTAACTTATGACACCAAAAACAAATCAAGACATGAGGCATACTATAGGTTTCTCTGGCTTCACTACTTAGTCATAGGACTAGTCTCAAGATGTTTATAGTAAAAAAGGGCTCATTTATATTTTAAGCAAGAAAAAGATAAGGGGTGTAGGACTGAATAGAAGACTGGATCATAGAATGACATAAATATAAATGTGAGTAACCTTGTAAACAAAAATCTAAACCATCATAGAAATAGAGAGTTTTTAAAATAATTCTAAAATACAAATAATCATAAGAATGGCATGAAAAAGAGGGAAAAGACTCACAGAAAGACTTACAGAGGAGTGCTTCCCAATAAAATAAGAAAACAACTTATATGATAGCGTGTCCAAAGGCACGACAACAAAGAAAATAACAACAACATGGCTGATAGCTGGAAATATTATGAAGGCAAAACTAAACATGAGAAATACCAGCAAATTAAAGGTATTTACAATGTAAAATGAACATGGCTTAAATATCCAGAGCATCCGAGAAGTCACAAGGAATGGTTTTTCCAAACGGATGCAATACTAGTAATTGTTGATGATAAGTGGATGAGACATATGCAACACATAAGGCATCAATAGCAACATGATAACCAGAGTGAATCCGGTGGGGAGATGTCCCATGGAATGCGACCTTCAAAAGCTGCAAGGGCTTCACCATGAACTTGTACAACTTGTCCATTTTTCTGAGGCCACCCAGCATGCTCCTTACACGCATCCTTCACAAATATCTGCATAGCATCGTAATGTTTTAGGGGCAGTTTTATCGGGCTTAGAGATCTCGACGACCAATACGTCAAATATAAATAAGATGAAAACATGTGAGAGAGTTCTGAGATCGAAGGTTTTATCATCAAAAGTATAGATCAGAGAATTGTATACATCTATGCTATAATCATACCCATACTCGATCTGGAATACGTCCCTGATGGCCACGGCCGCCACCCCGTGGCCGCCATCTGTGTCGCTCATGAAAATGAAGACGTTCGTCATCCTTTCAGACCCAATCTGATCCATCTCCATGGTCTCTCTAGCACCACCATCCTCGTCCACGTCCACGTCCCGCATGCCGTCGTACATACCTCCTTCGAGGTCTATCATGCACCGACGTGCGTGCCACGGGCTGCTGTAGGCCTACATGTTCTACAACACATCATCCGTCAACGACCTCCTCGATGCGACTTTCTTACCATTGGAGAGAATCCCTTGTTGAGATAAATTAGGATAGTTACCATTTTTAGTGTGGTTCTTTATGTAATCCTTTTGTAATTTTCCCAATGGTTCTGCCCTATATAAGGGAACCCTTGGGCCTCTCATAATATATCCAGTATGTTCCCATAACATGGTACCGGAGCCACGGTCCTTTTAGGCCGGAGTTCCCGTATCATGTCCCACCCCTTACCCTACCCGTACGCGTTGCGTGACCCCGCACCGTCCTGCCTCCCTGCACCTCTCCACCACCTCCCGGTGCCTACCAGCGCCACCTCGTACCTCCCCGCACCTCCTTGTGCCCCAGTGCCTCCCCTCGCATCCCAGAAGCTTCCTTGCGCCTCGCTGTGCCCCAGCACCTCACCGCGCCTCCCCATGAACCCCGCGTATCCCCGCGCCTCTCTGCGCCCAACACGCACCAGTGCCTCCTGCACCCTACACGTGCCAGCGCCTCCTGCACCCCACGCGCGCCAGCGCCTTCTGTGCACCAGCGCGCACCAGCGCCTCTTGCGCCCAACGCCTCCTGCGCACTCCGCACGCGCCAACGCCTCTCTTGCGTACAATGCACCTCCTGCACACTCAGCACGTGCCAAGCGCCTCCCTGCGTACGTCCCAGTGCCCCTGCGCACCTAGACGTCAAGGATCACCTCCCGTGCATGCTAGGCCAGTTCACCCGCCAAGCCTTAGCCTTCTTACAATGACGCTGTCTCCCTGCATCCGTGTCAAGGCTCGCAGATTTTGCGATCGGAGTTCCGATCGGATAGCGTGGTTCCAAGACTCTAAATCACATATTCTTGCCCTAGAAAGTGCCAATATTAAGGATGGTTGTATGAGGTTACACGTACAACTACTCATCTGTATGATTCTGTAGATTCAATCTACTCTCCGGTCGATTCTGTTATTTGGCCATCTTATATTATGACATATAACAAGGGTGATATTTTTCGTTCGGAGCCTTCAAGGGCTTGACTCCCATCGCTAAGATGGATGGGACCAACTATGAGTTGTGGTCCATGCAGTTTCTCACCCTCATGCAGTGCAACAACAAGGAGCACATCGTGACAGATCCAGAGCCAGAGGAAAGACCGGAGCAAATGCTTCTTGGAAACAAGATGATGCACATGTGTTTAGCTTTGTGGGACTCTTACTACAGAGATATCCAATGATATTCTAACTCAGCCCACTGCCAAGGCAATGAATGAAGTCAAGATCCTTCACTTACAGTTTGATATCTACAACACTAAGCAGAATGGTCGCCCCTTGCATGTTTACTACTCTTCGCTACGTGGCATGTTGAAAAACTCCATAGCTACATGCCCATCACAACATCTATTGAACAACAAAAGACGTATAGGAACTCCACGATGGTTGGAGGTTTCATGGCTGGACTTGATAAAGAGTATGATGCTGCATGTACTCATCTTCTTACTGGAGCAAACATTCCCCCTATAAAGGAGGCCTATAGCCGTCTCAGTCGACTCACTATCCCGTCAACAGCCACGTCTTCGCACTCCTCAGCAATGGCCACTTCTCGTGGTTGAGGTGGGGCGATCCAGTCCAGAGGACGTACACCCCAAGGAAGAGGCGGTGGATGACATCGTGGTCCCTGCACCTATTGCCGCAAGCCTGGACATGCAGAGGATACATGCTATCAGAAGCATGGATATCATGTTTCTGGTCGAGCAGCAGAGCAGACTGTGTCTTCAGAGACTTCAGCTCCCCAGGCTGATCCGTGCCTGGATGATATTGTCTCTCGTATTCGAGAGATCATGACTCCTAGTGCTGACATCACAATAGATACCGCTACCGTAGCCAGAGCATCTTCGAGCTCCTCAGGTATCACTTATGACTTTAATGGTAGTACGAATGCAGACATGACAGAGTGGATTGTGGACTCTAGTGCTTCTCACCACTTGTGTGGAGATAAAACGCAGCTAAAGTCCTATAGGGCTATACCACCTGGCAGATGGGTTGTCATTGCTAATGGCGACCACTTACCCATTACAGGATAGGGAGAGGTGCAGTTGACACCGCCCATGCGCCTGAAGAATGTTTTATATGATCCTTCTTTTCAGATGAATTAACTTTCTATTAGTCAGATCACTAAGGATCTACATTGTCGTGCCATCTTTGACCCGCCATCTCTTGTGTTTCAGGACATACTTACGGGCAGGATGATTGGAAGTGGCCATGAGCAGCGGGGACTCTACAGACTGGTCCAACCTCCTCATTCTAGTGTTTCTATTATACCTACTGGACCTATCTCTCCTTATTTATGGCACCTTAGGTTTGGACATCTTACTCTGCAGAAGTTATGTCATGTTCTCCCTCAGATTTCTAAAAGATCCTCCTTTCAGTATGAAGCATGTCAGCTTGGGAAGCATCACCGTTCATCTTTTCCATCCCGTCAGAGTCGGAGCAGTTCTCAGCTATTTGAGATCCTTCATTTAGATATTGGGGTCCTAGTCGTGTTCCTGATCTCCAAGGACACCGTTTTTATCTTGTAGCGGTCGATGATTTTTCTAGACTTTCCTGGGTCTTCTTATTGAAGAATAAGTCTGAGGTTGGATCCACTATCAAGTATTTTATTAATGAAATAAAAAATATTTTTTCTGCCAATATCAAGTATATTCGTTCTAACAATATCTTGGAATTTTGCACCTTACATCTTTCTGAGTTTCTTAGATTCCATGGCATTGTTCATCAGACCTCATGTGTCTACACTTCCCAACAGAACGGAGTTGCCGAGCGCAAACAATGTCACTTACTTGATGTTACCAGAACATTGTTTATACAGAGCTGTGCTCCTCATTCTTACTGGGGTGATGTTGTCCTTAATGCTTTCTATCTAGTAAATCGTATGCCCTCGTCCATGTTAGGAGAGAAGATTCCTTACTCGATTGTGTTTCCCGAGAAGGACCTCTTCTCTCTTACACCCCGTGTATTTGGATCTGTTGCCTTTGTTCACGATGTCTCTCCAGGGCATGACAAGCTCTCTCCTAGAGCTGTCAAGTGTGTGTTTGTCGGCTACTGTCGTACCCAAAAGGGGTATCGCGGCTTTGATCCACTAAATCAAAAATATTTTGTTAGTGTTGACGTTACTTTCTTTAAGTCAGTCATTTATTTTTCTCCTACAGGTGACAGACTTACTCCATCTGACTCTAATGATGAGATATACATGCCACCACCTCCTACAGTTGGATCCTCACCTTCACCTATTCCTCCACCACCTCCTCCACCTCCTCCACCACCTCCTCCACCACCTCCTCCACCTCCATTGGTTCAATTATTACCTCGTGGTGTTCCTTGCAGATCTCGCTTTGTCCGCCATGCTCACAAGCCTTGCCCATCATCCAGCATGCCTCAGGTATGTAATGAGCATATTATTTCTACTGATGACACTACTGAATTAACTGAACAACAGGAGCAGGTACCCTCTCAAGAGGGCAATATACAGGCCCAGGACTTGGCAAATGATCTTGACGTACCAATTGCTCTGCGAAAGCAGAAACGAGCGTGTGCTACTTACCCTCTTGCAGCCCAAATTTCGTTGAGCAGGTTGTCAGAGGATTTCAGAAGATTTACATTAGCACTATCAGCTGTGCGGATACCAAAGACATATTAGGACGCTCTCAAAGATAGTCAGTGGAGGTTAGCCATGGAGGAGGAGATGGTCGCGCTACAGTCACATGGTACATGGAGTCTTGTTTCTGCTCCTATTGATACATTGGTCGTGGGATGCAAATGGGTGTTTACTGTGAAACATCGTGCGGATGGAAGTGTGGATCGCTATAAGGCAAGACTTGTAGCACGAGGATTTACCCAGACATATGGGGTAGACTATCACGATACTTTCTCCCCAGTTGCCAGACATTCTACTCTACGCATTCTCCTTGATGTTGCAGTGACACGAGATTGGCCTCTCTATCAGCTTGATGTGAAGAATGCATTTCTCTATGGTGACCTACAGGAGGAGGTCTACATGCAGCAACCACCTGGGTTTGTTGCTGAGGGGGAGTGTCAGAAGGTTTGCAGGTTACACAAGGCTATCTATGGCCTCAAGCAAAGTCCAAGAGCATGGTTCCAAAAGCTCTCGGACGTGATAGAGCAACCGGGGTTTGTTAGATCAACTACTGATCATTCCTTGTTCATACAGAAGACCCAGAGGGGTATTACAGTTATTCTTGTTTATGTTGATGACATTATTATTACAGGGGATGACGAACAGGGTATTCAGGATATCAAGGACTTCCTAGGTCAACAGTTCGTGACCAAGGACCTTGGACATTTACGTTACTTCCTCGGAATAGAATTTGCCAGGAATCAACGGGGGCTTGTAATGACCCAGAGAAAGTATGTTAAATATCTTCTTTCAGAGACTGGCATGACAGATTGTAAACATGCCACTACTCCGCTTGACCCAAGCATGAAGTTCTATGATGATGATACTGAGGAGGTCGACAAGAGAAGATACAGAGAGCTAGTTGGCAAGCTATTATATATAACTATTACCCGGCCCGACATAGCATTTGCAATGAGCAAAGTGAGTCAGTTTATGGAGCAGCCCAGACAGGCACACATGGTTGCAGTCAATATGATTCTGAGATATTTGAAGACTTCACCTAGTACTGGACTTCTTTTCAACAGAGGCACATCTCTTTCAGTAACAACATACACAGATGCAGACTATGGTAGGTGTCCAAAGGATAGAAAGTCTACGACTGGATTTGTTGAGTTCATAGGAAATTCTTTAGTTTCATGGAAGAGTAAGAAGCAGACCGTGGTTGCTAGATCAAGTGCTGAATCAGAATACAGGGCCATGGCACAGGCTAGTACAGAGATGATGTGGGTAAGATCTGTTCTTACTGACCTGATCATAGAAGTACCTCTTCCCATGCAACTCTAATGCGATAATCAAGCTGCTCTCTTCATTGCAAATAATCCAGCCTTTCATGAAAGGACGAAGCACATAGAGGTGGATTGCCACTACACCCGTGACATGCAGAAAGGTATTATCACTACTATGCATGTCAGCTCCGGAGATCAGGCAACAGATATACTTACAAAGGCTCTAGCAAGAGGATCTTATCAGAAATGTTGTTCCAAGCTGAGTCTCATTGATATCTACGCTCCAGCTTGAGGGGGAGTGTTGAGATAATTTAGGATAGTTACTATTTTTAGTATGGTTCTTTATGTAATTTTCTATTCTCTATTTTATCCTTTTATTATTTTCCCAATGGTTCCGTACTATATAAGGGAACCCTTGGGCCTCTCATAATATATCCAGTATGTTCCCATAACATTCCTTTATGCACGTATCCGGATCTACACTGACTGAGATAATTGGTGTTGGAGAATCCATCTATGGCCTCCGCGTAGAGGGCCTCCGTGTATCTCAGGGTGAGACCTGCATCGCTCGCAACCGCCACCCCCAGCTTCTCCCCCAGCGCTATCACATGCGCCACCTTCAATGTCGCCCCAACACCGGTCCTAGAGTCGCCCCTAGCGCCGTTGCTAGAACTGCTCCTAGCACTGCCGCCAGATACACCCCAGCGCCTCCGCCAGATTCACCCCAGCATCGCCGAATGCAGTCATTAGGGAGAGAAGATGTCGAAAAGTCGAATGAGATATGTGGGAGGAGAGATAATGTTAGGGTATTTTTTTGGATTTATAGGATTAGGGATTTTTTGCCAAAGGGGAAATGGAGAATGTAACCGTATGTTTAATGAAGGAGAAAAAATGTTGCTATTACTAACATAATTAGCGACAATTAGCTATAATTGTCGCTATTACTAATATAATTAGCGACACATAGATATAATCATCGCTATTGTGAATATTATGACGGATATAAACAACCATTGTTATTTAATCGTCGCTATAGATATATAATATGTTGTAGTGTTTGGAAAGTATATGATCGATACCAAATCCCAATGATCAAATGAGAAACTTACTGATAAAACCCTGAAGTAGACAGTATAAAGTTGATTTAATACTTCGAGTTTATTCTGAGTCATCCAGTATGCAGGATGTACAGGTGTTGGGAATACCTGAGGGTGATGTGATCATAAATGATTGTATAATCATGACGCTTCCATTCCTAGGGAGTGATGAAACAGGTCTAGATTTTAGTGACTCCTCTCAGTAGAGAAGTAATATGATCTTGCTTCAAATGTTGGACATTGATCTGAATGTGATTCAGATGCAATGAGAAGATTAGATTTTCGGTCTTGATTTAATCAAGCATCTATGAGAGGTCTGAGATCTGCATTTGAGATGTGATCTCAATATCCAAGTCATTATACGTGGAACAATACAATCGTCCTATCCTTATCTCCGCGTATCAGCGGAGAAAGCGCATTATCCTTGAAAGAGTTCATGGATAATTTCATTGTTGATATAAGTATCCAAGCATCGAGAAAATTGATAATTAAATGTGATTTAATTATCACAGATAATATGAATTTGATTCATATTATGAGAGATATCTAAGATAATAAATTGTGATTTAATTATCAAGATATGAATAATGTGAATGTGATTTATGTTATTTGTGCACATGAGAAAAGAGATCCAAGATGATTAAACGTGATTTAATTATCATGGATATGAATAATGTGGATAACACTATCCATATATATTATAAATATGATTTATAATATACAAGAGAGAGCATATTGTGATTTATATTTGTTAATTAATTATTAATGTGAATTGGATTCACATTAGATGATTAATTGAAAATATAATTTACATTTTGTTTTGAGATGTGAATGTGATTCACATTCTTTTTTAATTGCATGATTGCAATATTTCACAAGATAATTGTGAATTATATTTGTGAAATAATTTAGAACAATTATTGTTGTAAATTTTGGAGATATATCATGAGATAATGAGATCTCATGAGATAAATGAGATCTCATGAGAAGAGTGGTTGTCCCCTATTTTTAGGGGATATGGTTTATCTCCTCATTATCTACAAGGATAATTATTTGATTTGATTTGAATTTAAATATATTGATTTATCGATATATATTAAATTAAATTAATTGTTGTCGTATTTTTTACAACAAGATCATGGTCACTGAAAGAAACACAAATAAATCTCAACTATTGATTGTGTGTTGTCCATGGATTGAGATCCATGGACTCCAAAAACCCTATATTAGAAGAGGCACCCTTGCTCTTCAATAAAGATGTTCGATGATTATAATGAATGCTCTCTTCTCTCTCTACACGTCATGCGTCTCTCTCCATTTCTCTCTTATGGACGTCCACCATGGAGCCTTTGAGAGAATCGACATCGCTGCAGCATCGTCGTTATGCTGCTGGAGTTCTTTCTCGTGGATCTCCATCTCCTTCGGTGTGTCTCGCTTGTGACGAAGATGTTGGATCTCTTGTGACGAGATCAGGAGATCCGCCACTTGGATCATCAACATGGATTGCGAGGAGCATGCGATTCATCCACGCGCTCGCAAGGGTCTCCTCCGTCGGATCGGACTTGAGACAGGAGGTCTCTTGATTTAAAGACTCGATCGCAACCACACTTCAAGAGGTAATCCTATTACTTGTTTGTGATTTAGATGAAACGATCCGAGAAGTTTTCTTGGATCATGTGGTTTATCACATAATTTTGTTTAATTTCCGTTGCATCGAGCAACTAGTGCGACTAGTTACTCCCGATCGCATTAGATGCAATCATCACGCTCCCGTGATGCGCTTGAGGATTTATCCCGTATCCTTCAGGTGGCATGGTTGGTGTTCTTGGTTTCGCATTTGTACATAATATTACAACTCGGAGTAGAATTAGATGTGGCCGCATCAAATTCTATTTCGAGTATTATTATTGTGAGAGATGTTTCGGGAAGAGGTTTGAAGTTGGAGATTTGGGGTTGTAATCTTTTCATATCCGATCAAAAAGAGATCCGTGAGAGTTACTCAAGGTGAATATCAAGTTCCCATTTAGCGGAGGCCTGTGAGTCGCGTACTTGCGTGTGCTAAAATAATACGAGAAATGATTAATAATTAATTATCGGATGCCAATGATCATATATCATTGTGAACTCTCACCAATTTGTAGAAATATCAATATATTATTGGTAGTACCCAAATGATTATTATAGCAATAAATGAAATCAGTTGTTACGTGATCCAATGTGAATCAGAATAACTTCGTGTTTTTCTCAGTTTCTATTGTATATGCATATGTCATTAAATAGAGTTGAGTATACATTTTTTCTACACCTACATTAGTTATATAGTGTTTGTCTCATTACCGGGCAATTGCTCGTAACATTACCCTCGTGTGAACCCAACAGGTGCAGCCGAGCAACAGCCGCAACCGTAGTGGCCTTTGAGAAGATTAGATTTCTTACGTCGTACTTGCACTAGACATGGTATATTCTACTTAGAGTGACTTATTTATTTCTGCATTATTTTACGTTCTTTTTTAGAGACATTGTGATGAGATATTTGGAGAGTTTCTTCTACAAAATTATAATTGTATGATGTATCTTAATTTATGGGCATGGACTTGATGATTATTGTTATGAATGAGAATGAATATTACATTTTCTTTCCATTTCTTTTATTCTCCCTTTGTTATTGATATTTTAAATGTTGAACTAATGTGCATAAGATGGTTTGTTGAGTATCGTAGATCATGAGCATTTTGACCGTAGGTCCGACGCTCTCGTCTCGTCAGTTTCGGTAGCCGGAGGGACGGGGTGTTACAACTACTCATCAGGTTCGGAGGATGTGAGCATTATGAGAGAGCTCATTTCGGAGAATATAGAGCCCGATCGGAACAAGAAGTCATATGTCGACCCTCGTTGGACTTTCTGTGCCCATCTCTATTGTTCATCTAAGGCCGACTCCCCTGGTCCCATTCAATAAACTAGAATAGTACGTTTTGATCAGGCTGACACTTGTTCATCTCAATATTCAGAGGAAGAAATTTTGACCAGAAAACTAAGCGAGCTCTGAGAAAAAAGCTCAAAAATAAGAATAGTTGGAGTAATGTGACCTTTAATTATTATTCTGATGATAGCTCCAACGGTGGCTGGGAATCTTCTGATTCATCTTCTTCCAATCAATATTCCCTTCCATCACATTTCTTAAAAAAGATCGGTCATAAACCGCCTTGATCATCGGCCACCCTTTCCCCCGTCCCCATCGGTTCCCTTATACATTTTCTTCCTAGACTTAGGCCAAGGCCTAAGTATGGGGGGATCGATGCCATCTGTATTTATTCATCATTCTATTCCTCATTCGATATAAACTCATATCCATCTTATACGAGTGATTAGTATAAATAGATATAAACTCATAATCTTATACGTTGCAAAGAAAATAACACATATGAGAATATAAAGCTACATTAGAATGGCATGGCGTTCATCCTTATTCAATGCAATCGAAATTGAAAGTTTATTTTATTTTTATATTTTTCACTTTCATTTATGTTCTTATTTAATATCTTATCGTGATAAACTGGACTTGGGTTATTATTACCCGTCGAATTGGGAATCTCATCAATTCGCTATATATTCCACCAACTGAAAAAAGGGGGCTAAATGCGTTCAATTCTTTTTGTTACGCATCAACATTTAATAAAGGAGCATTAATTAATGTTTGCATAGTTTCACTACTACGACAGATGTCAACCAAAATTTTGAATTTTCACATATCACTCAATAGTAGGACCGATGTTGATGTATCATGATAGGACCATAATCACACGGTATTTGGGTAAAATTGTATACTGTGATTTTTATCAAGGTTTATAATGTAAACTCATGAAAATGTTAATATTATACATGATATAGGAACACCATATACATGCTAGATTACTTGAGGATTGGATTGGATGTGATTAATCTATTATGAGTTGTAGCATTTGAATGTATTCACAAGAAGTTCACAATGATAGAACTGTAGCTTCTGAGATACAAAGATTATGTATCGTCCAATGAAACTTTACATTTGTCAACGATAGGTTGTTCTAAGTTTATGATATAAAACTCCATCTAGTTAAAAGACTTACAAAAAATACTCTTTTAGTTCACTTTATCAAATCTGTTTACATGATATATGTTTCAAAATAAAATAAATATTTGTTAAGTCGGATCATATTAGTATGTGGACTATTATACTACAATTACCGTTGAGTTACAATTAACATACAACGATCATCAATTGAATCCATCTGAATCTCTAACAATTACTACCCATAATTATTGTGTGATGTTTTTTTACTATTGACTGGGACACATGATGATTGATAAATAGAGTTAGGTGTCGTATGGGACTGGACATGCATTCTTGGGGCTCCGGGTAGATGCCACGAACGTCGCGACCCCAATGGATGAGTTGGATGACGTGTTGCACCTACCAGCCGATAGCATCCAGAATCGTTCGACGGTGTTGGCAGGTGATGCTGTTGATGTTTTTGGTTTCACACTTATCCACGATATTAGGTTTTCGAGTAGAATGGAGCGTAGCTGCATTAAATTCTATTTCGAATAATATTCATTGTAAGAAGTATTCCGGGATGTGGTTTGAAGTTGGAGAAATCGGGCTTATGATCTTTTCTCTCTTCTAGTTGAAAAGAGGTCCTTGGAGGTTTACTCAAGATAAACAAGTTTCCACGTAGCGGAGTCTTCGAGTCACGTACTTACGTGTGCTAAAATATTATGAGAAATGACTCATGATCAGATACCAGTAACGGTAATTATGGACCGTTGTGAACTCTAATCAGTGTGTAGAAGTGTCAAGATCAACATGGTAGTCCTCAAATGATGATTTAATTAATAAATAAAATTAGTCGTCATGTAATCTCTTGTAAATCAGAATAATTTGGTGCATTCCAGTTTCTACAACATATGCATATGCCACTAAATAGAGTTGAGAACACATATCTTGCTTATCATTACAACAGTTATTATAGTATTTGTCTCGTTATTAGACAATTGCTCATAACGTTACCCGTATGTGAATCCAACATGTGTTCTTGAGCAACAATCATAGAAATAGCAGCTTTTGAGGAGATTAGACCTTTCACGCTATCTTGCACCAGACGGTGTGCATTTTACTTAGAGTAATTTGTTTGTTCCGATTTTTTTGTTCTATTTGAGAGACAGTGTAATCCGATATTTGAAGAGCTTTTTCTGCAAAATTTATAATTATATGTTGTTTCTCATTTTGTGGGCATAGACCTTATGATTATTATCAATGAGGATGAATGTTTCATTTTACTTTTCATTTTATATTATTCTCATGTTGTTATATATATATATATCCAAATGTTGATATAATGTGCATAAGATGATTTGCTGAGTATTAGATATAATGAACATATTTGGACTGTAGGTCCTGTAACGACCTGGATCCACGTGACCAGCGGAAGCACGATAAAACGACATGTCACGTCGGATCCGAACGTTACTCATGCATATCAAATCCACAATTAAGGTGACGGTAAAAAGATAAGAAATGAATATGTAAAAGTCACTGAGATACTTCAATTAAAAAGATAGCATCACTTAACAACTTGACATAATCAAAGATCAAGTTCATCCCTCAAGAGATTTCATTGACAAGGATAATAACTAGACTAGAACAACTCATAAAATGTTCCTTGGGTACATCTATAGCTAAGATAAAGAAAAGGAACTAGCACTACCAGAAGCAAATGATAAGTCTTCAACCAGCCACCGAACTGCTTCCAAGTGCTACTCCTCGAAAGAATCTGCGGCAGGGCAAAACCACATGAGCGAAAAAAAATGCTCGTAAGCCAAACAGCTTAGCATGCGATAAGAGGAATGCCAAAAAAAATAAGAATGGCTTGATAACTTGGATAAGAAGTATGGCGATAAGGTCAGAATCATATACTTATGAGGGGTTCAAACATTCTCAATAATGATGCTCTGTGTAGCACCAATACACTTAATATCACTCTTATAGTTAAGTTGGTTCAATAATACCCTCCACCGGCACTAGCGGTTTTCACTTGCACATTCAATCATACATTAAACACATCGTGATGACATCAACGCTTAGTCAATAGGTGGACTTTCCACTAGGTTCTACAGAACCTGACACCCCCGGAAGGTGTTGCCCTTTAGGCCATTGATGTACGTATTGGACCCGGTAATCAGACTCTAGAGGTGGCTCCCACCATGAGGTGTAGCACTTAGCTCCGCTTACCATTATTATGCCATATTCGTATTAAAAATTCTAGACTTCGCAAATCACTTAATTCCGATGGATTAGATTAGATTGGGGTTTGTGTCCTCCTGCCAATTCCGTTAGCTCCCATTTCTTTTTGACATAATTATTGCCCACGGTGTACGATTACTATATACGTATATTTGTTGTCACATAATGACGTTGAGACTAAGTTATACTTCGGATATTCATAACCAGGTGTAGTATTTATATTTGGAATAATGGAGGCTAATAATGGATAGCATGGAGAGTATTTAGCCTCCCATCATCATGATGGAATAATTACACAGTTCATGGGCATTAAGTGTGATAATCCAATCGAGAACCCAGAATTGGATTCTGATGGTTGCTCTCCCTTTTGGTGCAAGTAGGCAGAAAGCAACGGTTCCTGTGCCCCAGTGGTTTCATCCTCTTCCAAAACGGAGCAGTAGCTCAACCTCTCTCATTGGGCACTTGAGAAAGATGCATTCATTTAACTTATGCATCCTTTCTTTGAATTTGTATCAACCTTAATGACGTTATAAAGAACGAACATGAACATCTACGTCTATAGCTATATATATGTGAAGGTGTTACTCGCATACTCGCCTATTAGCACCTGATACAAATCACCTACTAATAAAATCAAAAGATCTACTATGTTGCACATGTATTCCTAAACGGTAGGTCGTCCATCTCACAGATATATCGATCCTTAATTTATTGCGATGAGCACCGTTGCAGATTTACACCCAGTAATAGTGTCATGTTATGCAGTTTATTGTATCCATAAATTTACTACTTCATAAATAATCACGAATGTGAACGTTTCTACATATATATTTGTGACGAGAGGAGAGAATGCCCTTCAAGGTGGGGGAAACGATGATTTACAAGCATATATCAAAAGGAAGATACTCAAATATCCTTATTAGTTTGACAGAAACCTGCATCTAAATTCGTACGAGGATTCCTATTTGTCAATACTAATCGATGAAAAAGGGTTACGATTACTAGATCCAGATCAAGGTTGTGTTTTTACAAGAAAACTTGAAGGATTTGTATGATAAGATTCACATGGATCTTGACGGGAAAATCGAGAATGACGAATGATGAAACACATACCCGTCAAATTGTTGAACTCGATAATCCTATGCGTCGGTGACTCGGCTCCTTAGTCGCTGGAATTCCCTCCGTCTCTAACCTCGTCGAAGGGTCTTATCTCTTGCCGTTAGCTCTCTAAATCATAGCATGAGTGAGGTAAATTTTTGGTGGTAAAAGTTGAAGGCATGGTGGAGAAGTCATTGCTCTACTTCTCTAATATTAGTGGTGATGATGCCTACTTTTAAGGGGGCCGTTAGAGTTGGGGTATGTGAGGAGAGGGAGAGTCAAATCCCTTCCCCTTCCCCACGTCCCAAGCAATGGTTCCTCCCTTTTTATTATTTTTTTCATTAATCACACAATTCAGTCCATGATAAATATGTAATAATACCCAGTATTAATGAGGTTGTTACAGGTTCGATTTTCTCATCTTATCGGTTTCAGTAGCCAGAAGGGCAGGTGCCACTCCTCATTCTCAAGAAGAAGAAGAAATTATTGTGATACAAAATTCGAGATCATGATGATCATTGAGATCATCTCGGCATAGACAAGGGGGGAAATTATTCTCTCCTGATCACATGAGGCTCATGATTTATCAATTATCATCGTGCCCATGAGTACAACAACCATTGGATCTCACCAACTCGGGAGATTTATTGTGTTAAGATACTGAACACATCAAATGTAGCATTCCTTTTTTTGTATCGTTTGCGAAGACGGTGCAGGAATAATTTTCATATCTATGTGACTTCGTGTTACGATGGAACTCTTTTGCGAATGTTATTTTGCTAACATGACGAGCCTCATGTTTTATGGTTTTGATCCATCTTTTACATGTTTTCGTGATGTGCGATACCAAACCTCTCTTCAATGCCATCATTAATAAAAAACGTATTTACGATCTCATGAACCTACATGCACATGGAATTATCTGCGACACTAGAGTGACGTGTGTATCGGCAATCATGCCAATGGCTTAGACATAGTTCACATTTCATTGCCTGTTTCTTTCTTATTCGTTTCTTTTTTGTTATATTTGTTTTAAGAAGGAGGTTGTTACTCTGTCATCGTATAAAACTTAAACCATGTCTTCCATGTTATTGAAATTTCTCACTATGAATAAGTAGCCCTTCAAGATAATAATTGAAGTGGAGATTTATAAAGAAAACGACTAATTTGTTTTTGAACGTACCCAACAAAAAATATATTATATGGCTCATGCACAATGCAAGTAAATAAAAAGTTAATTGACCATTTAGTTTATATTCTCCCTATCCTACTCTTGCGAATGCAAGTGCATCAAACTCCATTCATGACATCTAAAAGAATAGGATGGCTATAGATTTATTGTTTTCAGTGTTGTAGCCAGATCAATATCACATCATATACAGAATAATATTCAACAAGATCAATATGAATCAATGTATTACAAATTAATAGAAAACATTTCCGATTTATATGGCAATTATGATATACACGTAGGAACCAATACAATTATAGATTTAGCATTTTCGTTATTAGGAATAAATCAACATGGCGAGATTCAGGAAAGGTAAAGTAATAAACGCAATGCAACAAATAAAATGATAAAGAAATCAAATTAGAAATCACTGAAGCGTCCATGTAATGGACCGTCCTTAGAGAAGATATCGCCCCCACAATACCGGTGCGTAGGATATTGACGATCTGCTCCCATGATACGACGGCACACGACCTTCATCTGCACACACCGACGAGATCGTCCTCGAATGTACCTCAGAGAATCATAGTCGAGAGAAAGAGAAGGATGTTTATCAGCGAGAAAGGAAGAACGAGAACAGAGCCAAGACGGTGTGAGAGGAGTTTTTCTTGCGAGTGAAGAAAAACATTATCGGGGAAGGGGTATAAAAAGGACGCGTGCTCTAGCATGTGATATTTTTTGTCTTCCGAAAATGCCCCTCAATGGGCATGTCCTTTCATATTCCAAAATTACGACTAAAAATTAGTCGTTGCGTCGAGTCAAATTCCCATTGCAATTGAATCTAGATTAATCCGTATAATTAATTTAATCGACCTTTCAAATGAAATCCACAACAAAAGTATCGAGATCCGAAATCCGAATTGACTCTCCCGAGTCCGAGCCAGAGATGAAGCGGAGCGGATAACGTGCACGCATGTGTAGTCCTCCATTCCTCCTCTCTACTATTGCTACAAGAGCTTGGGATAGGAACTTATATATAAGCCCATCAAAAGTTTAGAAACACTAAATGCAATACTAAACTTCCACTCAAACTGCTCCTTATTTCAAATTTGGAAATTCCCAACTTTTCTCCAATGCAATTTAGGTTCCCAATTGAAATTAAATTAAATTCTAATGTAATTGAATAGGTTTAAAAAATTACAACTTAATTACATTAACTAAATACAACAATCCCCCACGAATTCTTAAGTTTGAAAAAGAGATTCAAAGAGCATTAAAAAACATCTTTCAGCTGCCATACTTTGCTTTAAATAAAGATATTTTCCGGTTTGAACCTCTAACTGAGTTTACTACTTTCACTTTAACATGAATGGAGTGAACTATGTCTTGAACTTCATACCTTAATGTCAAAGTATATGATAAAAACAACAAAGTGTTGCTCTTTATACAATCTCCAGGATTATGCTCTTAAAGGTTATGCACCCTTATCATATTTCATGATTGTATTCAGGAAAGACTCTCTTCGTTTAATTGTGGCTCACAATAATGCTTACATAGGCGGCATTCTCTAAGGATGCACTGTTAACATCCTGTTCAAAGTCTTGAACCCATTCTGAGCTTACGATCTTCCTAATCTAGCAGCTTAAATGCCACTCAAACTTCCAAGGATAAGACACTCATGCTTAAGCATTAAAATAAGAGTGCCAACTAGTTCTCGAAACAGCTTGTTATTACCACATTGAACTTACTTTGTGGGAAACTTCCAAGATGTCAGCCTCATCCCAAGCCTAAACTTTAGGAATAAAGACATATCAAGTCCCTTAGTCAACGGATCTGTCGTGTCATATTTGGATCCAACAAAATCCTCACCCAACACTCCTCGATACACCAATCCCTTAACATCTTAAGTTCGATTTGCATGTGTCTTCTTATTTTCTGATTGAACTTTGAACTCTTGATTTTGACAATTGTTGTCATGCTATCACAATGTACCGAGATCGCAGGAACTAGCTGACCTACCACGGAAATTTATGAAAGAAGTTCCCTTAGTCATTCAGCTTCAATCATAGTGGTGTTCAAAGCATACAACCCAACCTCAGGTAGATCGAGCTAGAATGGTATGCTTCACAGACCTCTAGAAGACTGCACCACCTCCAAGGGTAAAGATATACCCAATAACACCATTTGTCCTAGACTCCTCTATTTTTCCGATCCAGCTTGCATCGCTATATCCTTCTAGTATACATGGATGATTACCATAATGCAAAACTAAGGAAATAGTCCCCTTCAAGTACTTCAGTACTCAATCACAACGAGTACGGTCAGGACGACTAGTGTATCTGCTCAGTTTTGCAACCGAGAATGAGATATCAGGTCTCATGGAGTTTGCGAGATACATTAAGCTTCCTATCACGTACGAATACCTTAGCTGGGATACATGTACCCCAACTTTTATTCTTAAAAAACGTTTAAGATGAATCAAAAGGAGTGCTTACATCTTTGCAGTCTTGATATCCAACTTTCTCAAGTACCTTCTCAACATAGTTATATTGAGAAACTACGATCCCATCACTGACCTTGGCAATTTGAGACCCAAGATCACATCAACAAACCCATATCCTTCATCTCAAACTTGCTACTTAAGAATGCTTTAGTCTCATTATTAATCGTTGTATGTGATCCAAACAAAAGTATGTCATCAACAGGCGGGTGCAAGACAATACACTCATCACCTTTTACCTTGGAATAGACACATTTATCGGATTCATGAACCTTAAAGTCACATGACAAAATGGTTTTGTTAAGTTTTTCATGTCATTGATTTGGTGCTTGTTTCAATTTGTAAAGGGATTTAATAAGCTTGCAAACATTTTCCTCATTCCCAAGAGTCACAAAGCCCATTAGGTGATCCATATAGATCTCCTCTTCAAGATCGCCATATAAGAACACCTCTTCACATCCATCTGGTGAATACAGAGATGATGTACAGATGCCAATGCTATGAGCATCCGGATTGTGGTCATCCTAATCACAGGGGAATAAGTATCAAAATAATCGATACCTTCCTTTTAACTAAAGCCCTTAGCAAGTAATCTGGCTTTATACCTTTTAGTTGATCCATCAGGCCTAAGCTTTCTCTTAAACACCCACTTGCATCCAATAGTAGAGCACCAACCAACTCCCAAGTTCCATTAGCTATAATGGAATCCATCTTAGATTTGACAGCTTGCTTCCATTGTTTTTGCTTCAAATGAAGCTGGCTTCCTTATAACTTGGTGGATAACCCTCGATCTGATAGACAACAAAGTCGCTACCCAGATCCTTGGCTATCCGAGGTCGTTTACTTTTCCTTAGGTTCAGGTTGAGTCTCAACCTCCACATTTATTATCCTTTCCACTTGATCTGGAATAGATCCTGATGTAGAGGCACTCTTAATGGTCAGATTTTGAGGAATCCCATTCTTCATAGGGATGACATCCTAAAAAAAGGTAGCATCACGGAGTTCAACAATAGTATTGACATCTATGCCTGGTATCTCGGATCGAATTACCAAGAACCTATATGCATAGCTATTTTCCAAGTAACCTAAGAAGACCACGTCAACAATTTTAGGTCCTACCTTCTTTCTCTTGTGTTATGGGACTAATACCTCGCGAGATAGCTCCATACTTTGAGATATCTTAAGCTTGGTTTCCTATTTCTTCAAAATTCAAAAGGGCCTCTCTCCACATATAAATTGGAAGTCCAGAACCATATAGGAGAGCATTGATCATATCTATCAATGTTCTATTTTTCCATTATTCTATCCCATCACATTGTGGTGAATATGGAGCAGTAGCTTCATGAACTATGCCAAATAGCTTGCATTGTTCATCAAACAAGTTAGAAGTATAATCACCTCCTCTATCTGACGTTAGGCGTTTAAGCACTTTCCATGTTTGTGTCTCAGCCTCATTCTTAAATATAAGAAATTTCTCTAGGGCTTCATCCTTGATTTTCATTAGATATATAACAACATCTACTACCATCATATATAAAGGTGATAAAGTATTTCTTATTATCTCTTATCAACACACCATTAAATTCACAAATATATGTGTGCACTAGATCCAAGATCTCACCATCTCTAGAGACATGCCGAAAAGACTTCCCATGTGTCTTTCCTTGCACACAAATTTCACATTTTACGAGTTTTATCCATCGTGTGTTTAGGGATTATTTCAAATTCATTATTCTTTTAATTGAATTTAAATTCACATGTTCCAATCTAACATGTCACTGTTCACAAGATTTTATATTATTAATTAAATGAGACACACAATTAGAACCTTCAGAATTCAAAACATTCACTGCATCAGTGTTTACTGAGTCACATCTGATTCTAAACAACAAATCAAAATATGCCAAATAGTTTTTTCCATAAAAATGCCATGTCTTAGAATGCCAAATTTATACATTTAAAGTTTAATTCAAAATCATTTATAACTAAGATGGAGTCAGATAAACATTATTCTTCACGTCAGGAACATGCAACACCCTATGCAAAGTCCAGACACGTCCAAAAGAGAATCTCAAGTTGAATTGTCCTCACCCCAACACCTTGGATGCATAATCATTCCCCATCTTCACAGTCTCACCACTACATGTCTGATAAGAAGAAAATAAAATTCTATTAGAACAAATATGCACATTAGCTCTTGTATCCACGAGCCACTCATTTGGATCATGGATATGGTAGAGTTCAGGTTTTACAACGACACATCCCTCGCTAGCCACAAGTCCAACAGTGATCATATTCACTTGTGGACTCCTATCTGCAACTTTAGGTTGAGCCTTTAAGGACGGACAATACTTCTTCCAATGGTCAATCTGATTACAGTACCATTAGGATTTATCTTTTGCATTTTTCTAGATCTTGCCCTTTGATTTTATTTTATTGATGTTAGTAACCTTTTCCTTTTTTATCTTTGTCCTTTGAGGTCATGAAGTTGACTTTAGCCTGAACATCAATATGAACCACATGCTTTTGTTTCATGTATTCATCCTCTATGACGATTACCACCATCAAGTCATCCATAGAAAATTTTCTCATTTTATGTTTCAAGGTCATTTCGAAGTCTTTCCAAGGTTTGGGAAATTTTTCTATGATGGACATGATCTGAAACTTCTCTAAAAGTTTCATTTCGATATCTTCTAAACTATGGAGTAAAAACTCGTGTGCCTATTCATAAACCGACCATTCAGCCTTAGAAAATTTTAAGAACTTGGTGACGGAGTATTTCTCAATACCGAGATCTTCAGTATTATACTTTCGATCCAAATTTTCCCATAGCTCCTTTGCAGTCTGCGTGGACGAACAATATACATCAAACAATGTTTTGGACAGAGACAAGAAGATGCAACCATGGCATATACAATCTTTTTCCTTCCACGCGGATTGCGTCTTCTGGCTATCGAGTGTGGGATTTTCCTTTTTCATTATAGGACAATCGATTTCAAGTATAGAGATTAATCCTATGGTGGTTAACTATATCTTCATGCATTATTGCCAACGCTTGAAGTTTTGACCACCGAATTTCTCAGACATACCCGTCATATCTACCCTCGATTTAAATATTGTTTCCGACATTGTTTTAAATCCGGTTCCAGATATCTTCTTCAAGATTGTTGTAGCCAGGATCAATATCACGACATATACAAAATAATATTCAACAAGATCAATATAAATCAATGCATTACAGATTAATAGAAATATCATCAAGTATTTCTGATGCATATGGCAATTATGATATACACGTAGGAACCAATAAAATCATAGGTTAACCATTTTCGTTATTCAGAATAAATTAACAGGGCGAGATCCAAGAAAGACAAAGTAATAATCACAATGCATCAAACAAAATGATAAAGAAATTAGATTAGAAATCACTGATGAATCTCACATTCATCATGCTAAAAGTCAATAGTTAAACCCCTGTCTTAAGGAAACCACTAAAATTCACCAATAATTCATCTATTTTATCTTGTATTGTATTATACATTCTTAATCTATAATTAATTATATGATAATAATAATTTGCCTTGTAATTATTTTCTCAGCAAAAACCCCTAAAAATTATGTGTATCAATTGTCCATAATACACTAACCCTTACAAAGATTAAAAAATAAATAGATAAATAGATAGAGTAGCTCGTGTCCCTGTGTTCGACCTTGGTAGACTTGCCAAGTAAAAATAGTCCACAACATTCAAAGATTGTGGTTTTGCTGAACCATATTTACCTCCTATACTACAACAATAATAAACTAATTAGGAGGCAAATTTTACGTTCATCAATCACCGAAACGTCCATGTAATGGACTGTTCTTAGAGATGACATCATCTCCACAAGACTGGTGCATAGGGTACTGGCGATCGCTCCTAGGATACGACGGACACGACCTTCATCTGCGCACACTAACGAGATCGTCCTCGAATGTACTTCAGAGAACTGCAATTGAGAGAAAGAGAAGGAAGTTCATCAGCGAGAGAGGGAGAACGAGAACAGAGTCAAGACGACATGAGAGGGTTTTTTCTTGTAAGGGAAGAAAAACAATGTCGGGGAAGGGGTATAAAAAGAAGGATGTCCCTCAATGGGCATGTCCCTTCAGATTCCAAAAACACGGCTAAAAGTGAGCCGTTGTGTCAAGTCAAATTCCCATTGCAGTCGAATCTAAATTAATCCTCATGATTAATTTAATCGGCCTTCCAAGTGAAATCCACAACAAAAGTACCAAAATCCGAATTGACTATCCCGAGCCCGATCCCGAGACGGAGCGGAGCGGAGTGTGCGTATACGTGTGGTGCTCCATTCCTCCTCTATACTATTGATAAAAGAGCTTGGGATGCGATTCATGTGAACTCATATATAAGCCCACCAAAAGTTTTGAAACACTAGATGTTGTACTCAACTTCCACCCAAATTACTCTTTATTTCAAATTTGAGAATTTCCAACTTTGCCTCAAATGCAATTTACTTTCCTAATTGAAATCAAAAATTTTTAAAATTTAATTATATTTGTTTACCAAACTAAAACCTAATTACAGTAACCTTAAATACAACATTCAGTAAGAAACTGATGAAATAAAGATGTGGTTCATTTCTAACAAGGTCTAATATTGACATACATAACAATATGTGGGCATCGTAAATCATTAAAATTAAGCCTTCTATTTTCTAACTCTGATTAGGAGTACAAGAAGCCTATGGCTTTCTTTGCCCAACTCTATGGAAAAAAGTTCCAACAGAATCCACAATGGATACTAGAAAGACAACAGAGTCGAATCAAGAGAAGAAAAACAATGTCAAGGAATTGCACACCTTATCCAAAAAGAAGAGCCACCTCAAAGTTCGTCTCCACATCACGATTCTCTTTCCTCGATACAATCTAATATAATCTAATGTACTGAGAAAAATCCCTCGCTTAGACAATAATGTTTTCCGTGACGGACGTTATGTGGGATGAGTTGGGGGTACGATATCGTGTTCACGGAACATGAGAGTTGTAGAGATCATCCCCAATGTCCACCCAAATTTGGGAAATCGCTCACGCCAATAAAGAATCCAAGGAGACACTCAGTTCAAGAATAAACATGAATAATGATGGAGAATAAGGATAATATATGTCTATTCTCTGTTCGGTTGGAAGGATATGAATACGAAGAATAATGTGAAATAAGGATAGGTAATATGGAATAAATATATGAACAATGGTGGAATAATGCAAAATAACGCTATGCGGATGAAAATAGCTTTACTCTTGAGAACCGTGCTGGGTAGGAAATTGACCTCTTAATCTAGTACTTATTCTCCAAAAAAACATGACCTAAGGATTGAATAAACACTTTCACAACTGCTTCCTCTCACCCCTCCATTTGTTATTCTTTTTTAAACTCCTAATTAATAATTATCAATGATTATTCTATTCAATATTTTAGGGGTTGTTACATTAACGATGTGTAAATCATTTGTGAAAAAAAACTTCACATGGAAGAACATATATAAAGGAACATCTTAGCAAAAAAAAGTCAAATATACTCATACCGAAAGTAAAAAGTCTGATCCACATACTTTGATGGTTGGGGTTGATGCTGTAAAATGTAGTACGCTTACGTGGTGTACGATGTATCTATAGAGATTATAAGATTATCAGATAATTAATAAATGCAGGGGTTTGAGTGTGAAATTTTTAATATTATACAAATAGAGTTAAGTACAAATGTCCTAATTGATTTTATCGATAAGGTATTTCACTTATACTTTATACTTTGTATTTTTCAATCACACCAAGTTGAAGGAGCCCATGGTAAAACTGTGAATTTTGTACTTATATAAGGTAGTTCCTTATTTTACTGATTAAATGCACATTGTGGTGTGCATTTAATTTAATTTTTTCGGTTAAATTTGAATATGTTATTTTTACATATATTCTGATTCGGAACAATTTGATCAACAGGTCCAACCTTTTTTCAGCAGCAGGTCAATTTAATTCAATTAGAACCTTTTTTTCAGCAGCAGGTCAATTTAATTCAATTAGAAGAATGATGATGTCATTATGTGGTTTAACTACTTTAAATTTATGATCCTATCCGACCTGTTTTGAAATCAATCTCCCGTTTGATTTTAAAAAAAATTGCTACCTACCACATCTCATTTTGTGTCCGCAAACTGCTCGTTTTCTTTTCCAAGAATACGAGGAGGTTACCATCTACCATTCGAAGCACAGTGTTATTTTTTGTATGATGATATCACAACTTTCCTCATACGCGCACAAAGGATTTGGATTTTAAACAAAACAGAAACATAAAAAAATGTAGTTAATACTTATTAAACTCAAAAGGTTCGTCTTTTTTCTCTTTAAACATCCTACATATCACACCTTGCTAGCTGTAATCCACGTCCACGCGTCAGAATTGGTAACATGAGAGTGATCGATAACAATGGTCACTACTAGGTTGATCTACATTCAAGAAATTATCCAGGTAATCTGTAAAGCTTGTTCAGTTGGATCTTAACCCCTACTCTGATCTAGCATATCTTCATTTGGATGTACAACATTCAATGCTGCTTTCCCTTCCAACAAACATTGTTGAATTTTTCTTAATAATGTCATGCGATGCAACTGCATTAATATTAATGTTGTAAATCACAAAATAAAATAGATTGGAAGGCTTGAGTTCCCTCTTATGGAAACACAACCAGAAGGCGCAAGACAAACTCTTTCCATGAACGTCATAAGAATGTTCCCCAAACATGCACAGTCTTGGTCAGGTCACTGCTTAGACCTGTCCATCATCTTCGTTACATATGGATATATATGATCCATTAGAAATTTTAAAGATTTTGATCTTCGGAGAGGTGGGATGGATACGTGGATTAGAGGAACAAGCCTGCTCTCAGGGGGAAGCATGGAGGGATGCTTGCTGGGATAGAACTGTAAATTTTGTAAAAAGTCAGGATAACAAATATTACAAAGAAAAGAGAGGAGGATACTCTAAAAATTAATAGGGTATAAATGATAAAAATTCTTATTTTTAGTTGTACTATAAGAGAAGATTAAGAAGGTGGGACATGGCTTTCGCACAATTGCCCGTCCGCCTCCGACGAAACTCTACCTGCATTTTCACGCAGCGAACAAGTCTGAAAACTGCTAAAAAGAAAGTCTATAATGAAGACGTGAGAGAAGGTTTGTGGGACCCAATGGATGGGTTTGGCCCCCAAGCTTCCCTTTCACAACAACTGAGTTTAGCCCCTTTCCTGATTGATGGTCCACGGTGCAAGTTCTCCCGCTGTCGAACTCTGCTCCCTTCGGCAGAGATAGCCTTTCTTCATCTAGTTCTTCGGCGAGGATACCTACAAAACAGGGATAATACATGAGGATCATCCATCAGGAGTTTCAACAAAATAGAGATGAGACAGTAGAGCTTCCGAGGTACATGGAATTTTTGTTCCGTTCGTAGGTTTTCGAAACTCAGGATTTGGGTCTGGCCGTCTCTGGGTTTTGCCGAAATCTTCCAAACAAGAGAAAGACGACTGATATGAATATATGTGCTTTTTTCGTACTCTTCTTCAGCTTTGGCCTAGTTGACTTTCTTTCTGGGGATTGTATGGCAAGGTTTGCTTTGATTTCTCGGGCCTATAACCCAATAAATATTCAAGACTCATTTTTTTGGGGGGGGGGGGGGGCACCTGAACTGATTTGGCACTTTCTTAGAAAAATCCAGCTATTCTTTCTTATACAAAGATCGAGTAAAATTTGCCTGTCGTTCTCATGGAAAGAACATATATTTTGTTAAGGGCCTGTTTGGTTGCAAGGTTGGGTTGGGTTGGGTGGGATGGGTGAATAGTAAACTGTGAGGAGGGGGTACCCCTGTGAATAGTACCCAACCCTGCCCAACCCTGCAACCAAACATGTCCTAAGTATAGCAAAGAGTCCGTGACCTCAACTCACAGCTATGGTTTAAAACCACGACTCCAATTAAGAAAAGCCATAATTTGAAGTCACGGCTTTCTCAACTCCTTAACCCGGCGACTTCCCTTTTCGGGGAGCTGCAATATTTTCAACTGGGCTTAAAAAAGATCCCATTTCGTCGGACCATGATTAATATAAGAATTTGTTAGCCCCTTACAAGTTAAAAGGAGGGAGAAGATGCTCGTTCTTACATGATTAATTTAATAATTTGTTAACCCCCATCCTCTCGGATCTTCTTCCACTCAATTAAGATCTTTCTATTCCCTGTGGGCTGATTGCAAAAGGACTCATAAATAAAGTTGTTACTACATGATCCGGTTTGGATACATAGAATTATATAGATCCATACTATAGCGAGAAATCACTCATTTAATATACAATGTGATACATATAGCTATATAAGACAAGTACATCACACACGCTTCCTTCTATGAAAGAATTTAAGCTTTGGTGGCCTTTCCTCGGGTTCTTGCGGAAGCGTCTCGGGCTGCAGTTGGGTTGCGGGCAAGATCTGACAAGCTTAGTCAGTCTCTGAAATTTGTGATCCACCGATAACTTCAACGATGTCTATATGAAGTGTCGGCAACAGAGAGAAATGCGGCGTCAGTAAAATTCCTCTCCTTCACCGAAGCTGCTGGTGTGGACGAGCCCCCAGGGGTGCAATGGTCATGAAAAGGAGTCTAAAATCACCACCATCAGATGCTTAGACATGCCGCCGCCGACCTCCTCCAACTCTTGCACCATTATGTCCTCGCTCATGTCCTCGTCATCGATCTCGCTCAGTAGGAGTTGGTTATGCTGGCTCCCATTCTTCATTTCCTCCAGCCTTCTCATCATCATCTGAGCCATCTCTAAATTGTCTCTCAATGACTTCTACTAGTTGGCGTTCAGAATCTACCACCAAAAATGCTTCACGATTTGGGTCATCCCTCACCAGATGGATCTCCCCAAACCTTGATACTTGAAAAAGAGAAAAACTTGAGTTATATTCTTGATATGTTGACAATGCAAGGATATTATAAGTGTTACAACAAAGTCCATTTTACACCTGTATCTACTGTTGGAGTATGTTTAGTATGCGTTACTTATGCGGTAGATGGGTCAAGATCCATTTACCACATCCGGTTGTTTAGTCCCACATCGATTGTCTGTGGGATGTGGAAACTCAATGATGGTTATATAAGAAGCCCCTTACCATCTTGTATCAACGAGAAAATGCAATGCATACATTAACCCTTTGAGGTGTTCTACCGTGGTTTCATCCCGCTCCTTAGGGAGTAGGGTTCCACGTTAAATCGAAATATCCTTTTTAGCTTGTTCTTGCTTTGATCCACTTCCTCATTTCATATTTCAACATGGTATCTGAGCGGGTTCGATTCTCGAGGGTTTATGTCATTATATGTTCAAGATTCGATATGTGATATTCTTTTCTTGAAGATTAATATGTATCCTTCAAGTTTGAGATTTATATATAGGGTTTTGGAATCCTAATTTTGCAAGGAAAAAAGTGTATCCTACATTCAATTCCTGCAAGAAAAGTTCGATCTTTAGGCAACTAGGGTTTTACATATCTTTTCCTACGTACATGATGGTTAGGATTCCAAACTGGAACACTAAATCCCTCGTCTACATGCAGCATGCTCCCAACCATGACTACCGCCGATCCTTCGATTCCTGGATGAAAACACCCAAGTCCAGAGCACCATCACGCACCTACCAGGCAGTCGCATCTTCTTCAGGCAGCAAGCCGCATCGAGCGGAGGTCACATGATCCCAGCAGACAATAGGCGGCGGAGCGCCACCCTCAGCGATGTCATCACCCCTTGCGAGATGCCCGTGCACCTCCTCTCTCGGCACACGAGCAACACCACTAAGCAATGCACCTCGCCTCCTCGCCTCAAAGCGACACCTCCTCCACGCGTTGCCCCTACTGCTTCTCCTCTCCAGATCGCCGTGCATCCTCCTGCGCATCGAATCTCCTTGCGACGACGAGCAATCAAGGAAACCCCATCAGGGACAGAGCTCTCTCTCGCTGCGGGCGGCGGTGCCACCCTCTGCACAACTCCTCTATGCGCGCAAGCGACGCTGCTACCCACCCGCTCCTCGCTCTCAAGCCCAGGAGGCGGCGGCATGTGAAGAAGGCCCCCATCGGGGACGACCAATCTTCGAGAGAGGGTTCCTAGGGAACCCTAAATAAGGGCTGATAGGTAAAAAAAATTCTGTTGCAAGTTGGTGGCCCATGTCCGCCGTATGTTGTATAAAAAATGAGAAAAGGAGAAGTGGTCCTTTCATTGGGCCCATACTTTAAGCTGAGAGTCTTTTTATTATTCTTAAAAACAGGAGGTGCGTACAAAAAAATCGTACGCGATTTTTAAAAAAAAGGAAAGGCCAAAAAAATGTGCGAACGATGTATTTGAAAAAAAAGAGAAGGAACGATTATAAAAAATGGAATAGCCGAGAAAAAAAGGAGGGTTTTAAAAAATGTTTGAGGAAACTGAGAAAAAAATGATTACCGACTTTTGTGGTTGAATTTTTCTCTCCCCATTCTTTACATCTTCTCCCAACTTGGTCGACATCATTGTTTTCTGACAAGTCTGGGAGAAAGGGGGAGTATTGTGTAGAGTCACAGGTCTGTTCCAAATTCAGATGTCAGACTCTAGGCCAGCCAGAGTCCAGACTCTACAGTTATTTAGTTTTCCAGTCTTCAGATTCATTCGCACATGTCTGCGATCAGTTATAAGGTCCCCATCTTTTCTGGTCGGCTCAGAGTTTTCATGTGTTCCATAGGGACTCTAGAGTATAGATCCCATTCCCTATGCCATGCGGGATAGGATTTTCATGTGGTTTCATAGGGAATCTAGAGCAGAGATCACATTCTTTGAGCCAGTATAGGAGAGACCCAGTTCTCCGACGAGGAGACTTTTCAGACTCCATTCTCCTGAGACCGTGGACTCCGATGCGGATGTCTCCACGGTTTTTTGAGTTCAGCCCTTTTAGAGATGGAGTCGTTGTCCACATGATGTAGCAGGCTAGAGTTCTCCAAGTGGAGACTCATTTTCAATTGTAGTGACTCTGACATGCGCAATGCAGAGTACATGCTCTCCGGCGAGGAGATTCAGTTCGACCCACACTCTAGCTCATTTGTTCCTCCCCACCTGTATGACATGAGAAGCAGCATCCTTGACAACAGTTGACAGTTGTATGTGTTGAGTTGATATTGTCTGTAATGTCTTATATTGTGAGTTGAGATTTTCTTTCTGTTTGTCCAAGTTGAGCATTGCATGATCCAACTTGAGGGGGAGTGCTGGAGTATGTTTAGTATGCGTCACTTATGTGTTAGATGGGTAAATGGATCCCTCCAAGATCCATTTACCACATCCAGTTGTTTAGTCCCACAGTAACCGTCTGTGGGATGTGGAGACTCAGAGAGGGCTATATAAGAAGCCCCTCTCCCTCTTGTATCGGTGAGAAAGTTTAATGCATACATTATCCCTTTGAGGCGTTCTCCCGTGGTTTCATCCCGCTCCTTAGGGAGTAGGGTTCCACGTAAAATCCCACGTTCTTCAAGTTTTTATTCTTTATTTCTCTGATATGTTTCTACATTCTATTTTCTAGTCTACCGTTGAACCGTCGGATGATACGGTTGTACACCTCATGTATTCGTCTTTTCCTCCATCTCCTTATGGCACTGTAGGGACCGTCTCCACAATATACCCTCTTGTTATCCCATATCCCCAAGAAGTTGGCATGGAACTGGATCCAATCAACGTTGATCTTCCCTTGAAGATATATCGAGTGGAGCTTTGTACATGTGTTGCACGGACCTGTGATCCCCTACATTGCTCCAAACTGTCATAAGACACAATCTGGAGTATATAACTCAATCAAGCAGAAATGGATGTGTGGTACTTTTGCAACATGCAGATTTTGCTTCTAAATAGTATAGAGGAAGCATCTGCATCACATCTGGTGTGTAAGGCATTCAAACAACCTAAATAAATGAACGCAATTATTTTAGAACCAAGTATAACTACTTGTAGTGTAACAACATGGTAGATTTAGTTTTATACATGTAAGGTCGTCTGAAGGTCAAATGCATCATGGTACGACCGTACCACGTGTGTGGGCTTAGTAGTTACCTCAAAATCTACCCGCTAATGACATCCTAAGGGACTCCCATGCCAATTGGGCTCCGGTGTACAATGGGTGCCATGTGGAGAAAATATTCCCATACCCACAGCTATAGTAAGACAAGAGGGCCACAAATCTCCATTACTTCTGCTTTGGATGTGATGCACAACTGCATGTAAAACCCCTAGGAAAACTACCTGCATACCTCCATGTCTTCGAGCATGGGAAGGTAAATCATGGATATGTCATTGCCCAACTTGTCTGGAAAGACAACCCCTCCTAAGAGTTGTAATATGTGTGGAAATGTGAAAAATGAGAAGTTATCTTCCTTATAGCCCTAGAGCTCTCTTATATAGGAGAAAAACTCAGAGGGAAAATTACATAAAATAGACCGAATAAATAGAAAAATAAATAAAGACGTAGAAATATGAGTATCTCAATACCCCTCCTCAAGCTAGAGCATATATGTCTATCATGCTCAACTTGGAACAACAACGGTGAAAAGGACCCCTCGCAAGCGTTTTGGTAAACATGTCTGCAATCTGACCGCCTGATGCAACATGAGAAGTGGAAATAAGCCCCTTTTAGATCAAATAATGGGTGTAATAGCAATCTACTTCAATGTGCTTTTTTCTCTCATGGAAGGCTGGATTATTAGCAATAAACAGAGCTGCTTGATTATCATATTTGGGATGCATGGGAAGAGGCACCTCAATAGTTAGGTCAGTCAAGACTGACTTGACTCACATCATTTCCATGCTCCCTTGGACCATATCCCTCTATTCGGATTCAACGCTGGATCGAGCGACAACTGTCTGTTTCTTACTCTTCCATGAAACCAACAAGCTATCAACAAACACAGTAAAGCATGAAGTGGACTTCCTGTCCTTTGGACACCCAACATAATCTGCATCTGCACATCCAGTGACCGTAAGAAACACATCTCTTCTGAAAAGAAGGCTTGCACCTGGAGAAGACTTCAGATATCTTATGATCATGCAAACATCCATGTGTGCCTGTCTAGGTTGCTCCATAAACTGGTTGACTCTGCTTATAGCAAATGCTATATCAAACCTGGTAATAGTAACATATAGTAGCTTCCCCACTAGCTCTCTGTATCGTCTCTTATCCACCTCCTCAGAGTCATCATCATAGAGCCTAGCATTGGGATCCATTGGTGTAGTGGTGTCTACATCCTGTCATGCCTGTCTTAGGTAGAAGGTCAGTAACATACTTCCTTTGTGTCTAACCATACCCTGCTGATTTCGTGCAAACTCCAAGCCAATGAAGTAACATAGCTTGCCAAGGTCCTTAGTCACAAACTGCCGTCAAAGGAAATCATTAGCTTCCTGAATGCCCTTTTCATCGTTGTTTGTAACAATGCTGTCAGTAACATAAACTAGAACAACAATTGTACCTTGCTGAGTTTTTTTAACAAAGAGAGAATGATTTGCAGTAGATCCAACAAACCCATTCTGTTCAATCAACTCTAAGAGCTTCTAAAACCAGGCCCTCAGATTTTGCTTAAGGCCATATATGGCCTTGTGGAGACGACATACCGTCCTGGACCCCCCCCCCCCCCCCCCCCCAGCAACAAACCTTGGTGGCTGCTGCATGTAAACTTCCTCCTGCAAATCTCCATACAAAAACAAATTCTTGACATCTAATTGGAAAAATGGCCAGTCACGTACCACATCAACATCAATTAGAATCCGCAGTGTAGAGTGGCACATAATAGGAGAAAAAGTATTCTGATAATCCACCCCATAAGTCTGGGTGAACCCATGAGCAATCAATCTGGCCTTATATCTGTCCACAGTACCATCAACATGGTGTTTTACAATAAACACCCACTTGCTGCCAACAACAGACACACATGGAGGAGCATGTACCACACTCAACGTACACTGAGACTGTACATCTGCCATCTCCTCCTCCATCGCCAGATGCCACTGACTGTTTTGCAATGCCTCCTGATAGGATCGTGGTATCTCCACGGCATACATGCCTACAACAAACTCTGAAAATCCTCGGATAGACGATCCAAGGAAACATGGGAAGCAAGAGGATGCATAGTGCATGCACACCTCTGCTTCCGTATAGCAATAGGTACATCCAGATCCTCAGTGCTCGCAGAAGGTGTATCATCTGGGACATCCTGCTCCTCAAGCTGTACATGCAAATCACCAGTGCCATTAGAATAACTCAAATGGTTAGAACATACCTTGGGCGTGCTGGATGATGGAGGAGGCACATGAGCACGAGGTCGGCGCTGGTAGACCTGTAGAAAGAAAGTAGGTGCGGTAGATGGTGGTGGAGAAGGTGGTGGTGGTAGTGGAGACGGTGAAGGTAAAGTAGATATCGGAGATAGAGGCATATAAACCTCTTCCCCATCCTCTGAAGAAACGAGCTTGTCACATGTAGGAGAGAAATGCATAATCGACTCAAAAAATGTGACATCAACACTAACGTAGGACCTTCGTCGAACAGGGTTGAAGCAACGATATCCCTTTTGGGTCTTGGAGTACCCAATAAGCACACATTTGATAGCTCTAAGAGAGAGCTTGTCAAGACTAGGAGACGTATGATGAATAAAAGGTACATAACCAAAGACACGAGGCGTAACTGAGAAAAGATCCATCTCGGGAAATGCAACCAAGAACGGAATCTTTTCCCCCAGAACCGAAGAGGACATACGATTAAACAAGTAACAAGCAGTTAGAACCGCATCCTCCCAGTAGGAATGATGAGCATGACTTTGAATCAAAAGAGTTCTGGTGACATCCAGAAAATGGCAGTGTTTTCGTTCATCAACCCAATTCTGTTGAGAAGTATACGCGTATGATGTTTGATGCACAATTCCATGGGATGCAAGAAACTGAGAAAACTGAGTACTGCAAAACTCTAGAGCATTGTGTGAACGTATAAATTTGACTTTTGCTAAAAAATGTTCCCTATTTCATTAATAAAGGACTGAATAACAAGACCATCATCAGAATTGTTTTTAAGAAGAAAGATCAAGATAACCTTGAAAACTCATCAACAACAACAAGATAAAATCTATACCCCTTATGATTCAGGACACTCCTGGGACCCCAAATATCAAAATGAATTAACGCAAACAGACTATGACTAATCCGACCCTAACGACTCTGAAAAGTGGACCGATGATGCTTTCCAAGCTAGTAGACTTCGCACTGAAAAGTAGAGCGACGAAAAATCTGTGGAAAAACATGACACATCTTTTGCAGAGGAAGATGACCAAAATGAAGATGTAATATATAAGGAGATGCAGACCTTATGTGAAGAGAAGAGGCACCAACATAAGGAGATTGCGACCGTCTATAGAGACCTCCTTGCTTACGACCAGATCCAATCACCCTGCCTGTGGGAATGTCCTGAAACACAAGAGCAGAGGGATCAAATATTGCACGACAGTGTAAATCCTTAGTGATTTGACTAATAGATAGTAAATTCATAGAAACAGAAGTTAACTGCACCTCCCCCTAATCAGTAATAGGGGATTGTGTCCCATTTGGTATCACAACAGATCGTCCGGGCTGGGTTGGACTGAAGGTACTAAACTGATCTCTGTCACCACAGAGATGATGGGATGCTCCTAAGTCCATTATCCATTATGACAAATCTGCCCTATAGAACTAGTAAAGGTATATACTGTACCTGATGTAGATGTTGATGTAGAAACAACTACCTTTGAGGATCCTGAAGGAGAGTTGGTTGACCCAGGAGTAGGCATAACCCCCCTAAGCCTCACCACAAGTTCATCAAATATCCGATCAGATGTAGGTGAAAAACTGCCAACCTGCTGGATCTGCTCTACCACACGTGCTGAAGCTGGGAACCCATGCTTGGACTAGCATGTTTCCTCAGAGTGACATGGCTCATGACAGTAAGTACAAGGCTGACGAAGGGGTCAACTACCCCCTCCCCTGCCACGGCCACCTCGACTACGAAACTGTGAAGGCCCCCCCTACCATGAGATATTGCCATGGCAAAGGATGTCTGAGATAGTTGAGTACCACTAGAAGATATGGAGAGCGTACTCAACCTGCGATATGCTCCTCCATCGAAGGTATGGTGGCATCGGTAAGAATATGCGCTCTAGCTGCATCATACCCAGGATCAAGTGCCGCTAGAAAAACTCCCGCCGTCACTGAATCCCTATATGCCTTGAGTTGCTCTGGTGTGGTAGTAAGGGAATGTAACCATGTAACTTCTCAAACATACCCCTTAGAGAAGTGTAAGGGTATGGAGAGGACGATTATTCTGCTTCGAAGTGAAGATGTCGTGCTGAAGTTGCAGGATCTTCGACTCGTTCTTCGTTGGAGAATACGTAGCGGTGAGAATGTCCCACATAGCCTTCGTCATGGGTTGACTCAAAATGTCATTAGCTATCTCCATGGATATCGTTCCAGACAACCATACACGTGCATACACGTCGTCTGCCTCCCATGAGGCATTAACCCCAATCTTGTCAATAGGCTCCTCCTGTGTGAGGATATGCTTCTTGCCATTACATTACATTAGACTCATGAACTACATGGCCCACAGTTCATAATTCGTTCCATCCATCTTCACGATGGGTGCGGACCTTTGAAGGCACCCGTGGATTGAATATCTGCTTTGTTGTCTGACATGATGACAACAATCTCTTAAGACCGGGGTTGCAAACTGGACGAAGAATGTCTACACGGACATATAGGAAGATGGTTGTAGCTGTAGACTCATACCACAACCACTTCCATTCTTTGAAGGCTCCTTTGGGTGTCTAGGGCGTTTTAGATAATCACGTCACACCCTAGAAAATTAAAGGCGAGCCAAACTGGAAGCCTGCGGTGGTACACGAGGGCTCGCGAGGGCGTAGGCTACTGTGGGGTCACGTGCATGCATAGAGGCGTACTGTTGAGAGGTCACACATAGACGCGAGCAGCGCTGGGGTGGCATGCGCGGGGTCACGTGTAGGCGATAGAACTACCGGGCAGCAGTGCGGCGACAGCGAGTGGTTGTACACGTGAGCAGTGCACGACGGCGGCTCGCATCTGTGCGCATGTTATGGTTTTTGGTGGGGGCGCGCTCTAGGGCACATGTTCTGGTCTAGGACCGTTGCTCTGATACCATGTGGAAATGTGAATAATGAAAAGTTGTATTCCTCATAGCTCTAGAGCTCTCAAAAGCTCAGAGGGAAAATTACGGAAGAAATAGAAAAACATAAATAAAGACATAGAGATATGAGTATCTCAACAATATGTATGCACGCGTGTGATGTAGAATGGTCTCCTCATCGACATACTTTGGAACTATGGAGAAGTACTCTACAAGCCACATCATGCGGATACACGCACCATCGATGTTAGGCTTCTCATGCCTCACTCTGAAAAGCCTCTCGTAAAGTCTCAGTCGGTTAGGGGACGATTTGTATCCAATCACAGGATGTCCATTGATCTTCAGTCCAAATATATAAACAACATCCTACAAAGTGATCATCTCTCCATGACACATGTGAAAAGTATAAGTCTCCGAACGCGATCTCTCCACCAATGCAGTGATCAAGTGCCTATCAAGTGATATGAAATTCAGTTGCATCACCTCAAAAACCTGCAGTATATACATGGGTCACAATCCGTTCATGTGGCCATGTCGTAATATGCCCTCTCTGCGTCAACACCACAATCATCTTACCACCTAATGCGCATTCATGAAAGGAAATGCATCAGATAACAAAATGAAATAACATGGTAAATACTTACAGTACAATTTTAATAACCACACACATCTCCTTGCCAAATAATCATGCATCTATGAGAGCGTTGTAGATGAAGAACATATCGATCAATGGCTCCTGGCTCCATCTGCAACATTTTGTAAATTAAATACTTTAATAATAGATGAGAGAAACAATAAACAAAATATCGTAAATAATAATAAATAAACAACCTCTACTTGTATGGTTTGGACATTTACTCCTATTGTGGTCACTTTTCCGACACAAACCACACTTGCTTGTACTTGGTGGAGCATGACAATTATATCGACGATTATGACCAAGTTGACGACAAGTCCCACATTGCTGTTGGACGGGATCCTTACGGATATCCATCTCATTGTGAATCCGCTTTGATTTGGGTTGAGCCTTGGATCGTATTCTTGTTGGATCTGAAATTATTTTCTCTGTTGTGAATTTTGGTTATATTTCCCTATCACTAATGTGATAGAAGATACCTTCATAGATGCAAAGTTAACACTACCATGTGTACCACATGCCCATGTATTTGCACATATCAATATTTAGATATGCCAAAACATCACATGCATGGGAGCACTGGATTATGTGAACTTGCCACTTCTGGCAAGTGCAAGACAAGTCACTGATTAAAACTGAATGTTTCCTTCCACTCTTTAGGCCAAATTGTGTCATCCATTATCCTGTGATCATCTCATATAAAGTAAAGGAGCACCCCTTATTCGAGTGATTCGGTGACTATTGCTCCTATCCATTCACCTCTTTAACATGTCAACCACATATTTGGTGAATCGATCACCACGAGCCAAATGAGACATCACCTCGCTACGACATTCGTAGAAATATTGAATGCAGTTGTAGTATGTCTTATGTATCAATGTCGCAATCGGGCGAGATCTTGCATCTTTTACTACTGCTTATAACTTTCGGAGAAGTTAGATGTTATGTACCCGAAATGGTGACCATCATCAAAAGCCAAATTCTATTGATCTTTGGGGCGGTTGTGCATATCAAAACCAATATAATGCATTCTCATCCATCTCCTTCAACTTGTCCATGTAAGCAGTCCATTTTCTCTGTGAATAAGCCTTCTCAACCCTCATTACCTGGCTCTTCATTGCTTGATTTTTCATAATATCATTGAAGTTATTAGCAACGTGATGTAGGTAGAAACGTCAATACATGTAAAGCGGTTGAAACTGCACTTCTGGTCGATGCATGGCAGAACGAATTCTAGGTACATGGTCTGATATGACACAAATTGGATCAATACGATCCCCAAAAATATGAAGCCGAACTTTCTCCAAAAACCAAGTCCAACTATCTTCATTCATCCTCCTCATTCACGAAAGCAAATGCAAGAGGTAGGATGTGATTTGCTGCGTTGAGCACCTTTTGCTTATACCTATCATACATATGAGTACCATCGATGCTAATAACAACCTTATAGTGTCTCCATGCATTGATACATGAACAAAATGCCTAGAATGCCCATGTGAAAACCTTCTCGTACCCATCAACTGGATTACCATAGAGATCAATCACGATACCAAAGATTGATATCTCCAATGCACGGAACAAATATTGTTAGAAAATAAGAATGCGAAAGCCAATCAAAGATAAAAGAATATGAACAGGAAAGAAGATCGAGATTTTACGTGGAACCCTACTCCTTAAAGAGCGAGATGAAACCACAGGAGAAGGGTTCAAAGGGGCATATGTGTCTATTGTTTTTCTCATCTGATATAGGGGTTTAGGGCTTCTTATATAGCCTCCACAGACCCTCCAAGTCACACCATTGGTAGATGTGGGATTAAACATTGGATGTAGTAAATGGATCATACACATCTACATGATCCATACACAAATACTCCAACATCCCCTTCAAGCTGGAGCATGCAATGCTTAGCTTGGATAAACAGAATGAAATTTCAAACTCACACTATAAGACACTGCGGATAATATCAACTCAATGCAAACACAATTGTCGGCTGCTGTCGAGAACGTTGCTTCTCATGCCGTGCATGCGAGGAGGAGCAAATGGGCTAGAGTGTGAGTCAAACCGAATCTCCTCGTCGGAGATCATGTGCTTTGTACTGCGCCTGTCAGAGTCACTGCAACTGAAAATGAGTCTTTACCTGGTGAACTCTAGCCTGCCACATCATGTGGACAACTGCTCCATCTCTGAAAGGGCCGAACTGAAAAAGCCATGGAGCATCCTCGTCGGAGTCCACAGTCGCTGGAGAATGGAGTCTAAAAAAGTGTCATCGTTGGAGAATTATGTATCTCCCATACTGGCTCAGAGAATGCGATCTCTACTCTTCAATCCTTATGAAACCACGTGAAAACCCTAGCCCACATGGCATAGGTAATGTAATCTCTACTTTGGAGTCCCTGTGGATCATATGAAAACTCTGATACCAAAAATAAAAGATGGGGACAATACAACTGACGATCGTATACATGCACGTGTTGAATTGAAGACTCAGAATCTGATCGTCGAGTCTGAAACTGAAAACTGTAGAGTATGAACACAGGTTGGTTTGGAGAATCTGAATCCGACCTGTAACTCTACACAATACTCCCCTTTCTCCCATACTTTTCGAAACACAATAACATCGACAAAGTTGGGAGAATACATGATGTTGAGGAACAAAAACCAATAAGCCGATAAATTGTTTCTCTGCTTTTATTTTTTCTCGAATCATTTTTCAAATAAACCATTCATTTTTACACCTTCTCTCTATTGTTTTTTTTCTTTTGTGCGGTTATGCATCTTTTTTTTTGAATATAAAAACTTGTGATCCAATTGGACCCTTGAAACTCAGCCCAAATAGTGCTTAAAATTTGTGGGCCTTCTTTTTTTAATTGATGCTGCAACCCACCTTTTTTTATACTCTCGGCCCAATTGGGCGTGATCTCTCTGTTTTTTTGGACAACTTTTGGCCCACCTGGACCCTTACAAAAAATGTTTTTTTAACGCACTAGGCTTTATTTAGGGTTCCCACTTGGGAACCCTTTCCCAAAAACTCGTCGCCTGCGATGGAGGGGCCCTGCTCTCGCGCGCCACCCCCGATGGGGACCCCGACTCTCTTGCCGCTGCTTAGAGACATTGAAGAAGCGCTGCCTGCACGAGGAGGATGTGCGTGGAGGCTGGAGTGTGTCGTGTTGCCATCTGTGGTTCGAAGGTGCACTGTCCTCATCGACTGGAGGTTCCGCTTGCTACTATTGAGTAGGGCAGTGATGCGTCGCCATATGCGGCTGGAGCTTCGAGCTCCTCTTGTAGGCACTCGGTCGAGATTCACTGCTTGATGCTTCATACGGAAAGGCCATCATCTGGAGGGGCCTCTGTCCGGAGCTTGCACAAGCACCACCGCGTAGAGGGAGGAACGACTTTGCCTGGATCTGGAGCACATGAGTTGCGCCGCCGAAGGTTGTGCGGCTACGCTGCCGCTTGAAAAGGATGTGGCCATCGCCGCTAAAGGGCTCTCGTCTGGATAAGAAGGAAGCACTAGAGCATGCGTAAGGAGGTGTGGGCAACATCGCTGCCGTCTCCTTTGTTGAAGATGCGGTCGATGGAGCGGGCTGCCATGACCGACGGTGTCTGGAGCCACCACCAGAGAAAGAGGACTTGATCTAGAGAGGGGCATGCACTGTATGCAAGAAGATTTAGTGTTTCAGTAAGAACCTTGATGCTGCATGTTAGAGGAGACAGAACTGCGACATGGGAATTGACATAACCTTGCAGAATTAGGGTTCCCTCGTAAATCCCAGCCTTGAACTTAACTAAGATTGAAACTTCCAAATTCATGTAAGATAATAAATCAAACAAAACTGACTTTCTTTGGTACTATGTTAGAAAATAAGAATGTCAGAGATAAAATAATATGAACAGGAAAGAAGATCAGGATTTTACGTGGAACCATACTCCCTAAGGAGCAGGATGAAATCACAAGAGAAGGCCTCAAAGGGTTATATGTGTCTATTGACTTTCTCATATGATACAGGGGGTCTGGGGCTTCTTATATAGCTTCCACAGACCCTCCAAGTCCCACCACTGGTAGATATGGGACTAAACATTGGATGTGGTAAATGGATCATGGAGTGGTCCATTTACCCATCTATGATTTGACCCTTTCACCGTATATTCTCTCTATTTCCTTTCTCTTGACATCCCATATCATTTCTATTTCCTTTCTCCTGGCATCCCATATCCTCCTACGATTCACCATATACCCGTACTCATCAGAAATAGATTGCTGCAAGTATGAAACCTTTACAACTAGTGAGATCTTGATTTGATTCAGAAAACTACGTGTCATGAAATTGCAATTAAGCTGAGGGTGATCTTGGTTTGCTACACGATGCAAGTATGTGATGCATCCAATTTGGATATGGCGATGTCCATGCAACCGCCACAAGAATCTCATGCTCCTCTCGCTACAATAAATAAGCCATACATGATGGCCAGATTCATGTACCTCAAAATTGTAGTGATGGTTAATGTTAAACAATCTAACTGAATAAATCGATTCTTCTTTCAAGTTGAAGGTCATCCCATTCCTTAACTCATATGAAATAGCGAGTCCATCCTGAATATCCATCACGCCATCACCATTTCTAATGTAACCATCACCGCACGTATGTTATAGAAAGGAATGTCAGACTCAACACACAACGTTTGGTTCTCATCGTTCGACTATTATCCATCGTCATTTTCCATTTCATCATCAGTGTTCTGTGGGGTATCCTCCATCATATGATCAATCTCGGGATCGTGGTCCTCCCCTATAGTGGAGGTGTGATCATCTGGGCGGGATCTCAAAGATTGGAGAAAATATACCGATGTTGCCATCTCCACAGGAGTTGGAGATACATGAAGCGGTTCACGGGCCATGGTAGATGTGCTGTGGCACACTGGATGTATGAGATATGGAATGCATTCTTGGAACTGTAGCCGCGGAGTGGCATATCAACGTACGATCTCGTGCACATACGAGTCAGTACACAGAATTGGTCGAAATAAGCCTCCCATCATCTCAGCATAAATTTAAATCATCAACATCGCCATCATACCCAACATCAACGAAAAATATGTCATTGTTCTCAAACATCACGTGAAATACATGAAGTTTTGTACCATTGGTTATCCTGACACGAAATGAGGTTGCAATCATATCGACAATTCATTAAAGGTCAAACCCATCTCGATTCTAATAGGTTTCACTCGACCTCCGTCATATCTTACTTCTTTGCCATCCCTAACTACCTTCCCACCAACATGGCATACAAACATTACTTCAATAGCTTCGACTTTCTTCAAAAAAGGAGAACAATTAATATTACACACGAAGAATACACTACTTCAAATACACCACACATAACAATATACACTAGCATGTGAGACACACAACAAAAAAAATTACCGTTGCAAACAAATGTGATTAGGGTATATTCACAGTGGAGGAAGACAACAACTCAATGGATGAGGATCCTCCCACGGGAGCGACCGCTGCAAAGGACGACGATAGAGGAGATGGTTGGAATGACAGAGGCTGCAGTTTCGGCCAATGGCTCTGAGGAGGCAGAGGAGCAAGAACATGAGTAGTCACGGCTCTGGATAGAACCTGTTCTCGTGGGGCGTGGAGGAGGGTCGTGACTGGGGCTTTATATTCAAGCCCCAGCGTGACTTCAAACCACGACTCCCTAGAAAAGGATCCGTGGGTTGAGGTCACGGCTTCCTCGTTGTACTTAACAAAATATATGTTCGCTTGAGGGTCACATGGAATAACTTTCCACGAGAACCGCCCAAACAAATTTTCCTCTTCAAAGATAGTCGTGTTTTTGATATACCATGATGTAACTTTACACTTGTGCTCATGTAACATACTTGTTTTGATTGTCAGGTCCCGTTAGTCGCACAAGTTTCCATGAAAAAAGGTTTCTTTGGGAAACTTGGGAAGTTGGTGGGATCGAGTAGTTCAAGGGAGGGAGCAAATAGCCTACTCAATCCATCTCCTTATCACCAACCTCAAAATTATTACCCCCCTTACGAACAGCAGCAGCAATTCCCTTCAAATTACCCTCCCTACTATTCACCATCATCCCTGAGCAGAAACTCTTCGTTCCAAAACCCTCAGCCGCACCAGGAGGTGCATTCATCCCCACGGAATATTCCCCATCATCGTCAGGACAGGTTTCAGAGGACGTACTCGAGGATCCTTGACAACTACAATTCGTTGCAGGAGGTAACTATGAGAATGCTTGTGATGGAATTTTATTTCTTCGAGATTTTCTTCAGCTTCCATCAGGCTTGTATCTTTAATAAAATTCGTATTTAATGGAGCCTTCTGGTCCAGTTATGTCAAATAACAAGCCCAAGCCCGCTTCTGTTAACTGTCTGCATGCATTGTCTTTCATTAATATCCGTATGCATTCAGTTTCTATCTTTACTAGACAAGGGATGGGAAAGAAGTAGATGCATGACCTCCATAACATCAGAGGAATTAGAAAACAGCCTTGTCACAATTCCATATTTCTTCACCATATTATTTCATTAAAGCTACTACACAGCAATGCAATTCATTTTCTCAAAAAACTTGTTTGTTTGTCTCTGGATCCTGTTGCCATTTGAATCAAGGTTGTAATGGTAACTGTCGTGTATGGAATGGAAGTTTGATACAATGCTTAAACGGAGATTAGACCATAAAGCATCAGTTTCAATTAAAATGAACTTCTGAGATGGGTTGTCTTTCCTGGAAATTTGTTAGTGGCCATATAGGCTCATCTCTCTATTAGGGGTTAAAAAGGAGTGAACTGTAAGTCCAATCCCCTGCCTCAAATGTGTAGCATGGCGCAAGGAGCAAAGTGCCTCTTGCTACGTTCTTTTTCAAGTTTCTGAAATCAGTATAAATCTCTATTGATTTGCCAGGTCAACCTAACGATCATATATATAACAGCATCTGGTTCACTGATCTCGAGTTCTTTGTTCAGGTTGATCAAATTTATAACTTAGTCAAATTCTATAGAGTTTCCATTTTTTTACTACTAAAATGTTCTGGCCAATTTCTGGATTCAACTTTTTTAAAAAAATTGACCGAACTTATCCAAACTGACTCATCCAGTTCTACTCTTCTCCTATCTCGTATTGAGTAGCGGACTTCCAATGTTTTCCATTATTTTAAGACAAAGGAATGGTAAACATTGGTAGTTCAAGGAAGTGGTAGTATTGAGGTGTGCTGATTACTAGACAGAAAAACATTGAACTATATAGCAAGTGGTGATAAGCTTTAAATGACTGGCCTTCAACCTAATCTACAAGCTTACATCGAGTATTCTTGAGTTGTAATTTCTTTCCCAATTAATGGGTCAACGGTGAAGAAAAGTATTGATGAGTTGTATTGTTTTCTTTCTAGGTTAATGGATAATGTGTTGAGATCCACTTAATCTTTGGTTGTGCGTAGAAATATAGAGAAAGGGGTGATTGCTTTTGTGGAATGAAATGAATGATTAGTTTATTCCGAGGCCATAGTTATCATTTATATAGAAAGGAGAAACCTTAGAGGGCAAATGTCCAAAAGGAAAATTATAAAGAAAGAAATAAGAAATATACAAATGCTATTTACTCTCAACACTCCTCTTCAAGATAGAGCATAAACGTCAATCCGATCGTGCTCATCTTAGAACAACATTTCTGGAACATCGTCCTTGCTAGGATTTTGGTGTGAACCCCCGAGGATCTGAGCACCCGTTTACGTTGTATTCACGGTATTACATTCGCAAAAGATCACACAAGTTATATGAAAATACGAGGAAATTTTTCGTGTTTTTACCATGACATTCACAATTCAAGTAACAACCACAGAACCAACAATAGAATGTGCCATCAATTTCTTTCCATTCATTAATTTTCATATATTGAAATAACATGTACAAAAGAGGCTGACAGTTCATACACGTTTTCCCAAAAATATACATAAGAGAAAGAAAACATTTTACATCATAAACTGAACAAAAATCGTGACAAAAGTAACTGTACCATTTGAAATAGCAGCGGATATCTGGAATTATTAATCAACTACTGAGTTGCAGGTTGCTTGCCTGCCACACATGAAAGGAACAAGAGACGTCAACAAGCATTGGTACCTTCCAAAAACTTATTAAAAAAACTTGCATTTATGGTGATTACAAAAGAAACAAGTAGTAAGGCATAAACAACGAAAAATTTACAACTACTTGCTATGAAAAAGGTTTTCAAACTACCCTTAAGGAATGCCCAAGTTTTACCCATTACCTTTTATATGACATATTTTTATATCGTGGTTAATGACTCATATATATATATATATATTAATCTCTTGTTATTTACAGATCTTAAATATGGATTTTGATAATAGGGAAGATGTTTTGAACTGATTATTGATTTTATTTAATTTCTCAAGTTTAGTGGATAGTCTGTGGTCTTGGTCTGTGTGTGACCTCACATTATGATTCTAAGGCGTGAAGAGTGTCTTAGGGTTGGGGTGCCTCCGTAGGCGTGCGATGGGGTATAGTGCATAACTAAGTTGCCAACACGTCCACTAACTTAATATATATTCATGGTAGTAATTTAAAGATCCGATGATTTGCTGACGATTGATGGTTGATAATAATTAATGATTCTATGCTTGGTTTGATTGCAGTCAGCTCTATCCATACCACCTTAACTGATCTCAACTCTTGTCATATTCTACTGTAACTTATTTCAATCTCAATATGTAACTCCTCCAATTTTCAACTATAACTGATTAAATGTGACCCTAGATGATTCAGATGTAGCCATAGATGATTCTGATGTAGCATCGCCAAGCCTGTTGGCGGAAAGTAACCAAAACTCAAGCAGTGAGGAAGTCTTATAAGAGAGTCTTCTGTCTCACCCTCTGAACGGAAGTGCGATCCAATAGAGGGATAGGTCTACTACAAAACTACGCCACTAAGACGGGTGAGAGAGACTCTCCAGAAAAGTCACTCTAGAAACCGGCTCGACTAGTATGGGCTAATAAGATGAAAAACTAAAATCGAGGATCCCTCACATGAGTATCCTAAAACAGAGGGTCAATGGAGTTGGTCAAAAGTTGGGATCCCAAGAGGCGTAAAAACACTGTGAGCTCGCGTACAACCGTGAAAAGGACTGGGATCCTAGATCCGGGCACTTGGCGGCCACTGCCCTAACTAGGCTTCCTATCTCCTGCCCAGCTGAGGGTCACCACACCCTCGCTCGGTCAGGTGTAAGGGTCACCGTAACCGGCACTAATATCAATTGTCACTTGATTCTTATTAACCACCTAGGTTCATTGATTATACAATCATACATCCATATCTTGTATGATAGGCTTTTTAGATATTAGGTGAGGAAGATTGGTGAATAAGGTTTACATGAGGTAATGGGTTCCTAATTTTTATACCCAAGGTCCCATCTGTGGTCACAAAGAGGCTTACATGGATCATGTTTTCTTTAGTTGCTCCTTTAGAAGGAGATTTGGAAGGGTCGAGATTTCTTTGAAGGACCCATCCTATTTCAATTCTTTTTGGTGCAACTTTAATGAAGTAGAAGAATGGAATTAGGTCGATCTTAATATTAGAATAAAGAAATGTTGCAATGAATTAGCGTAACATCGGGGTATATAATTACATATAAATGAGGTTCGTTTTTCACCATTTGCAACATAATCACATGTATAATGAAATCTCTGCTGGAAAATTTTGTTGTGGCGTAGATGAGAGATAAATAAAATGAAAGCAACTACTGCAGTTTCACTTATCTAAAAGCACGCATGTTATTCTGAGATGAAAGTATACGAGGTTGGAGATATGGTATATTAGACAGAATCCATGGAAAATAATTGAATAATGGAATGAATCAATGTAGTAAACTAGTTCTTTTGAGACTGAAGGTGAGAAACAAGCCAGGTATGTTATCCTTGGATCCAATTATGTTGCCAACACTTAATAGGCAGAATTGGCTAAGACATGTAACTTGTTATATGGAGAATGACTAAAAGAAGCATGCCACATATATGATGCTTAGGCTTTCTCCACCACACCATCTAATTAAGTGATGAAGTAACGACTCTCCCAAATCTATTTTATCTCTGCAATTCCACCTCCCTATTCTTGACTCTAGATCATTTATATTCATTTTTTATGACAAACTTCAGTAAGAAATTCTTCTAATAAAATTTTGCCAGCAGAGGCATCACATGGGAATGTAAACCATATTATGCTTTTCTTGTCATATTAATGCAGCTCATCTCTAATAGAACGAGCAAGGTGGCAATGAAAGCACAACTTTTTTACATAATTAAGGAACTCTCTTTAACAGTAGAAGCATCTGCAAGATACTGTACTTGGAAAATTTTATAAACCCATGATAATCTCAATTATCATTTGAAATTTCTGTGCAAAATCGCTAAATTTCTAGAATATGTAGAAGGTGCATCCAGAAGCTAAGAATGCTTAATGTGGCCAAATCTATGATTTTTAATTGCCACATATACACCCTAATCAAATGAGCCAATATCACTAAATTCTTTGTTTCTGAAACTCTAGATTCATGGATTAAATGTCCAGAGTATTTTGAATAAAATTTATGAACCTGCATTTCAGATTACCATTGTAACAAACTAAATATAAAAATTTCTTGGCTAAACCAACCCACCTTTAATCCCAATCCAGCACCCTCATATCATTATAAGATAGCAAGGTAGAAAGAATAGGATTTTACAAAATATATATGGCTGCAAAAGGGGGTAATGGGATTATACAATTAAATCTTTGGATTGTATGTAAGGCTTCATGCATGGAAGCAAGATAGTGGATAAGGGTTGTACTAATTCTATGTTTGAGACATGGCTTGAACTCCGATTTGTAACATGCAGGGCTGATCTTAACAAGGAGCAGCAGATGGCTTCGATTTGCAGCAAAGGCTGCAATGTTGGAGCAACAAGAAGGTTGGAATCAAGGCTCTAGGCTGGAATTTGGAGAAATTCGGGAAGGATGGGAGGAGCAAACAGTGGAGGAAATTGGGAAATAAAAGGGGAAAGAAACAGGAAGAAGAGAAGGAAATTTGGGAATTGAAAATAACCAAAGGAGGAGAAGGTGACGTTGGAAATGAGAGAAATGTTGGAGAAAAAAAGAGAGGAGGGTTCCTTTCAGGAACCTTCCTCCAAGGATGACATCAACATGCTGACATCAACATGCTAATGTCATAAATTAACTCTTTTTTTAAATGCTGGATTTTTTTATAGTATGCAAACAGTAGCAGACTGCAACTGATTCTAAATTTAAAGTAAAAATTATTTTATTTTATTATTTTCTCTTCTTTATTTAAAGTGTAAAAATTGACCGTATTCGTGCCCCGGACCTCGGATTTCGATGCGCAACATCTCGTTTTGACCGTCTCTAAGCGACAATCAATAGAGTATAATATTCATATACTTTCAATTGGGTTTGGATCGTCGAACTTTTCGAGATATGATTTTTGGTTCGAGTTCAAATTTTGCGTTTTACAAATTTAAACGGCTCCGATTGACGAACGGTCGATTTCGTTGGTCTTGTTTCGTCGAATCGGATTTAATGACTGTCTCGGTTTGTTTGCGGTTTTCGATTTCACATTTCGGCTTTTCCGCAACACGCATTACGATGCGATCAACTTTTGATCGATTACGTCCATATGACTTTTGATTCACGATCAATTGATCGATTTAAGTTATTTAATATTACATGATAACTTTACCGGTTTAAACGTACCTTAATAGGGTTGGGTTCAGGTTTAATTGGATCCGGGTGTTACATTTGGTCAAAACGCCTGCCGTTCGTTCCTTCAAACTGACATGGTAAGTGTCACAATATCAAAATCCTTCTATCGATTTCGACCTGTGCGGTGTTAGCTAACCCGTAGCTAACCAACCTTCTCGAGTAGAACGATCACGAACACGCTCCAACTCTTCTCGTACTCCTCCTTGCTCACGTGCTGATGCTCCAACACAAGCATGAGCATGACTCTACGGTTCACTCAAGAATACTCTCAAGAACTCACTTAAGAACGCTCAAGAATACAACAAAACAATCACACAAGGATGGACACAAAGTTTCTTCTCTTATTAGCACGGAATGGAATTTCGCAAAATTTCGGCAAAATTTCGCCAAAATTTCGGTTTCGAGAGGTCATGGGTATCGAAACTCCTATATATATATATATATCGATTTTCCGGATTTCGACCGAAATTTCGGTGATATTTCGACATTTCGATCCATTTCGATTGAAATTCATGGATCTGAGTATAAAATTTCCTAGATTTTGACCGAAATTTCGGTGATATTTCGACATATCGACCCATTTCGGTTGAAATTCATGGATACAAGGTATGTTGAGACAAGATGGTACATACATCGATTATTCAAGTTGGGGAGCTTCTTCCCCTTTGGGTTTAAGCAATGGAGATGAAAAAACTCTATAGCTTCTATATATTTGATATAGCTTGTTCCTTTCATTTGTTTATCATTTATCTTCGTAAATAGATGCATCTTTATTGTAACTAATTCTGTAATTCATTCGAACTTTGTCTGTGACGGTTATTTCTATGAACAAAACATTGTTTAATTAATCATTATCTACATTTTTAAATAAAAAAATTCTTTTCTATTTTTATGAACAAAAGATGTCTTCTAAGTGTTAACTTAGTTATTTTGATTTCCATTTCCAGTATCGATCAGACTGCTCAACAATATGTCTGATATGACCGATATGGTGTGATATAAGGTGCATGGATGAAAGATGTGTGTGATATAAGTGTGCATTTGTAAGATGTTTTAAGATCTTGGATTGGATGATATTAATTTCCAGTACATATCAGTCAAGGATCAACATTAACATCGATTTGTTTGATATGACCGATATGACCGATATTACCGATATGTGCGATCTAAGGGGCATATATAAGCAATATGTGTGATATAAGTGTGTATTTGTAAGCTATTTATTATTGTAATAACTCAGAAGATCTTAATTTCCAAAAAAATCATCGAAAAATGGCTTTTTTGAGTCATTTTCGACATTTCCACCGAAACGGTCGAAATTTCCCAAAATTTCACCGAAATTTCGATTTTGGTGGGGATCGAAACGAAATCAAAATCGAGATTTCGAACCTTGCTTATTAGAAGGGGAGACTCGCTTTGGAGTAGAGTATAACACTTTACACTTGTGTGTTTACAAATGAGCCACTACTCCTTATATACAAGACTCAAAGCAATCCAAAGGACACTCATTATTACATCTACAATAATGATACATAAAGACACAAGAGAGTCTTTGAATTCTTCGACAATCCTTCACGTTCCGCAACAACTCGTTATCTTCTCGTCTCTTCAACTCCATTGTTGTCCTTTCGTCTTCTCGCACGGTTGACGTCACATAAACCGCTCAGTCATCAGCACACTCACGCTCCAACGCCTTGCTGATGCAGCTTTGCCATAATTCATCGAGTACCACCAAACACTTAATATTGTGCTAAAGGGAACCTGCGACCGCCAGACCCTCGTGCGATAAACCCTTCCTTAGCGTTTTCCATGCTAAGGGGAAGTCCTCTAGAATTTCGCTATTGTGGCCTCCATATTACTCTCGTACACGTACTACCAAGTATGCTCGAAAATGCTCGTACTCAGCATCTGCAATGCTTCATACCTTCTTGGACATCCGCGCATCGATGCTGATATCGTGCATCTTCGTGCGTACGCCTATGTGATCGTTCCATATTGTTGCTCAATGCATACTGCTTCACTGCATACCTCCCTTCTGTTCTCACGTATATACCCACTACGTGCATCCACCATCATGTCTTGCACTGCTATATGTACTCGCTGTCACACTACTACAATCTCCATGACACTCTGCTACCGAGCCAATATCCCTTGTGACACTTCTCCGTTGTCGCGTACTGTTGAGTCTCCAAACTCTTGTGGATAACCTCCGTACTATCCACGAACTCAAGACTCCTCCTGAAGTCAACTCCATCTATCATTCTTATGCATCCGCTACCGTGTCTACACGATCATTCTCGATCACAGAATGCGGAGGGTGACAAACCTCCCCTAACTGAAGAATCATTTGTCCTCAACCAAGCTTTCCTTCCTTAGTTGGCATCCCGTCATGATCCTCCATCCGCTACACACCTCCTGATCCTGCTCAATTGGAAGTGTGGTACATGCTTGCACAACCTCCCTTCCTACATCTGTTCTTCTCACAAACAAACACATCACGTCCTGACATGGCCTTCATCATGAGAAATGGGGCTTCTTCGTCAGCTCCTGTTCTCGATGTTTCCCTCTTGGATACATCATCTCCATCGTTGTTGTGTGGCAGCTCCAACTCCACATGTGGAGTATTCGCCTCTACGCTCGCTCGTTGTCGATCTCGATCGTTCCCTGTGGACGTACCCGCATCCTGGGAAATGAGCATCTCTTGCGCTCCGAGCATCTTTGGTGTCTTGCCTCCTGCAAGATTATTGATGGTGTGGTTCGTCACCACTCCACCCCCATTTTGCATCGCCTTCTAGAGCTCTGCATCACCTTCTCATGCATGAACATTCTCCTATCCGCGACTTCAATTGTGTGACTCCAGCACACATGTTGGTACTCAGCAGGCACCTTCACACTTCCGTGCATCTTCGGTTGAGCCTTGACACCTTCAAAGTTCTTCGCGGTAGAGCTCATTGCCTCCACCGAATTCGAAGCTCTGACTCAAAGTGATGTGAGGTGTACCTTGCGCATAGCATTGATTGCTCCCAAGCGTATCTCACCTTCTTCTTCCTCCTTGTCCGTACAAAGAGAGTTGAGCTTCTCCTTTGGGACTCCCGCGCCCGATGCGATCCATCGCATATGAAGCATCCATTGCTCTAGGGTTGCTTCCTTTTTCTTGGAGTACTCCTATTCCTCCGTTGGCGGCTTTTGGGCAACACCTTTGCTCTTGTCCTTCGACCGTGCCTTCATCTTGTTGGTGAATTCCTTCTTCAACATTGTGGCTTGGTTGGGCACCGTAGTCGACCAACGCATCCGCCACAATGATCGCTGAATTTAGGTCCTTCACTCCCTGCCTCTACAGTTCGTTTTGCGCTCAGCTCTGCAACCCGATCAAAAGTTGAACAACTTGTCCTCCTCTGACATGCCCGTGATGTCCAGCTGTAAAAGACGTAAACTGCTTCACGTACTCACGAACAATGCTTGTCTGCTTCAAGCGTCAAAGAGCCTCCCATGCAATCTACGCAGTATTTTTCGGTAGGAACTGCGCCTTCATTTCCATGACTAGATTATCCCATCTGGATATCCTCGATCTCGCCTCATCCGTTGCACGATTCCTCTACCATAATTTGGCATCGCTTGACATATACATGGATGCTAAGCCAACCTTCTCACCTTCCCTCGTCTAGGTCGCCTCGAAGTAAACTTCCATGTCCCATAAGAAGTTCTCCAAATCCTTCGCACTTCGCATACCTGTGAAGGGTTTGGATTCGGGTACCTTGCGTCGCTGCACCTCTATGGAGCTTCCGTCATTCGCCATTGCCTTCTTGATGAGGGAGATCTCACTACGTAGATCCTCCATCATCGCGTTGAACGCCTCCAGTTTGTCCTTCAAGGACGTGATTGCTCCACTGAACGTTGGGTCTCGTCCCCAACATCTGATCCTTCTGAAGAAAGATCATCCAAGTATGCGATGCGGTGGCCATGCGTCCCGATAGTGGACTCCTTCTCCGCCACTTTTTTCTCCAGTGCTGCAACACATTTGGTGACACCCACCATCTTCGCTCTATTAATTGAAGATATACTTGCACCGACAAGTATCCTTTGCTCCCACGATCGACTGCACCAACAACCACTCTTAGATTTGTCTGCTTTCTTGGCACCAACCGAGCTTTGTGGTCCGCTCCTTTGCTCTGAAACCGACCCGTGCCAATGATTGGTATCACCTTTGCTCAGATACCATTGTCACATGGTTCAAATCTCGCTATCGATTTTGACAAGTGTGACGTTAACTAACCAACCTTCTCGAGTAGAATGGTCATGAACACGCTCCAACGCTTCTCGTACTCATGCTTGCTCACGTACCGTTGCTCTAACACAAGCACGAGCAGTCGAGCACAACTCTATGGATCGCTCAAGAACACTCTTAAGAACTCACTCAAGAATGCTCAAGAACACTACCAAACAATCATACAAGGATGTGCACAAAGCTTCTTCTCTTATTAAAGGGGAGACTCACTCTGGAGTGGTGTGTGACACTCTGCACTTGTGTGTTTACAAATGAGCTACCACTCCTCCTTATATACATGACTCAAGGCAATCCAAGAGATAATCATTATTACATCTACAATAATGATACATAAAGACACAAGAGACCATTTGAGTTTTTCGATAACCCTTCACGTTTCGTAGCAACTTTTCGTTTTCTCGTCTCTTCGACTCCCTTGTTGTCCTTTTATCTTCTCACACGGTTGGTGTCACATCAACCGCTCAGTCATCGGCACAGTCACACTCCAATGCCTTGCTGATGCAGCTTTGCCATAATTTACTAAGTACCACCGAACACTCGATCTTGTGTTAAAGGGAACTCACAGCCATCAGACCCTTGTGCGTTAAACCCTTCCTTAGCGTTTTTCATGCTAAGGGGAAATCCCCTAGAATTTCGCTATTGTTGCCTCCAGACCACTCTCGTATGCATACTATCGAGCATGCTCGAGAATGCTCGTACTCTGCACCTGCAACACTCCATGCCTTCTTGGTCGCCACGCATCGATATCGTTACCGCGCGCCTTCGTGCATACACATATATGATCGTACCACATTGCTACTCAATGCATACCGCTTCACTGCATACCGCCCTTCTACGCTCATGTACATACTCGCTGCGTGCATCCACCATCATGTCTTGCACTGCTATATGTACTCGCTGCTCGCACTGCTACATGCTCCACGACACTATGCTATCGAGCCAGTGTCCTGTGGACACTCCTTCATTGTCACATACGGTTGAGCCTCCAGATTCCCATGGATAACCTTCGTACTACCCACAAACTCAAGACTCCTGAAGTCAGCTCCATCAATCATTCTCGTGCATTTACTACCATGTCTACATGATCATTCTCGATCACAGAATTTGGTGACAATAACTACAAATGAAGCCCTTATGTATCATGCCTCACTGTAAGGCAATCTACCTCGATATATTTGGTCCTCTCATGGAAAATTGGATTGTTGGCAATGAGTAATGCAAGTTTATTGTCACATAGCTACTGCATGGGAAGATGCGTCAATAGCTAGTTCAGGTGAACAAATATGACCAGCATCATCTCAGTGCTTCTCTGTATCGTGACTTTGTATTCGGATCCAGCACTCGACGTAGCTAATTATCACATAGCTATTGCATGGTAAGATGTGTTAATAGATAGTTCGGTTAGAACAGATATGACCCACATCATATCAGTGCTTCCATGTGTCATGAATTTGTATTCGGATTCAGCATTTGACCTAGAAATCACAATATGCTTCCCAGTTTTCCATGAGACCAACAAACTCCCTATGAATATTGCAATCAGAGGTAGACTTCCAGTCTTTTGGATATCTTGCATAATCAGCATATGCACAGGACGTGATGGCAAAAGGCATCCCTCTGTGGACTAACAATCTAGTACCTGGAGAAGACTTTAAGTACCTTACGATCATGTAAGCTGTATCCATGTGAGCCTGATGTGGTTGCTCCATAAATTGGCTGACTTTGCTCATTGTAAAGGATATATATGACCTAGTAATATTCACATGAGAAGCTTCCCAATGAGATCCATGCATCTCATCTTGTCAACCTCATTTGTATTGTCATCATAGAACTTAATGCTGGGATCCATATGAGTGGTGACAGATCTGCAATCTGCCATCCAGTCTCTAGAAGGAGATCTGTAATGTACTTCTATGAGTCATCACAAGACCTCTCTAATTCCTAGCAAACTCAAGCCCAAAGAAGTATCATAGTTTGCTATGTTCCTTGGTAACAAAATGCCATCTAAAGAACTCCTTAGCTTTGCAAATCCCTTGTAAGTCATCTCATGTAACAAGGATGTTCTCAACATAGACTAGAAAGACAATAATACCTCGAGGTGTCTTGTGTATAATGTCTTGATTGGGGTCTGAAGCCCTGTTGCTCTTTCAGGTCCAAAAGCTTCTACAACCATGCTCTGAAACTCTGCTTAATGCCATAAATAGCTTTATGAAGTCTGCATATCTTCTGACGATGCCCCTTAATAGTGAACCTAAGTGGCTGCTGCATTTAGACATCCTATTGCAGGTCACCATGAAAGAAAATATTCTTGACATCACGTTCAGGAAACATTCACTCTCAAACCACAACAACAAAGAGGAGGATTCAAAGAGAAGAATGATGAACCACGAGAGAGGAAGTGTTGTGATAGTCCACCCCATATGTTTGAGTGAATCCATGTGCCGCAAATCTAGCCTTATAGAGGTTCATACCACCATCTGCTCTTCGCTTCCCTGTAAAGACCCTTCTGCAACCAACCAACCAAAAAAGCCCCTGCAGGGGTAGCAAACAAGCTCCATGTGCCATGTAACTAGAGTTCAACTACTCTTCTCGAATAACAAGATGCCAATGACTGTTTCCATAGCCTCTTGGCATGTGCGTAGGATTGTAAAAGTTAAAAGTTTCGTAACAAACCTCTTGAAATCCTCTGATGAACATCCCAATAAAGCATGGCTTGAGAGAGCATACGCAACACGTGTGCCTCCTCTTCCGTAGTACAATAGGTTGGTTAAGATCGTCTCCATGATCTGTCTCCTATACCATAATCTTCTGAGGAGATGTAATCTCATCCTGTAAAGTCTCATGTTGCATAAAAATATTAATAGGGTCATCCGTAGAAGCCAAGTATTCATAATTTACTTGGGGTGTGGGGGTTGATAAGAAAGGCACATGAGCATGGGTTCTAATAGTTGGCTTGTGAATATACACATGAGGTAAAGTCAGAGCCATAAAAAGTGCATGCAGGAGAAAAATACATAATAGACTCAAAGAATGTGACGTCAACACAACATGATCAAAGTACCGATACCTTTTTTTGGGTCTGGGAGTAACCAACAAAGATGCACTAGACAACTCCGGGAGAGAGCTTATCATTGCCAGAAGTTAGGCGGTGAACAAAAGCCACATAGCTAAAGATACAAGGTGTTAGAGAGAAAAGATCTTTATCATAAAATGCAATCGAAAAAGAAATCTTTTCTTCGAACACAAAAGACAACATACAATTGACAAGGTAGTAGGAAGTAAAGAGAGCATTTCCTTAGTAAGAGTGGGGAGCATGGCTTTGTATTAGAAGAGTCCTGGTAACATTAAGAAGATGACAACGTTTGCATTCAACAACACCGTTTTGTCAGGATGTTTAGGCACACAAGTTATGTTGGAGGATGCCAGCAGACCTGAAGAATTGAGAGAACTGAAAAATACAAAAAAATCCAAGGAATTGTTATAGTGAATGTACTTAACTGTAATAAGAAAATGTTCTTTTATTTCAATACTGAAAATTTGAACAACTGAACTCTAGTTCGGACTTTTTTTTCAATAGAAGAACCCAAGAAAGTCGAGAAAAATCATCAATTACAACTAGATTGAATATGTATGCCTGGTGATTGGGAATATGATTGGGATCCCAAATATCAAAATGCAACAACTCTAATAATGAACTAATGCAAAAACTCTGACGGTTTAGTAAACTGGTATAATGATGTTTTCCAAGTTGGCAAGCCTTACACTGAAAAGTGGACTAAGGGGTCTGCTGGAGGACTCTACACAGATTCTCCAGAGGAAGATTACCGAATCAAAGGTGTCGTATATATGGAGAGACTAATCTAGTGGGAATAGAAGATCCGCTAGCGTAAGGAGACTAGATAGTCTGTAGAGACCCCTATACACACAACCATATCCAATCACCCTGCCCGTGAGTTTATCTTGAAACACAAGTAAAATTGGGCAAAAATGGCATGGCAATTCAAATCTTTGATAATTTAACTTGTAGACTGACAAGTCCGATATTCGCTCGTTAAAAAGATGTGTTTTTATGATCGTGCATAAAAATAATGAGTCGTGCGTTGTAGGCGGCAATCAAAATCGGTCAAGAAAATAACCACATAAAATACGTGTCAATTTTAAACAATGCGGTTTTATGTTTATTTTACTTGGGCAAGTCCCAAGGTCGAACACAAGGAGGCAAAGGAACAACCTAGAATTATATCTATCAAAATTCGTGCGCGGTTTTCGAGGCGGTCTTTTTTTTGAAATTTTTAATGCAATGAAGGGTGCAACATGCAATTTTGGCCTATTTTAGAGACTAAAATGTCAATTACGTTCAAACGATGTCCGAAAAATATGAAACTTGGCCACAATGTAAAATATGATGAAATGAATACGCTGTAAATTTTTTTAAAATTTTTGAATGCAATATGAATTTTTTATGAATTTTTAAATGCAAACAAAATGATTTTCAATATTTAATTATAATAAATATTAAACCTAATTATTTTCAAGGAACAAAATTAGCTAAGATCTATCACTGGGTGATTGATCTCGGAAAAATCCTAAACCTCGAAAATACTAGTTTCAATATCTATTAAAAATCAAACCTTAAAATATGCAAAATATTTTTTATAAGACAAACTACGTATGCAAGTGCAAATCTTTTTGGGCACAATGTCAAACACAATTAACTCTACAATATACGATTTTTCGGGAATTTTTAGAACAACGATTAATCAATGACAAATTTAAGAGCACAGAATGGGCAAAATTTGCAATTTTCCACAAAATAATTAATTATTAATTAACCATCAATCACAAAAATGTCCACAATATGTCAAACTGTAGAGAATAAAAAGATGAACATTATGCTATTTTTTGAATAATAAAATAATGTCCAGAAGAGGTTCAAAATAGAGGGAGAACAGAGGGGTACAAATGCAATATATAAATATGAAAATAAGCAGAGGGGGACCTACGTTTAATTACCGTGAACTCCGGGGGGTGTCTTGCAAATTTGCCAGTAGGTCACGTACGTGGCACATGACCTCTGGTTGGCTTGGACAGATTGGCAATATTGAGAAGTCTGGGGGGCGCTTGCAAATATTCCAGCGGGTCACGTGCTCCACATGTGACCCCTGGGGATGACTTGAATGCTGACGTCCCCCCGTACGTGCCTCGCACGTGCTGGGGTCTTGGGCTCCGTGCTCGGCGGCGCTGGCGGAAGAGACGCGGAGCTGCGAAGGGTCTGGCGGGGCTCCGGTGAAGTCGAAGAAGCGATGGCGTAGTCGTTGGCGCGTGATCGGAGACGGGCGTTGGCGGTGAGGGGCTGACCGGAGCAAAGCTTCCCGCAAGAAGCTCGGAGGTGGAGGAGGGCCAGTGGAAGCCACTGACGGTTGGCGGTCGTGGGAGGGCTTCCCGGCGGAGCGATTGGAGCTGGAAGCTCCTGGTGTTGAAGTCGAGGTCGGAGAAGGCGATGACGGAGTTGGTGAAGCTTGAAGCTTCCGGAGGTGTTGAACGGCGAAGGCGAAGTAATTGTTGCTTGACGTCGAGGCAGAGATGGCGGAGGTGGATACAGAGGGTGTCGATACGAGGGAGATGATAATGATAGAGAGAGATCGAGAGAGAGATCGGGGATAAAAGATGGAGAGAAGCGGAGGAGGGTACCAAGAGGAAGGGGGCTCGACGACGATGTACGGTCGGAGCTGGAGCATCTGTGGAGCACAAGGGCTGCGACGAGGTTGAGGGGGCCTCGAATCACGCTGAGGTGCTGGCTGTCACGACCTGAACTGATAAACGGTGGATGGAGGAGAAGGTCGGGGGTACGTGCTTTAAATAGGGGCGGGGGGAGGGTTACCGACGATGGAAGGGGGAATCGATGATGAGGTGCTTTGAAATTAGGATCGGCGATTGCGGGAAGGCGGCAAGATCTGAGATCGAAGGAGTGGATCTGGGATTAGGAGATCGGTGGCGAAATCGGTGGGATTCGATGGTGGCGGAGGCGGTATCTGAAAAGAGGAGGGGTCTGCCTGAGATGGAAAGGGGGGAGGTGACGGGAGGTGGACGTTGCTCCTCGGCCGTCTGATCGGCCGAGATCGTGCGGCCAGGAGATCGCCACGTGGCGGCTTTTGGTAAAGGACGTGGGGCACGTGCGTTGCGCGTGCCTAAGTGGCACGTGCGACGCACGTGTGTGGCCTTTTAATTTTTTTTGTTTTTTTATTTTTTATAAGACGAATAAAAATAATGGCAAAATTGGCTGAAACGTGGCGGCTCCAAGAGCTGCCACGTGTCAGCACCATAAAATTCCGAGAATAAATACTTTGTAAAATATAAAATAAATAGCAAATGACCTTGTATCAAAAAAGTTTCTTCACGAAAGTTTCTCGTCTCGATGAGATCTACAACTTTCGTAAGACATCAAAACCAAAATCGATCATTTGCACAAAGTGATATTTTTGGGGTATCCCATGTACATAGAATGCCTTGATTTTTGTGTTTAATAATTTGTGTCATTTTTAAATCAGATAAAAACCCGGAAAAAATATGGTAAAATCAAAGATATATAATTACTCATTAATCTATTTTTTTGGATTTTTATGAATTGATAAAATATGTACATAAAATATCAGGTCAAAAACGGCTAAAATACAAAATGTACAAAAGAGACCCAAAAACCCAGCTTTCACATATGAGGTCGAAATCACTTGAACTTGCTCTTGTTTTGAAGGTAATTGAATGTATATTAATTCAAAAGTGAGTAGGATTAAAACGGACTCTGGATGGGGAAGATATGGGGTTTTTAGTCCGGAAATCCTGAAAATAGGGTTTGGGTTTTTGGTCCATTTATTTGGGTTAGTTATTTTTTTGTCTTTTTCATTTATTCTTGTTAGGGCTATGTATACAGTGGAGGTGGTTTTGTGTCATTCGGAGTTAGCACGAATGAGTTAAAAATCTGGGAAGTTAGGCTATTTACATGTCATTTTTAGCTTCTTATTTTGTACAGAAATTAGTGCTAAAATGCAATTCTTATGAAAACATGCATGAATGCTAATTATGCAGAATAGATGCAGAAATGCTATTGATTTTGAGGGATTTGAGCTTATGTGATGAATCCGAGATTCATCATCCCCCTATACTTAAAGCATGCTCGTCCCTGAGCATCAAAAAGAAATGTCATGAGGTGAAATGAGATTGGGTTCCATACCAAGACCATGAGCTGAAGGTGAAAGTGAAACTAGACTCAACCTTTGGATTAATAGTGTGGCGGAACTTCTGTGAGACTTAGAATTTTAAAATCAACAGCTTTCAAGTTCTACACATCATTGCTACAGTTTCGGCTCAGAAGTCATCTTAGATCAAACCTCTTCCCAAAGCATTCCTTATGAACATTGAACAATCGACTCATGTGTGTGAAAGGTTTTACCTCTTCCCACCCAGAATGCTGGACTACCGCGCAAACCTCCTCTCCAGTTACTCGTCCTCGGGGAGTCAGATATTTCCTTCTAAGGTCTGTCGCGCTGTGTTCACAATCGAATTGGGGGAGAAGGTAGAAGAAGGGGAAAAGAACTGGAGGGTGGCCAGTGTAGTCACCTCTCCTTGTGAAGCTGGCCAGTGTTGCCGAGTCTCCACCAAGATCTGCAGGTTTCTTGAAGCTTGGACCTTTTTGGTCGGATATTTATTTGGTAGAATGCTTCTTTGTATTTGAAAATTTTGGTGATTCTGCTTGGATCTTGTTGTTCCCCTACGGATATAGAATCTTGTTGTTTTCGTACATTTTTTGGGGTCTTAGAAAAAATTGTGCCCAGCCATCCATCACTTTTCCGAAGCTTTATTTCAACCCGTACTCCAGTCTTTAGATTTCCACGCTACCAGAAAAGAAACTCACACAGTCTTCTAATATCCCATATGAATTGAGCTAAGTGCATAGTGCGAGAGTACAAATTAATTCCCTATTACAGAGTTGTACCCAGAATGAAGAGACCATGTTAGACACTAAGAGTCAAACGCTGTACATTGTCATGTTGAACTCAAAGAATTAAGTCAAAGACCTGAAGCTTTTAAAATCCTATTTCTCGGTGAAGTTCCTTGAAAATTAGGTGGATTAAGGTCAAGTCCAGACCACTCTCGATTTCGTCTCATAACTCGGTTCAGACACCGATGACTTTTCACAGATGCAAATGAATGTGATGCTGGATGAAGTGTAGGTGTGTGAAATGCAACCATTTTTTGTGATTTTTTTTAATGCAAAAATGAATAAGAAGCCATTTTTTTCAAATTTTTTTTGGCATAGTCAGTGTTAGTAGGAAGCTTCTTTTTTTTAAAATTATTTACCCACCCCATAAATACATATAGACCTACGCGAAAGTACGAGGTATGGCTAAAATATATACACTGTATATATACAGACCCCCCTATACTTAGCGAGTGCTGTGTCCTCAGAGTACAAGAAGCATAATGAAGATATAGCTCGGGCTAAGCGTAAGAGAGTGAAAATATGATATACAATGGTCCGCCCCCCTATACTTAGACTGAGAATAGTCTAAGTATAGAAGAAGAGAGCACAAGAGGCGGTCATGATATGTAAATGAGGAGAGTATATACAGGTGGGTATCGCTTCCCCCTATACTTAGGCTCTGGTCAACCTAAGTATAGGAGAAGGGTGGAAATGGAGTGATCGAGAGATAGGAGAAGAATGGTATATACATATGGCATCGGTCCCCCCCTATACTTAGGCCTTGGCCTAAGTAGAGGAAGAAGCTATACAAGGCGATCGATGTGGTCGGGAGGGAGGGTGGGATTGATCTGATAAATTTTCAATGTCCTCGCTCTGCGTGAAGTAGATGACCTCAACTTGAACTGTCTGCTCTTTGGGTGATTCTATATACGACTTCAACAATTGTCCATTCACTGAGAAAGGTTGTGCATCATCTTTGAGTTCGGCAATATCCACACTTCTATTGGTATGCACGTCGATGACAACGTAGGGACCCATCCATTTTGATTTAAGTTTCCCATGAAAAATCTTTAACAGAGCTTTAAACAACCACATTTTCTGCCCAGTGAAAAAGGTTTTATCTCGAATGTCTTTATCATGCCATCTCTTGACCTTGTCCTTATAGATCACACTGTTGTCATATGCCCGGTTTCGGATTTCAATTAGCTCATTTAGATTTAAGTCTTGACATAATTTCCTAAGGTGACAACTCCAATTCAACTTTTTGATCGCCCATTTTGATTTGTGAATCAATTCTGCAGGTAGATGGCATGGCTTGCCATAGATCATCCTAAAAGGTGAAGTACCGAGTGGAGTCTTATACGCCCACAGAACCTGGTCCAATAGTTTTGACCAGTTCTTCCTACCTGGACGAACCATCTTTTGAAGAATACCCTTCACCTCTCTATTAGAAACCTCTGCCATGCCATTAGATTGTGGATGATATGTGTAGAGATAGTTCGTAGTATTCGTAGTATTATTATATCGTTATGTATCTTTTTGTTATTTCTTTATCTTTAGTAGACCTCTTTGTAATTTACCCTTAAGGTCTCTCCCTATATAAGAGAGCCTAGGGTTTTCTGAATAATCAATCAAGTCTTTTCTACCAACATGGTATCAGAGCCACCCTAGGGCTCTTCCTAGCCGCCACCCCTTCCCCACCCGCCGCCCTCTCCATCTCTTCGTCGCCTCCCTCGACTCTCTCTCTCTCCAGGCAGCCGCTAACCCTTCCAGGCGGCTGCCAGCCCACCGCCGAGAGGTCCCAAGCGGCCCCATCTTGCTGCCGCACCTACCCAGCTGACCCTTGATCGCCGCCAACTCCTCTAAGGCGGCCCCAGCCCGCCGCCGAACATCTTAGGCGGCTGCCAGACCGTCGCCGTGCCCTTCCATGTGTCTTGAGCGTGATCCAGGTGCAAGGGCTGTAGCCTTCATCCGAGGCGTGCCCTAGTCTACCTCGTCTCTTCCGTAGATAAATGGATTTGAGTGCGTAACGTCTACATACGCACTCAAATCCGATGCAGTTCTTGTAGACAATTGTTATCCTGTCTACAAACCCTAGTTCTTCCCCAGCGGCAGTATGTCAGAATCGAAGGTCGATATGCCCTCCATTGGCGCATTCAAAGGTGCTGCGCCAATAGTGAAGATGGACGGGTCTAACTATGAGCTCTGGGCTATGCAGTTCATGAGCCTCATGAAGTCGAATGGTAAGAAGCACATTCTTACCGAGGATGAGCCCGCTGAGAAGACAGGGATATATGCCTCATGGGAGGCTGATGACTCCTACGTAAAGGTCTGGTTGTCTGGTACATTGACGATGAAGATTGCTAATGATGTCCTCCATCAACCCACTGCTAAGGCAATGTGGGACATTCTTGCCGCTACATATTCGCAGGTGCGAAATGAGACAAAGATGTTGCAGCTTCAGCATGACATCTTCACAATGAAGCAGAGCGGCAGACCTCTCCATTCTCTATACACATCCCTAAGAGGGATGTTTGAGAAGCTATACAGTACCATTCCACTCACTGCTACTCCTGAGCAGCAGAAGGCGTTTCGGAATGCCACCATGGTGGGTGTTCTACTTGCGGCTCTTGATCCTGAGTATGATGTCGCCCGGTCCCAGATCCTAGCTGATGCAGTTATTCCTCCAGTGGAGGATGTTTACAGAAGGCTAAGTCGCATTCCAGTCTCCTCCAGCTCCTCTACTCCACCCCCATCAGCAATGGCAGTCTCGCGTGGGAGAGGTGGTCTGCATTCTGGTCGTGGTCGTGGACGTGGCCGTGGACCCCAGGGAAGGGGTGGTCGCTTCAGTCAGGCATGCTCTTATTATCACCGCACGGGACACTCAGAGGAGACATGCTATTCTAAGCATGGATTCCCAGCATCGGCACGTGTTGCAGAGCATTCTCAGTCTCCTTTACCCTATACTGCAGATAGTCGATTTGACGAACTTGTGGCCCGTCTCCGAGATATCATGCCACATACATCTGCTGATTCGTCTGGTGGCTCTTCAGATATTGCTGCCACCGCCTCTGCCAGTTCATCCGCTGCGGCGAGCACCTCAGGTAGATATACTGCATTCACAACACCTCATGATATATCTGACTGAATTATAGATTCCGGAGCCACGCATCATCTCTGTCGAGATAGAGGTAGATTACAGGCCTACAGGGACATCCCTCCTGGCCGCTCAGTGTAGATAGCTGATGGTACCCATTCGCCCCTGGTTGGACAGGGGGAGGTTTTTCTATCTTCCACTATGCAGCTACAGAATGTCTTACATGCTCCTGAGTTCTCAATGAACTTGTTGTCTATTAGTCAGATTACGAAGGATTTGAATTGTCGTGCTATATTTGACCCGTCATCTCTCATTTTTCAGGACATACTCACGGGCAAGGTGATTGGTTGTGGCTCTGAGCAGAATGGTTTATATCGACTGGTTCGGGATTCCTATGCTGGTGTCTCTTCTCACTCTGCTGGACCAGTCTCTCTGTACATTTGGCATCTCTGGTTTGGTCACCTTCCACTTCAGAAAATGCGCCATCTTCTGGCCCAGATCTCTCCTAGTTCGTCCTTTTGTTGTGAAGCGTGTCAGTTGGGAAAGCATCACAGGTCGAGCTTCCCAAGTCGTCCGAGTCGGAGCAGTAGCTCCCCTTTTGAGTTGTTACATATAGATATATGGGGTCCGAGTCGTGTTCCCGATCATCAGGGGCACATGTTTTATCTTGTGGTAATGGATGATTTCTCTCGTGTGTCATGGGTTTTTCTTCTGAAAAATAAATCTGAAGCAGAAGATGTGATCAAGAATTTGCTTAATGAAGTGCACAATGTTTTTTCCTCCTCTGTTAAATATGTTCGGACGGATAATGCTCTTGAATTTTGTACACGCTCCCTTTCCCTATTTCTTTCCTCAAAGGGTATTATTCACCAAACCACTTGTGCGTATACCTCACAACAAAATGGTGTGGCGGAAAGAAAACATCGCCATCTGTAACATCCGGATCTCTACAAACCCGAACTCGACCCGATTAGAGTCCGTATAACTCAATAAAATTATAAATCAATGTTAAATAACATAAATCGATCAATTGATCTTGAATCAAAAGTCGTTCGGGCAAAATCAATCAAAAATCAATCGCATCGTAATGTGTGCCCGAAAAAGCCGCGACGAAAATTCGGAAATCCGAAACAAACCGAGACCACTCAAAAATCCGATTTGATAAAATAAGACCAATGAAATCGACCGTTCGTCGATCGGAGGCCGTTTGATATTTTAAAATAACAAAATTTAATCATAAACCAAGACCATATCTCGGAAATTTTGGGAATTCATCTTCGATCCGAAGTATATGAATATTATACTCATATTGATCGTTATTCAGAGACGGTCAAAATGATCTATTGCACATCAAAATCCGAGACTCGACATGCGAATGCGGGCGACTTTGGTTTTCCAATTAAAAAGAGAGACAAAAGAAAAAGATAGATATAATAAAAAAAATTTATATCCAGCACAGCAGAACAGTAATCTGCACTTGGCTTCTTGCCCTCTTTACACGGATGTTTCCTCTCCACCAGTTGTCAACACCCCAAGAAGCCCCTTCTCTTATTTATATCTCCCAAAATAACCCCTTTTCTATCGTCTTCTTCCAATCCTTTCCACCGAGAAGCCAAAGATTCTCCCCCGATTTTCCTCCCGCCATGAGAAGGCTCCAACTCTTCTTCAAAGCTGCTGGATGCAGCTAATATTCAACTGCAGCTACTCCTTCCAGCCAAGCAGCTGGAGCCATAGCCTTCCTCCTACTAATGCCAAGCTCCTGTCGAAGCTCCTACTACTACTGCAGCAGCTGGAAGTCTAGAACATCAACTATAACTGATCCTACATGTCTGATGAAAAAAAAAGGGGAAATCCAAAGGTACAATCTAAAACCTTCCTCTTGCTGCCTTCCATGAAGTTTTTCACAATTGGGGAGGTGGTGTTTTGGGTTCCTTCTATATGGATCTCGTCAGCATACTAATCATATCTGTTGCATTTGACGTGACTCATAAAATGGAGAGTGACTTGGGGGATATCTGATCATGCATGCTCTGGATATTTATTGATTCCTTGAGATCCATCGATTCCTTTCAAATGCATGTAAACCCTAATTTCTTTTCCTCTTTGAGTCCATTTCTTTTGGTAAAAAAAACTGTACCTGACTATCAATTTGAAGAGTTTCTGTACTAGGTTTAATATCATGAATATCAAGAGAGGATTAAGAGATGTTCCAAATCACTTATGATGTTGCCCTAATTCACTTCTTATTCTGCCATTGGAAAGTTATCATATTCTTGATGCATCTTCTTGAATTTACACAGAAGAAATAGGGGATGGATTATGATCGACATTCTTGAGAAAAGGCAAACCATGCATCTGTAATCTGATTTTTTTATCATTAACCATTCCTGGCAAATGCATACTGAATTGTTTTAGTTTCTCTCCTTTAGGAAACTACTTGTTGTTAATGTTAAGCCCTTATCCTCAATATGTTCATTATATATTAAAAAAAACTTATGTGGATTCTTAACATAGGTCTAAATCTTGATGTACCTTTGAAGGACATATATTAACATATCTTCTAGACAGAAACATATCATGTGAAAAAAAAGTATAATTTATGATTAATAGGAGATTTCCTAAACAGAAATACAAAAACTGATATTCCTTCACAACTATGTGAGGAATGAATTGTAAATAACTATTGATTAGGATGCAGAACACATGATGAATAGGATAAAAGGCTTTGAATATTTGCTTGCTAAAAAAAAGGGTTTTCTACTTACAATTAATCATAAATTCAGACCAATTGTTAAATATTTTTAAGTTATTAAGAAGTACGGGGGCATGACTGTTCGATATTCTACTGTCATGAACATGGATATTATATTTATTAACAAATTTGAGACCGTTCAAATAAGTTGTTTTCATTTATTAAGATAAAATTAAAGTTGGATGTCTACATGCAAATGCATCATAGTTAAATGCAAAACCCTATGCATAATAGTAAAATAAAACATTTCAATTTCCTTTTCGCATTTGGAGATCGTTTAGCTCTTTCAAATTCATAATTAAAGTTAGTCTCTGTCCAAAATAATAAGTTAGGAGAGAAGATGGATCTATATTTGGGTCTCATAGCTCCTGATCATATGATTTAAATAAGAAAACTGAAATCTAATTGAATTAGATCCAAATCGAATGGGTAGCCCTAAATCTCATAAGTTAAAGAGGAATTGGGAAATCTTGCAACAATATGAACTTAGTTCCAGATCCAAGGAATCTTCTAATCTCATGACCTTGTTGAAGAGATTGAAATATTAATATTCTTCTCTCAAAGTCAACAAATGATTTCTCAAGATCTGTAAAAAAAAAGAAATCCCCAATCTAATGATCCTTGTGTATAGTCTATTATTTATACATATCACTAAAGAAATGTTGAAATAGTCAAATAAGTGAATCAGTAGTATCAATAAGATCATTGACAAAAGACCTAAATCTGTACAGTCAACCACAACAGAGATTGAGAAAAGTTGAGGAATCAAGTCAGTGGTGGTAATTCAACAATGATCGATAATTATGAATGCCAGTCATGGTGACCTTTACGCCTGACTGTGCGAGGGTGCGGTGACCCTCACCTGGGCGGGAGATTAGGAAGCCCAGTTAGGGCAGCGGTCGCTTGATGCGCGGGTCTAAGATCCCAGTCTTTTCTCGTTTTTTTCGCGAGCGCTCGCAGTTTTTACGCCTCTCTGGGATCCACAAGTTTCTTTTAAAGACTAGTTCCGCTGACCCTTGTTCTTTAGGGTGCCTAGGCAGGAGGACCCTTGGTTTTAGTTTTTCGAGCTCGTTAGCCCGAACCGGTCGGGCCGGTTTTTCTTTTAGAGCGACTTTTCTAGAGAGTCTCTCTCACCCGTCTCAGTGGCGTAGTTTTGGAGTAGACCTATCCCTCTATTGGACCGCCTTCCAATTAGAGGGCGAGACGGAAGAGCCTTTTGTAGGCTTCCTCACCGCTTGAGTTTTATTTATTTTTCGCCAGCAGACTTGGCGATGCTACGTCCGAATCATCCATGTATACATCTGAATCTTCTATGGCTACATCTGAATCAGATACAGTTGAATCAGGAAAAATTACATTTGAGATTGGATTGAGTTACAATTGAGTTTGACTAAAGTTATATTACAGTCGAATTTGTTACATGGGAGCTTGGTTACAATTGAGTTGGTTCAGTTGAGTTGAACTAGTTACAGTTCAGCAAGTAATTCCTGAAGAAGAGAAAAGATCAATTTATGAAAATCATCCATTATCAGACTACGAGCTACTACCACAGTTGTTTGAAATAGCTAGTGGACGTGTTGGGAACTTAGTTAGGATGCATTTTACTCCACCGCATGCCTACGGAGGCACCCCAACCCTAAGGTTTCCTTACTACCTTAGAGTCATAGTGTGAGGTCTTACCCAGACCAAGACCACAGACTATCCACTAAGCTTGAGCAATTAAACAAGAAAAGAATCAAAACACTAGACCCATCATGTACACTTACTATGATCCATTCACATTATTCGTAAACATCAGAGAGAGATCTAGATCACCTCGATCATAAAAAGTATATATGAATCATAGAACTTATCAATCCTTGAAGTACTTCTGTACACTATTGATCATATGATATTTGTATATAAATGATTAATGTGGGTAACTAGTGTAGGATGAGTAGAATGGGGTTTTACATACCAAACAAAGCCTGTTTCATTGCAAGTAGCTTTAAATATTAATTTATCATAGCCAATTTACTTGCTTTCTTTTGTAGACATTAAATATCCTGTTATTATTAATTAATTAGATGTACTCAACATTTGTTGATGTTCTTTTCTCCCTATTCCATGGATTGCAGGCAAAATACCTGCACCGTTGTATTGGGAGAGTTGAACATCAGCTTCTGCTGTTATAATTATCAGGTATGCATGCTATAGTTGTTCAAGATATTTATGCTTTTATTTCTCTTCTGATAAATTGGGATGCATATACATAAAGCAATTTTTATTGTTACACTGATATGGAAAATTATGCAAAATAATAGTGACATAGTGTAGTCCTGTGGCTTGTTATTAAATTTGCGAATGTCATCTGTATAAAAAAAATTCCCTTAGTTTTCAGTACTCTAATGTGATCTTGAACGAACATGATACTACGGATGATATGTAAACGGGTATCCAGATCCGTTAAGGAGTGGGCCTCACAGTTTGGTATCAGAGCAGTGGTACCCGTACATTCGTAGTATTATAGTTCCGATCGCATTAATTATCCGATAGCGATAGTCCTTTGACTTGTCGCGAGTCTGAAGGGGAAATATGACATTAAAAAATTAATGACCAAAGATGTCACCAATTGCAACTAATTTCCATATGTATCCCAAGAAGAAAAAAAGCATAGTTAGAAATATCCATGAACACTAATGATATCGGTTCTTACATAGAACCATGGCGTCCTGAATCGGCTTTTTTTTGTTTTAATTGATTCTGAAGCGATAAACGAACTTCGAGTTCTAGCTTCAGTAGGTAGAGGTGCAGAAGCCCTAGATCATCCTTATCACATTATGGGTCGGGTGACTAGTTGATCATCATAAGACTAATAGTCTGATAGCTACCAATGTTGATTGGTGGACATGAGACGATAGCAGACTGTCTGCTATTACAACTCAATAAGTTTGACCCAACTTTGGGTATGATTTGAATGTCAGCTCATCATGCCTTAAGTAATTAATTCATGAAGACGGTTGTCTTCAAGATTCCGAACATACCCGAGTCTACCATTAAGAATACCTTACATGACTCCAAAATGGAGTACATTTCAGTGTTGAGAGCTCAAAGACTCATAGATCGTGAATGCGACACATTTCTAGTAATTATCGGAAAGACAACTGATGGAGAGCCGATGGCTCCTAACATCACGATCGAGTCAGATTATCCTAGTGTATTCTCTAATGATTTGTCAGGATTACCACCTGAGAAAGATTGAGTTTGAAATTACGTTACTACCATATATACAACCAATCTCGATGGCTTTGTGCCGCTTGGCACTAGCCGACTTAAGAAAACTCAAGATGCATTCGCAAGAGTTACTTAACGTAGGTTTCGTAAGGCTGAACACTCCACCTTGAAATGCTCCTTTTCATTTTGTCAGAAAGAATGATGGGTCGATGAGATCGTACATAGATTACATTTAGATGAACAAGAAAACGGTGAACAACCATTATGCCCTGCCACACATAGATGACTTATTTGATCAGTTACAGGGATTTTCGGTATCCTCGAAGATCGACATTCGACATGGTTACCATCAACCGAGGATTTGATATTCGAATATTCCAAAAACAACATTCAAGATTAGATATGGGCACTACAAGTTCGTCGTGATGACATTTGGGTTCACAAATGGCCCTACAACTTTTATGGATATGATGAACAGGACTTCCGTCCATACTTGGACGAGTTTGTAATTGTATGCATCTATGATGTGTTGTTGATATATTCCCGAAATAAATAGGGATCACATCAATGATCTAAAGACAGACATGGATATACTTCAAAAGTACAAGTTGTAAACCAAGTCGAGCAAATGCAAGTTCTAATTATCCCAATCCTTGAGCATGTCATTTCTGGAGCTGGTATGCCAGTTGACCCTACGAACATTAAGGAAGTTATGTCTTGGGAACATCTCAAGACAATCATTCGAATTTGAAGCTTCCCTGAACTAGATAGTTATTACAGATGTTTCGTCAGTAGCTTTTCTTGACTCATTCTTTTCCTGACACGTGAAGGGAGTTCCTTTCATTTGGAATTATTATGCGAACAGGCGTCAGGAAATCGAAGGAAAGATTGGCGATTGTGCCTATCTTTGCGCTTCCTTCACGCACCCAGGATTATGCCGTATATACTTATGCTGCAAGAGAAGGTTTAGGAACGGTTCTGATGCAGCCAAGTCATGTGAGTGTTTATGCATCATATCAATTGAGGTCGCATGAACGGAATTACCCCATCCTTGACTTGGCGTCGGTGATAGTTATCTTCGCTTTAAAGATCGGGCTCTACTATCTCTATGAGGTGAATTTCAAAATTTTCACAGATCGTAAAGGTTCAAAGTACATCTATGATCAAAAGGAGATAAACATGAGACGATGTATTACCATCTCGATAAAGGAAACATGGTGGCAAATGCGCTTACCAGTGGCAAATGCGCTTACCAGTAAAGCTCATGCACATACGATAAACTTGCTATACACGTGTAATGTACTCACAAGCTTTGACTAATTAGCATCCATATGAGAGTGCATCTATATATATATATATATTGTCGTACCTCAGCGACCATCATAGGTACTCAAGATATTGTGTTTAGAGAAATAGATAGATAGTCCCCCGCGTTCAACGGTCTTTAGAATTGCATATTAGAAGGTCAGAGAACAGATCATTGAATTCGAAACAGATACATGCGGGTCATCAAAGACTAAGGTGATGATTTTGTAATAACCAAGTTCATTTTGTGGAAAGTTGGCCGGGTAGCTATGCCCAACGATGAACAGTTATGTAGAGACATCCTTGATGAGGCACACAGTTCTCGATTATCTATTCATCCTAGCAACACCAAGATGTATTGTGATTAACGTCAACATTCTAGTGGAACGAGATGAAGCGAGATGCAATACATCTCGTTAGTAGATGCTTGACTTGTCAGATAGCCAAGGCTGAGTACAAGAGACTACCCGGATTATTGCAGTTCTCCCTTTCCCTAGTAGAAATGGGAGATTATTTCTATGAATCTTGTTACTAGACTACCGAAGACATCATATGGACACAATGTTTTTGGATCATTGTTGACGGATTGACCAACTCATCCCACTTCATACATGTCAGCATGACATACACTTTATCGAGATTAGCTAGATTATATGTGAAGAACATTATCAAACTTCATGATATACCATCTAAGGTAATGTCTGACCGAGACTTGAGGTTTACATCGTACTTCTAGTACCAGTTCATGTCAATACTTCAGAAAAGCTATACATATCGTCGGAAAAGAGATTTAGAATTTCAAGTAGTATGATCCTCTTCTCTTAATCCATTTAAATTGAAACTTATCAATATTCAACTCAATTCTTTATACTGATGGAAATTCCTGAAAATACATGAAAGAGATTAAGTGTTTCTACGAGTATCTCCCATGAACGGAGTACAGAGATTTGGTGTTTATAGCAAGATGATACCACAATATATTAGACCATTTGAGATTATTACTCGTAGGTGTAAGGTGGTCTATCGAGTAACCTTTTCTCCACACCTATCAACCATTCACTACACCTTTCACAATATCCAACCTGAGGAAGAGCATACACGACCCCCGAGGTAGAGCCAAATTTGACATATGCGGAAAGACCGGTATAGATACTCGATAATACTGCAAAGAAGCTCCGCATCGAAGAAATTCCCAAGTCAGAGAGCTATGTCACCAACATGGTGACAAAGAAGCGACATGGGGTAACCGAAACAGACATGCAGATAAGATACCGCAGCTTTGTCGGATAATGGTCAAAATAAACACATTTAACTATGAATATTGAAAGAACATGGCTTGTTTTCTCTTTGAGGTTTTTATGGGTTCAAAATCCTTTGAGGTTTTTATGGCCAGATGAGATCCAAACAAGACACAAAGTAACCTTGACTCGAGTCTCGAGGACGAGACTCCCTTTGAGGTTTTTATATTTGTAACATCCGGATCTCTACAAACCCGAACTCGACCCGATTAGAGTCCGTATAACTCAATAAAATTATAAATCAATGTTAAATAACATAAATCGATCAATTGATCTTGAATCAAAAGTCGTTCGGGCAAAATCAATCAAAAATCAATCGCATCGTAATGTGTGCCCGGAAAAGCCGCGACGAAAATTCGGAAATCCGAAACAAACCGAGACCACTCAAAAATCCGATTTGATAAAATAAGACCAATGAAATCGACCGTTCGTCGATCGGAGGCCGTTTGATATTTTAAAATAACAAAATTTAATCATAAACCAAGACCATATCTCGGAAATTTCGGGAATTCATCTTCGATCCGAAGTATATGAATATTATACTCATATTGATCGTTATTCAGAGACGGTCAAAATGATCTATTGCACATCAAAATCCGAGACTCGACATGCGAATGCGGGCGACTTTGGTTTTCCAATTAAAAAGAGAGACAAAAGGAAAAAAATAGATATAATAAAAAAAAATTTATATCCAGCACAGCAGAACAGTAATCTGCACTTGGCTTCTTGCCCTCTTTACACGGATGTTTCCTCTCCACCAGTTGTCAACACCCCAAGAAGCCCCTTCTCTTATTTATATCTCCCAAAATAACCCCTTTTCTATCGTCTTCTTCCAATCCTTTCCACCGAGAAGCCAAAGATTCTCCCCCGATTTTCCTCCCGCCATGAGAAGGCTCCAGCTCTTCTTCAAAGCTGCTGGATGCAGCTAATATTCAACTGCAGCTACTCCTTCCAGCCAAGCAGCTGGAGCCATAGCCTTCCTCCTACTAATGCCAAGCTCCTGTCGAAGCTCCTACTACTACTGCAGCAGCTGGAAGTCTAGAACATCAACTATAACTGATCCCACATGTCTGATGAAAAAAAAGGGGAAATCCAAAGGTACAATCTAAAACCTTCCTCTTGCTGCCTTCCATGAAGTTTTTCACAATTGGGGAGGTGGTGTTTTGGGTTCCTTCTATATGGATCTCGTCAGCATACTAATCATATCTGTTGTATTTGACGTGATTCATAAAATGGAGAGTGACTTGGGGGATATCTGATCATGCATGCTCTGGATATTTATTGATTCCTTGAGATCCATCGATTCCTTTCAAATGCATGTAAACCCTAATTTCTTTTCCTCTTTGAGTCCATTTCTTTTGGTAAAAAAAAACTGTACCTGACTATCAATTTGAAGAGTTTCTGTACTAGGTTTAATATCATGAATATCAAGAGAGGATTAAGAGATGTTCCAAATCACTTATGATGTTGCCCTAATTCACTTCTTATTCTGCCATTGGAAAGTTATCATATTCTTGATGCATCTTCTTGAATTTACACAGAAGAAATAGGGGATGGATTATGATCGACATTCTTGAGAAAAGGCAAACCATGCATCTGTAATCTGATTTTTTTATCATTAACCATTCCTGGCAAATGCATACTGAATTGTTTTAGTTTCTCTCCTTTAGGAAACTACTTGTTGTTAATGTTAAGCCCTTATCCTCAATATGTTCATTATATATTAAAAAAAACTTATGTGGATTCTTAACATAGGTCTAAATCTTGATGTACCTTTGAAGGACATATATTAACATATCTTCTAGACAGAAACATATCATGTGAAAAAAAAGTATAATTTATGATTAATAGGAGATTTCCTAAACAGAAATACAAAAACTGATATTCCTTCACAACTATGTGAGGAATGAATTGTAAATAACTATTGATTAGGATGCAGAACACATGATGAATAGGATAAAAGGCTTTGAATATTTGCTTGCTAAAAAAAAGGGTTTTCTACTTACAATTAATCATAAATTCAGACCAATTGTTAAATATTTTTAAGTTATTAAGAAGTACGGGGGCATGACTGTTCGATATTCTACTGTCATGAACATGGATATTATATTTATTAACAAATTTGAGACCGTTCAAATAAGTTGTTTTCATTTATTAAGATAAAATTAAAGTTGGATGTCTACATGCAAATGCATCATAGTTAAATGCAAAACCCTATGCATAATAGTAAAATAAAACATTTCAATTTCCTTTTCGCATTTGGAGATCGTTTAGCTCTTTCAAATTCATAATTAAAGTTAGTCTCTGTCCAAAATAATAAGTTAGGAGAGAAGATGGATCTATATTTGGGTCTCATAGCTCCTGATCATATGATTTAAATAAGAAAACTGAAATCTAATTGAATTAGATCCAAATCGAATGGGTAGCCCTAAATCTCATAAGTTAAAGAGGAATTGGGAAATCTTGCAACAATATGAACTTAGTTCCAGATCCAAGGAATCTTCTAATCTCATGACCTTGTTGAAGAGATTGAAATATTAATATTCTTCTCTCAAAGTCAACAAATGATTTCTCAAGATCTGTAAAAAAAAAGAAATCCCCAATCTAATGATCCTTGTGTATAGTCTATTATTTATACATATCACTAAAGAAATGTTGAAATAGTCAAATAAGTGAATCAGTAGTATCAATAAGATCATTGACAAAAGACCTAAATCTGTACAGTCAACCACAACAGAGATTGAGAAAAGTTGAGGAATCAAGTCAGTGGTGGTAATTCAACAATGATCGATAATTATGAATGCCAGTCATGGTGACCTTTACGCCTGACTGTGCGAGGGTGCGGTGACCCTCACCTGGGCGGGAGATTAGGAAGCCCAGTTAGGGCAGCGGCCGCTTGATGCGCGGGTCTAAGATCCCAGTCTTTTCTCGTTTTTTTCGCGAGCGCTCGCAGTTTTTACGCCTCTCTGGGATCCACAAGTTTCTTTTAAAGACTAGTTCCGCTGACCCTTGTTCTTTAGGGTGCCTAGGCAGGAGGACCCTTGGTTTTAGTTTTTCGAGCTCGTTAGCCCGAACCGGTCGGGCCGGTTTTTCTTTTAGAGCGACTTTTCTAGAGAGTCTCTCTCACCCGTCTCAGTGGCGTAGTTTTGGAGTAGACCTATCCCTCTATTGGACCGCCTTCCAATTAGAGGGCGAGACGGAAGAGCCTTTTGTAGGCTTCCTCACCGCTTGAGTTTTATTTATTTTTCGCCAGCAGACTTGGCGATGCTACGTCCGAATCATCCATGTATACATCTGAATCCTCTATGGCTACATCTGAATCAGTTACAGTTGAATCAGGAAAAATTACATTTGAGATTGGATTGAGTTACGATTGAGTTTGACTAAAGTTATATTACAGTCGAATTTGTTACATGGGAGCTTGGTTACAATTGAGTTGGTTCAGTTGAGTTGAACTAGTTACAGTTCAGCAAGTAATTCCTGAAGAAGAGAAAAGATCAATTTATGAAAATCATCCATTATCAGACTACGAGCTACTACCACAGTTGTTTGAAATAGCTAGTGGACGTGTTGGGAACTTAGTTAGGATGCATTTTACTCCACCGCATGCCTACGGAGGCACCCCAACCCTAAGGTTTCCTTACTACCTTAGAGTCATAGTGTGAGGTCTTACCCAGACCAAGACCACAGACTATCCACTAAGCTTGAGCAATTAAACAAGAAAAGAATCAAAACACTAGACCCATCATGTACACTTACTATGATCCATTCACATTATTCGTAAACATCAGAGAGAGATCTAGATCACCTCGATCATAAAAAGTATATATGAATCATAGAACTTATCAATCCTTGAAGTACTTCTGTACACTATTGATCATATGATATTTGTATATAAATGATTAATGTGGGTAACTAGTGTAGGATGAGTAGAATGGGGTTTTACATACCAAACAAAGCCTGTTTCATTGCAAGTAGCTTTAAATATTAATTTATCATAGCCAATTTACTTGCTTTCTTTTGTAGACATTAAATATCCTGTTATTATTAATTAATTAGATGTACTCAACATTTGTTGATGTTCTTTTCTCCCTATTCCATGGATTGCAGGCAAAATACCTGCACCGTTGTATTGGGAGAGTTGAACATCAGCTTCTGCTGTTATAATTATCAGGTATGCATGCTATAGTTGTTCAAGATATTTATGCTTTTATTTCTCTTCTGATAAATTGGGATGCATATACATAATGCAATTTTTATTGTTACACTGATATGGAAAATTATGCAAAATAATAGTGACATAGTGTAGTCCTGTGGCTTGTTATTAAATTTGCGAATGTCATCTGTATAAAAAAAAATTCCCTTAGTTTTCAGTACTCTAATGTGATCTTGAACGAACATGATACTACGGATGATATGTAAACGGGTATCCAGATCCGTTAAGGAGCGGGCCTCACAGTTTGGTATCAGAGCAGTGGTACCCGTACATTCGTAGTATTATAGTTCCGATCGCATTAATTATCCGATAGCGATAGTCCTTTGACTTGTCGCGAGTCTGAAGGGGAAATATGACATTAAAAAATTAATGACCACAGATGTCACCAATTGCAACTAATTTCCATATGTATCCCAAGAAGAAAAAAGCATAGTTAGAAATATCCATGAACACTAATGATATCGGTTCTTACATAGAACCATGGCGTCCTGAATCGGCTTTTTTTTTGTTTTAATTGATTCTGAAGCGATAAACGAACTTCGAGTTCTAGCTTCAGTAGGTAGAGGTGCAGATGCCCTAGATCATCCTTGTCACATTATGGGTCGGGTGACTAGTTGATCATCATAAGACTAATAGTCTGATAGCTACCAATGTTGATTGGTGGACATGAGACGATAACAGATTGTCTGCTATTACAACTCAATAAGTTTGACCCAACTTTGGGTATGATTTGAATGTCAGCTCATCATGCCTTAAGTAATTAATTCATGAAGACGGTTGTCTTCAAGATTCCGAACATACCCGAGTCTACCATTAAGAATACCTTACATGACTCCAAAATGGAGTACATTTCAGTGTTGAGAGCTCAAAGACTCATAGATCGTGAATGCGACACATTTCTAGTAATTATCGGAAAGACAACTGATGGAGAGCCGATGGCTCCTAACATCACGATCGTGTCAGATTGTCCTAGTGTCTTCTGTAATGATTTGTCAGGATTACCACCTGAGAAAGATTGAGTTTGAAATTACGTTACTACCATATATACAACCAATCTCGATGGCTTTGTGCCGCTTGGCACTAGCCGACTTAAGAAAACTCAAGATGCATTCGCAAGAGTTACTTAACGTAGGTTTCGTAAGGCTGAACACTCCACCTTGAAATGCTCCATTTCATTTTGTCAGAAAGAATGATGGGTCGATGAGATCGTACATAGATTACATTTAGATGAACAAGAAAACGGTGAACAACCATTATGCCCTGCCACACATAGATGACTTATTTGATCAGTTACAGGGATTTTCGGTATCCTCGAAGATCGACATTCGACATGGTTACCATCAACCGAGGATTTGATATTCGAATATTCCAAAAACAACATTCAAGATTAGATATGGGCACTACAAGTTCGTCGTGATGACATTTGGGTTCACAAATGGCCCTACAACTTTTATGGATATGATGAACAGGACTTCCGTCCATACTTGGACGAGTTTGTAATTGTATGCATCTATGATGTGTTGCTGATATATTCCCGAAATAAATAGGGATCACATCAATGATCTAAAGACAGACATGGATATACTTCAAAAGTACAAGTTGTAAACCAAGTCGAGCAAATGCAAGTTCTAATTATCCCAATCCTTGGGCATGTCATTTCTGGAGCTGGTATGCCAGTTGACCCTACGAACATTAAGGAAGTTATGTCTTGGGAACATCTCAAGACAATCATTCGAATTTGAAGCTTCCCTGAACTAGATAGTTATTACAGATGTTTCGTCAGTAGCTTTTCTTGACTCATTCTTTTCCTGACACATGAAGGGAGTTCCTTTCATTTGGAATTATTATGCGAACAGGCGTCAGGAAATCGAAGGAAAGATTGGCGATTGTGCCTATCTTTGCGCTTCCTTCACGCACCCAGGATTATGCCGTATATACTTATGCTGCAAGAGAAGGTTTAGGAACGGTTCTGATGCAGCCAAGTCATGTGAGTGTTTATGCATCATATCAATTGAGGTCGCATGAACGGAATTACCCCATCCTTGACTTGGCGTCGGTGATAGTTATCTTCGCTTTAAAGATCGGGCTCTACTATCTCTATGAGGTGAATTTCAAAATTTTCACAGATCGTAAAGGTTCAAAGTACATCTATGATCAAAAGGAGATAAACATGAGACGATGTATTACCATCTCGATAAAGGAAACATGGTGGCAAATGCGCTTACCAGTAAAGCTCATGCACATACGATAAACTTGCTATACACGTGTAATGTACTCACAAGCTTTGACTAATTAGCATCCATATGAGAGTGCATCTATCTATCTATATATATATATATATATTGTCGTACCTCAGCGATTCAACGGTCTTTAGAATTGCATATTAGAAGGTCAGAGAACAGATCATTGAATTCGAAACAGATACATGCGGGTCATCAAAGACTAAGGTGATGATTTTGTAATAACCAAGTTCATTTTGTGGAAAGTTGGCCGGGTAGCTATGCCCAACGATGAACAGTTATGTAGAGACATCCTTGATGAGGCACACAGTTCTCGATTATCTATTCATCCTAGCAACACCAAGATGTATTGTGATTAACGTCAACATTCTAGTGGAACGAGATGAAGCGAGATGCAATACATCTCGTTAGTAGATGCTTGACTTGTCAGATAGCCAAGGCTGAGTACAAGAGACTACCCGGATTATTGCAGTTCTCCCTTTCCCTAGTAGAAATGGGAGATTATTTCTATGAATCTTGTTACTAGACTACCGAAGACATCATATGGACACAATGTTTTTGGATCATTGTTGACGGATTGACCAACTCATCCCACTTCATACATGTCAGCATGACATACACTTTATCGAGATTAGCTAGATTATATGTGAAGAACATTATCAAACTTCATGATATACCATCTAAGGTAATGTCTGACCGAGACTTGAGGTTTACATCGTACTTCTAGTACCAGTTCATGTCAATACTTCAGAAAAGCTATACATATCGTCGGAAAAGAGATTTAGAATTTCAAGTAGTATGATCCTCTTCTCTTAATCCATTTAAATTGAAACTTATCAATATTCAACTCAATTCTTTATACTGATGGAAATTCCTGAAAATACATGAAAGAGATTAAGTGTTTCTACGAGTATCTCCCATGAACGGAGTACAGAGATTTGGTGTTTATAGCAAGATGATACCACAATATATTAGACCATTTGAGATTATTACTCGTAGGTGTAAGGTGGTCTATCGAGTAACCTTTTCTCCACACCTATCAACCATTCACTACACCTTTCACAATATCCAACCTGAGGAAGAGCATACACGACCCCCGAGGTAGAGCCAAATTTGACATATGCGGAAAGACCGGTATAGATACTCGATAATACTGCAAAGAAGCTCCGCATCGAAGAAATTCCCAAGTCAGAGAGCTATGTCACCAACATGGCGACAAAGAAGCGACATGGGGTAACCGAAACAGACATGCAGATAAGATACCGCAGCTTTGTCAGATAATGGTCAAAACAAGCACATTTAACTATGAATATTGAAAGAACATGGCTTGTTTTCTCTTTGAGGTTTTTATGGGTTCAAAATCCTTTGAGGTTTTTATGGCCAGATGAGATCCAAACAAGACACAAAGTAACCTTGACTCGAGTCTCGACGACGAGACTCCCTTTGAGGTTTTTGTATTTGTAACATCCGGATCTCTACAAACCCGAACTCGACCCGATTAGAGTCCGTATAACTCAATAAAATTATAAATCAATGTTAAATAACATAAATCGATCAATTGATCTTGAATCAAAAGTCGTTCGGGTAAAATCAATCAAAAATCAATCGCATCGTAATGTGTGCCCGAAAAAGCCGCGACGAAAATTCGGAAATCCGAAACAAACCGAGACCACTCAAAAATCCGATTTGATAAAATAAGACCAATGAAATCGACCGTTCGTCGATCGGAGGCCGTTTGATATTTTAAAATAACAAAATTTAATCATAAACCAAGACCATATCTCGGAAATTTCGGGAATTCATCTTCGATCCGAAGTATATGAATATTATACTCATATTGATCGTTATTCAGAGACGGTCAAAATGATCTATTGCACATCAAAATCCGAGACTCGACATGCGAATGCGGGCGACTTTGGTTTTCCAATTACAAAGAGAGACAAAAGAAAAAAATAGATATAATAAAAAAAAATTTATATCCAGCACAGCAGAACAGTAATCTGCACTTGGCTTCTTGCCCTCTTTACACGGATGTTTCCTCTCCACCAGTTGTCAACACCCCAAGAAGCCCCTTCTCTTATTTATATCTCCCAAAATAACCCCTTTTCTATCGTCTTCTTCCAATCCTTTCCACCGAGAAGCCAAAGATTCTCCCCCGATTTTCCTCCCGCCATGAGAAGGCTCCAGCTCTTCTTCAAAGCTGCTGGATGCAGCTAATATTCAACTGCAGCTACTCCTTCCAGCCAAGCAGCTGGAGCCATAGCCTTCCTCCTACTAATGCCAAGCTCCTGTCGAAGCTCCTACTACTACTGCAGCAGCTGGAAGTCTAGAACATCAACTATAACTGATCCTACATGTCTGATGAAAAAAAAAGGGGAAATCCAAAGGTACAATCTAAAACCTTCCTCTTGCTGCCTTCCATGAAGTTTTTCACAATTGGGGAGGTGGTGTTTTGGGTTCCTTCTATATGGATCTCGTCAGCATACTAATCATATCTGTTGTATTTGACGTGACTCATAAAATGGAGAGTGACTTGGGGGATATCTGATCATGCATGCTCTGGATATTTATTGATTCCTTGAGATCCATCGATTCCTTTCAAATGCATGTAAACCCTAATTTCTTTTCCTCTTTGAGTCCATTTCTTTTGGTAAAAAAAACTGTACCTGACTATCAATTTGAAGAGTTTCTGTACTAGGTTTACTATCATGAATATCAAGAGAGGATTAAGAGATGTTCCAAATCACTTATGATGTTGCCCTAATTCACTTCTTATTCTGCCATTGGAAAGTTATCATATTCTTGATGCATCTTCTTGAATTTACACAGAAGAAATAGGGGATGGATTATGATCGACATTCTTGAGAAAAGGCAAACCATGCATCTGTAATCTGATTTTTTTATCAGTAACCATTCCTGGCAAATGCATACTGAATTGTTTTAGTTTCTCTCCTTTAGGAAACTACTTGTTGTTAATGTTAAGCCCTTATCCTCAATATGTTCATTATATATTAAAAAAAACTTATGTGGATTCTTAACATAGGTCTAAATCTTGATGTACCTTTGAAGGACATATATTAACATATCTTCTAGACAGAAACATATCATGTGAAAAAAAAGTATAATTTATGATTAATAGGAGATTTCCTAAACAGAAATACAAAAACTGATATTCCTTCACAACTATGTGAGGAATGAATTGTAAATAACTATTGATTAGGATGCAGAACACATGATGAATAGGATAAAAGGCTTTGAATATTTGCTTGCTAAAAAAAAGGGTTTTCTACTTACAATTAATCATAAATTCAGACCAATTGTTAAATATTTTTAAGTTATTAAGAAGTACGGGGGCATGACTGTTCGATATTCTACTGTCATGAACATGGATATTATATTTATTAACAAATTTGAGACCGTTCAAATAAATTGTTTTCATTTATTAAGATAAAATTAAAGTTGGATGTCTACATGCAAATGCATCATAGTTAAATGCAAAACCCTATGCATAATAGTAAAATAAAACATTTCAATTTCCTTTTCGCATTTGGAGATCGTTTAGCTCTTTCAAATTCATAATTAAAGTTAGTCTCTGTCCAAAATAATAAGTTAGGAGAGAAGATGGATCTATATTTGGGTCTCATAGCTCCTGATCATATGATTTAAATAAGAAAACTGAAATCTAATTGAATTAGATCCAAATCGAATGGGTAGCCCTAAATCTCATAAGTTAAAGAGGAATTGGGAAATCTTGTAGTTCCAGATCCAAGGAATCTTCTAATCTCATGACCTTGTTGAAGAGATTGAAATATTAATATTCTTCTCTCAAAGTCAACAAATGATTTCTCAAGATCTGTAAAAAAAAAGAAATCCCCAATCTAATGATCCTTGTGTATAGTCTATTATTTATACATATCACTAAAGAAATGTTGAAATAGTCAAATAAGTGAATCAGTAGTATCAATAAGATCATTGACAAAATACCTAAATCTGTACAGTCAACCACAACAGAGATTGAGAAAAGTTGAGGAATCAAGTCAGTGGTGGTAATTCAACAATGATCGATAATTATGAATGCCAGTCATGGTGACCTTTACGCCTGACTGTGCGAGGGTGCGGTGACCCTCACCTGGGCGGGAGATTAGGAAGCCCAGTTAGGGCAGCGGCCGCTTGATGCGCGGGTCTAAGATCCCAGTCTTTTCTCGTTTTTTTCGCGAGCGCTCGCAGTTTTTACGCCTCTCTGGGATCCACAAGTTTCTTTTAAAGACTAGTTCCGTTGACCCTTGTTCTTTAGGGTGCCTAGGCAGGAGGACCCTTGGTTTTAGCTTTTCGAGCTCGTTAGCCCGAACCGGTCGGGCCGGTTTTTCTTTTAGAGCGACTTTTCTAGAGAGTCTCTCTCACCCGTCTCAGTGGCGTAGTTTTGGAGTAGACCTATCCCTCTATTGGACCGCCTTCCAATTAGAGGGCGAGACGGAAGAGCCTTTTGTAGGCTTCCTCACCGCTTGAGTTTTATTTATTTTTCGCCAGCAGACTTGGCGATGCTACGTCCGAATCATCCATGTATACATCTGAATCCTCTATGGCTACATCTGAATCAGTTACAGTTGAATCAAGAAAAATTACATTTGAGATTGGATTGAGTTACGATTGAGTTTGACTAAAGTTATATTACAGTCGAATTTGTTACATGGGAGCTTGGTTACAATTGAGTTGGTTCAGTTGAGTTGAACTAGTTACAGTTCAGCAAGTAATTCCTGAAGAAGAGAAAAGATCAATTTATGAAAATCATCCATTATCAGACTACGAGCTACTACCACAGTTGTTTGAAATAGCTAGTGGACGTGTTGGGAACTTAGTTAGGATGCATTTTACTCCACCGCATGCCTACGGAGGCACCCCAACCCTAAGGTTTCCTTACTACCTTAGAGTCATAGTGTGAGGTCTTACCCAGACCAAGACCACAGACTATCCACTAAGCTTGAGCAATTAAACAAGAAAAGAATCAAAACACTAGACCCATCATGTACACTTACTATGATCCATTCACATTATTCGTAAACATCAGAGAGAGATCTAGATCACCTCGATCATAAAAAGTATATATGAATCATAGAACTTATCAATCCTTGAAGTACTTCTGTACACTATTGATCATATGATATTTGTATATAAATGATTAATGTGGGTAACTAGTGTAGGATGAGTAGAATGGGGTTTTACATACCAAACAAAGCCTGTTTCATTGCAAGTAGCTTTAAATTTTAATTTATCATAGCCAATTTACTTGCTTTCTTTTGTAGACATTAAATATCCTGTTATTATTAATTAATTAGATGTACTCAACATTTGTTGATGTTCTTTTCTCCCTATTCCATGGATTGCAGGCAAAATACCTGCACCGTTGTATTGGGAGAGTTGAACATCAGCTTCTGCTGTTATAATTATCAGGTATGCATGCTATAGTTGTTCAAGATATTTATGCTTTTATTTCTCTTCTGATAAATTGGGATGCATATACATAATGCAATTTTTATTGTTACACTGATATGGAAAATTATGCAAAATAATAGTGACATAGTGTAGTCCTGTGGCTTGTTATTAAATTTGCGAATGTCATCTGTATAAAAAAAATTCCCTTAGTTTTCAGTACTCTAATGTGATCTTGAACGAACATGATACTACGGATGATATGTAAACGGGTATCCAGATCCGTTAAGGAGCGGGCCTCACACCATCTCTTGGATATTACTCGGACACTGTTGATTCAGAGTTGTGCTCCTATTTCATTCTGGGGCGACGCTGTTCTTACTGCATGCTATCTAGTTAATCGAATGCCATCCTCAGTTCTTGGTGACAAGATACCTATCTCTATTATTTTTCCAGACAAGGAGTTATTTTCACTGACTCCACGTGTTTTTGGTACTGTCGCTTTCGTTCATCTTCTATCTCCTGGACTTGACAAACTCTCTCCTAGAACAGTCAAGTGCGTTTTTGTTGGTTACTCCAGAACTCAGAAGGGATACCGGTGTTATGATCCTGTGACTAAGAGGTACTTTGTGAGTGCTGATGTCACTTTCTTTGAGTTGGTCATGTATTTTTCTCCTACAGGTGACAGAATGGTACCATCCACTACCACTGATGATATCTATGTTCCTTCACCACCTACATTGAGTACACCTGAGTTGTTCCCTGTCCCTACGCCAGCGTCACCACCACCACCTCCGCCTCCACCCATTCCACGGCCTACCATCTCACCGTTACCTAAATTCTATACACGTCGATCCGGTCCTGCTCAGACTGCACAACAGCCAATTATCACACCTCAGGTATGTTCAGATGACATTACTACTGACGGGTCAAGTATGGTACATGTGCAGGATCCTTCAGTACAGGCAGACACTAGCCCATCCAGTACAGCAGATGATGATCTTGATGTTCCGATTGCTATTCGGAAGCAGAAGAGGCAATGTACCTCTTATCCATTTACCTCACACGTGTCTTTTCATCGCCTCACTGGTGATTTTCAGAGTTTTGCCACCGCCTTGTCTTCCGTGGACATACCACGGACATACCAGGAAGCTTTGAAGAATGATTGCTGGAAATTAGCAATGGAAGAGGAGATGAGGGCCTTACAGTCTCGTGGCACATGGTCTTTGGTCCCTGCACCTTCTGATGCATCCATTGTGAGCTGCAAATGGGTCTTCACAGTCAAATATCGTGCAGATGGCACGTTGGATAGGTACAAAGCACGCCTGGTTGCCCGTGGGTTTACACAAACCTATGGTGTAGATTACATGGATACATTCTCTCCAGTGGCGAGACACTCTACTCTTCGTATTCTCCTATCTGTTGCTGTGGTCCGTGATTGGAGTATATCTCAACTAGATGTCAAGAATGCCTTTTTGTATGGGGACTTACAGGAGGAAGTCTACATGCAGCAGCCACCTGGGTTTACTGCTGAGGGGGAAAAGCACATGGTCTGTAGACTTCACAAGGCGATATATGGCCTCAAACAGAGTCCGAGAGCATGGTTCCAGAAGCTGTCCAACCTGATTGAGGAACAGGGATTCAAGAGGTCAAATGTCGATCACTCGTTGTTTGTCCAGAAGTCATCGGCAGGTACAGTTGTCATTATGGTCTATATGGATGATATTCTTGTTACAGGAGATGATGTTCAGGGCATAGAGAGGGCGAAGGCATTCCTAGGCCGTCAGTTCGTTACAAAGGATCTTGGAACCCTAAGATATTTTCTGGGGTTGGAATTTGCAAGAAATGCACAGGGCTTGGTGATGACCCAATGGAAGTACGTTACAGACTTCGTGGTTGAGACTGGCATGGATGGATGCAAACCATCAAGTATTCCCATGGACCCGAGCATGAGGTTGTATGATGGTGATACTGATGAAGTAGATAAGAGGAGATATAGAGAAATGGTGGGAAAACTCCTCTACATTACCAAAACTCGCCCAGACATTCAGTTTGCAGTTAGCAGGGTGAGTCAATTTATGGAGCAGCAAAGACATGTTCACATGGATGCTATACACATGATACTAAGGTATCTAAAGTCTTCTCCAGGGTCAGGACTGCTATTCTGAAAGGGCACAGACTTATCCATCTCAGCGTGTGCAGATGCAGATTATGCAGGATGCCCTAAGGATCGAAAATCAACCTCAGGGTTCGCAGTGTTTGTTGGAGGCTCTTTGGTTTCTTGGAAAAGCAAGAAACATACTGTTGTGGCAAGGTCCAGTGCCGAATCCGAATATAGGGCCATGGCTCAAGCCAGCACGGAAATGATGTGGGTTCGTTCTGTACTAGAAGATCTACATGTAGCGGTGTCCCTACCTATGAAGCTTCAGTGTGACAATCAGGCAGCATTGTTCATAGCCAATAATCCAGCTTTCCATGAAAGGACCAAGCATATTGAAGTTGACTGCCATTACACTAGGGACTTTATCCAGAGAGGATTGATATCCACTACACATGTGAGCTCAGGAGATCAGACTACAGATGTATTCACCAAGCCATTGCTCAGAGGACCTTTTCAGAGATGTTCGTCCAAGCTGAGCATGATAGATATCTATGCTCCACCTTGAGGGGGAGTGTAGAGATAGTTCGTAGTGTTCGTAGTATTATTATATCGTTATGTATCTTTTTGTTATTTCTTTATCTTTAGTAGACCTCTCTGTAATTTACCCTTAAGGTCTCTCCCTATATAAGAGAGCCTAGGGTTTTCTGAATAATCAATCAAGTTTTTTCTCCCAACAATATGGGTTGACTATTCTATGCTCAAATTTATACTCCTTAGCCAAAGATCTCATTTCCTTATTCACGAAGTGGCTTCCTCCATCAGAAATCAAAACTTTTGGTATCCCGAACCTTGAAATGATATTATCCTTGATAAACTTATAGACGGTTTTACTATCCACGGTTCGGGTTGGAATAGCCTCTAACCATCTTGATAAATAATCTATTGCTAACAAGATGTACTCAAATCCATTGATATTGGGAAAAGGACCCATAAAATCAATCCCCCTTGCATCGAAGAAATCACAGAAAATCATTGGTTGCATGGGCATTTCATCTCTATAACCAACAATCCCTCCCATCCTTTGGCAAATCGGGCAAGACCGTACAAATTCATTAGCATCTCAAAATAAGGTCTGCCAGTAAAATCCACATTGGAGTACCTTGTGCGCGGTTCTCTTTCCCGAATGGTGTCCTCCAGCCTCGAGAGAATGAAAATATGTAAGGACACTCTGGTATTCCTCCTGAGGAATACATCTTCGCCAGACACAATCCGCTCCTTCATAGAAAAGGAAAGGATCGTCCCAATGGTATTTTCTCGCATCCGACTTCAGCCGATCAATCATTCTCTTGGTTCAACCAAAGGGAACCTTCTTGGAGACAAGATAGTTCACGATGTTGGACTACTGTGGGGTTGAATCAATAACACAAACTGATTCATTTGGAAAAGTCTCCTTAATTAGTCCAGTGTCAGGATAATTGTTTTGCTCAATTCGAGAAAGCTGATCAGCAACAACATTCTTTATTACAGGTTTATCCTTGATCTCCAAATTAAATTCCTGGATTAACAAGATCCACCTCAAAAGTCGTGCTTTGACATCTTTCTTATCCATGAGGCATCTAATTGCCGTATGATCAGTGAAAATTATTACCTTGGAGCCCAATATGTATGATCTGAATTTTTCAAGGGCCCAAACAACCGTGAGCATTTCCTTTTCAGTCACTGTATAATTTCTCTGTGCAGGATCTAATACTTTGCTCGTGTAGTGAATCGCATGAGGAATTCCATTTCGTCTTTGTCCAAGCACAGCTCCGACAGCAAAATCCGATGCATCAGTCATGATCTCAAAGGAAAGAGACCAGTCGGGAGCTTGTAATATCGACGATTCACATATTTTCTTTTTCAGGAGCTCGAAGGCCTCAAGACACTTGTGATTTACAATAAACTCGGTGTCTTTTCCTAAGAGCTGAGTCAGTGGACGAGCGATCTTTGAAAAATCAGGGTAAACCTTCGACTAAATCCAACATGCCTTAGAAAGGACCTCACTGACTTGACGTTGGTTGGTGGCTCAAGTTTCTTCATCACATCCACCTTCGCAGGGTCGATCTCCATTCCCTTTTTGGAGATGACATGCCCCAATACGATGCCCTCAGTCACCATAAAGTGACTCTTCTACCAGGAGAGCACCAAATTAACATCTTTACATCTTTTGAGGACTCGGTCCAAGTACGCTAAACATGTATCAAATAAATCACCATGAACCGAGAAGTCATCTATGAAGACTTCCAGGAAATCATCCACCGTTTCGGCAAATACGACAATCATGTATCGCTGAAATGTGCCTGGGGCATTACAAAGCTCGAATGGCATGCGCTTGAATGCGTAAGTACCGAAGGGAAATGTAAATGTGGTCTTTTCCTGATCGTTGGGAGCGATAGCTACTTGATTGTAGCCAGAGTACCCATCAAGAAAACAGAAGAATGCTTTCCCTGCAAGTCTCTCCAAGATTTGATCAATAAATGACAGTGGAAAGTTATCTTTTTTGGTCGCAGCATTCAGGCGCCTGTAATCGACAGACGCGCCACGATGTGGGCACTCGGGTCGCGATCTCTACCCCCTCTTCGTTGGTGACCGTCTGGATTCTCGACTTCTTCGGAACGACATGAAGGGGGGCCACCCACTTGGAGTCAGAAATGGGGTATATAAAACCTTCTTTGCACCATTTCTTTATCTCTTTCTTAACTACTTACCGAAGATTGGGGTTTAATCTTCTCTGAAATTCACAGGAAGGCCTTGCGTTATCCTCAACATAAATTTGGTGCGAGCAGAGAACATGGTTGATTCCTAGGAGATCCGACACAGTCCAACCGATGGCTTTTCGATTTCGCTCAAGGACTTCGAGTAGTCTAGATTCTTGGTCCATGGTTAATGATGAGCTAGTGATCACAGGGAATTTTTCTTTGGGTTCATTAAGAAATGCATACTTTAGTATGGGAGGTAGAGGTTTCAGCTCTGGCAAATCTAAGTCATCAATCAAGTCTGGCTGATGTCTTTTAAATCTGGCTTTGTGCTGGTTGACGGTGAATCATTTTGTGATGTGTTAGCCACTAATCCCGAAGGAAGGTGAGTCTGATCGCTAAAGTAGTGCGGTAATTCGGCCAAAACCGCGTCTGACTCGTCATCGATATTTCTTGATTTTCCTGAATAAGATGGGATTGACAAATCCGAAAGGATTTCTGTGTCATCAAGGTTATAGGCATCCGGGTCCGAAAGGATTTCTGTGTCATCAAGGTTATAGGCATCCGGGTGTCTAGATCTGTCTGGCAACATCTCACATACTGCACGGTGCATTGTTTCTTCTTCTGCAGTGGTGTTATCAATCTGAAGGTCTGGCAGTTGGTCTCACGGCCCAGTAGTGCTGATAAGATTACATTCGGATGTTTCGGCATATTCAGTGGTGGATTCGGAATCTGGTCTTTGCCACTTTGTTTGTTTCATCTCTAGATCCACTTCTCCACCTGGGGAACAAAATTGCATCATTCCGGTGCCGTAATCGAATACAGCTTTGGCGGTTCTTAAGAATGGTCTTCCAAGAATGATTTGCGATTCCTTCCAATGGTTCGGGGTTTCCATATCAAGGACAGTGAAGTCCACTTTGTATTCCGTACCCTCGACCATGATGATAACATTTTCACTTCTCCCTTAAGTCTTTTAGTGGATTTATCAGCAAATTAGAGTAAAGATAATGATTTCTGGAGAGGACCTAACTCCAATCTGTAATATAAGGCTAAGGGTAGAATATTGATGGAAGAACCATTGTCGAGAAGTGTGTGCGCGACCGCAATGCCGCCAATGCGTCTCTCCACATAATGAGCACGCAGGTCCCTTTTCTTTCTTGGTAAATGCTGATTTTTGACACATTTGGTAGTGCCAACTGTCAGAATATGAGTCTCCACGAATTGACTTGTTTTCTTTGTACGAGTCCTAGTGGGAGTGCATTTTATTTTCAAGTACTTCTGAAATGCTGGATTACTGGCCACATACTGATCAATGGGTACTTTGACTGTGATATTTTGCTGGCAGAATTTTTCCATCATTCTGAATGTTTTTTATTTTCCTTTCTTAAGAGCATGAGGGAAAGGAATGGAAGCATTCGAGACAGGAGAAAGAGAGACAGAATCTTAAATAAGAGCATCTTTATTAGATTTGGAGTTCTTATTACAATCATAATTTTTCTGATAATAATCATGTCGCTGAAATGGTGAGAAAGGTATTTTTGCAGCAACTGGAGGTTCAAGATCCTCTGCAGCTCCATAGATGCTTTTCCTTTATCTAATGCTGGGATCTTCAAGCGTCCTTCTTCTTCATCCTCAGAAGCATCCTCCGGTTGATCTTTCGAGCCTTCATGGTCCGACTCCCTTGCCCGGTTAGGTACGACCACGATCCTTCCGCTCCTGAGTGACATGGCATTGATATTGTCAAACGAAAGGATCTCATGTTCAGATGTGGAAAAATATGAATAGTATACCTGGCCATTGTGTTGAGACGATTGAGATTTGTTCAAGCTATTGTAGTTAGCTTGAACTTGGGCGGAATGGTTGTGGCTGGGCTATCTGTTCATCCTTCCAACGGGATAAACGATTAACATCGACCCGTAGATCGTACAGCTCATTTCGGAAGTTTCGAATTTCTTCCAGCATCTGTCTCTGGATATCTACCGGTTCTTCTGGAGGATTTGAGGATTGAGATGTTTGCTTTGGAGTTTGATACTGCTGACGATATTGCTGAGGTTGGTTCTGCGATTGTGTGGCTGTTGCGGCTTTGAGTGTTGGAACGATGCATTGTTCTGAGTGTACTGTGGAGCTGAGGGGGATGCACCATTATAGAAAGTGGCCAGACGTTGATATTGCTGACGGTCCCCCATATTACCCTGTCGGGTAGTGTCCTGTGTGTACCAAATGCCGTTTACTTCGAATGTCAGAGGCGGACCTTCTTCAACAGTTTCGGCTGGTGGAGGAGATTGCTGGGAATGTAGGGCATAGGATTGGTCCTGAGCCTATGGTTGTTGTTATCCTGATCCTGGTTGTTCCTGGACATATTGCACATGATAGATCGGGGTCGTAGGTGTAGTAGGTATCCCTATCTTGGCTACCTTCTCAGTGAACTCCTCCATCTGCTTTGAGAATTGGGAAATCCTGTTGTCGATTTGTTCATCCTCTTATGAATTTGATCCACAACCGTTAATTTATTAGCAATGATGTTCATGTTCGGAATCAAATCCTCTGCTGTCTCTGCGACAGTTTGCTTTCCTCCTTTGGTTTGAAAGGTGTTCAGGGAATCAGTGTAAGATCTACTGACGATTTGTGAACGGCTTGTCCCCGCCATCTGCTCCAATATTTTCCAGACAGTCTCAGCTCCTCGGGATGTGTAATTTCCTCCACAGGCAGTGCTGACTAAACCCTGAGTCTCGTAGTTGAGGCTAGAGTAGAGTGACTGAATCATGATGTTATTATCTAGGTCATGGCAGGGACATTTTTGCAGCAGATCTTTGAATCTATCCCATGCATCATAAAATGGTTCATTAGGCAGCTGAAAGAAACTGGTGATGCGGGTCCTCATTTGATTGGTCTGACTTCGAGGGTAAAATTTCTTCAAGAATATGTTTATGAACCTATCATAAGTAGTCACAGTCACTCCTTAAGTTTTTCACCCAGTAATCTGCCTTCCCTTTCAAGGCGAAAGGTAGTGCAGTGAGACGAATGTAGTCTTGGCTAACTTGCGGGTGCGTCTGATTAGAACATATCAACTCGAAGTCTCGCAAAAATTCATATGGTTCTTCATTTGCATTGCCATGGAATTGTGGTAATTAACTTAGGAAATGTGGCTTCAGTTCATGGTGAACCTCTGGCTGAGGTGGCTGCAAGTAATTTCTAACTCTGTATTGCCCAGGATTGTATGCGGCTTCCATTGGCTCTTCTCCCCCAGCATTCAATTGTTCTAGTTGCTCTCTCAGTAAAAGTTGCTGCTGCTCAGATGTAGGTAGTCTCGCAAGAATCATTTGCATTGGATCTTCATTGAGTTCATCTTCATGGTTGTTCTTCTTGGGAGGCATCTTTTGTGAGTTCTTCTTTTCACCTTCAGATTGTGAAAAATCGGAGTCAATAGTTTTGAAATAATCATAAGAGGAGGATTCACGGGAGATGTGTCCCTGAACCCAAGGTGGTCCTGAGTAAGAGTGCCTCTAAACCTTTGAGACTAGAAAGTTTGTGGCGGTTAGAGAAGGGTTCGCGGAGTCCGAACAAAAATTATCACAATCTTCCATTCTCGATTTCAAAAGATCAACAAGAGGTGTATGGTTCATGATGTAAGCACAAGTGTGCGGTATTCGATGATTAAGTTCTACGCACAAATCAAACACAATTCAAAGTTTTATTTCACCAACTCACTCAGTGAAGGCCGTAAGAGTTCGTCTAGTTATCTTGTCGATTTTTAATTGGTGAGAATTCAAATCATGTAAACCGTTTAACGAGTTGGTAGGTGCCGAAATTTTCTTAAAGACCGTCCCGAGTTCGTACGACTAGTTGCATCTACTTTCAGCCAGTAAGGTGTAAGTATGGACCGTAAAACGGCTACCCGTGTTACTTAAGGACGGAGCCTTACGCAGTATCCTTTAAACCACCCACTCTGCTAAGGAAGTCCGGACCGTTTACCAGCTACCCATATTCCTCACTAAGAAGTAGCCAGTCGTTTTTAAAATCAGTAGTCTATATGAAAATCTTGGCTTGGCTCTATCCTAGTGTGCGTCTCTCTTTTCGCTGCAAGATAAAAGCAATGTCGGGGTTGGTCACCCGCAAGAATTCTTGATTTTATGGGTTCTTAAGATCAGCTATATTTAGCAGTCCCAATTTTAATTAGGTGATCGCTGAAGAATCTAAATGAGCACAAATATACATCTACCGTCCAGTCCCAATTTCCTTTAGAGTTATGTGATAAAACAAGAGGGAGAAGTTCGGAAAAAGCCGATGCACGTGAAAAACTGTGATGTATGCTCAGTTAGAAGACTTACAATGAATCCTCGCAATCTTCATGTGGGATGCTAGACATAAATTGAAATATTATTCTAAATGAATGAAAGCCGATGAAAAACCACACCTAAGCAGAAAGTTCTATTAGCGGGGAAGAATTGAGTTAAATTTTTGGCTAAATTGAACGATCTATGTGCGTCTCAGTTAATAGTGCAGTGTAGCTTAATCCTACGAGCACAGTCAAAAATTAAAATACTCTGAGAGCCGTATGTGCAGGTCTACCCTAATCGCCACTCAAGTCGGGCCACACCCTTACCGGAGAGTGAAACATGCCACGACACACCACAGAAGAAAGTTTAGAGTCTTTTGACATACGTGAAGGTCCAAACGGACACCGCTGTAAAAGAGCAATTAATTACAGAGATTTAAAATTTGCAGAAATTAAAAACCTAGACTTTACACTTTCTCACGGCTCGACTCGATCTTAAATTAATTACGGATTTTTCGGAAGTCAGTGAAGATGTTTCGGTTTCTTGAAAAACCGCTCCACGTATGCCGTGCACCTCACAAGAAAAATAAGAGAGATAATGTAAGAGAGTGACTCAAAAAATAATCAAAAATAAAATAAGAGAAATAAATACTGAAAATAAATGCAGGAAAAAAATTATGGAATTTACATTGAAAAATTCGGGGTTCAGACTTCTCGAATGCGGAAAACCGAACGAAAATTTTCAATACAAAAACCTAAGCCGTTTGCCTCCCCAGCAACGACGCCATATGACGAGTCCGATATTCGCTCGTTAAAAGATGTGTTTTTATGATCGTGCGTAAAAATAATGAGTCGTGCATTGTAGGCGGCAACCGGAATCGGTTAAGAAAACAACCACACAAAATATTTGTCAATTTTAAACAATGCGGTTTATGTTTATTTTACTTGGACAAGTCCTAAGGTCAAACACAAGGAGGCAAAGAAACAACCTAGAATTATGTCTATCAAAATTCGTATGTGGTTTTCAAGGCGGTCTTTTTTTGGATTTTTTAATGCAATGAAGGGTGTAATATGCAATTTTGGCCTATTTTAGGGACTAAAATGTCAATTACATTGAAACGATGTCTGAAAAATATAAAACTTGACAAAATATAAAATATGATGAAATGAATGCAATGTAATTTTTTTTGGAATTTTTGGATGCAATATGAATTTTTTATGAATTTTTAAATGCAAACAAAATGAATTTCAATATTTAATTATAATAAATATTAAACCTAATTATTTTCAAAGAACAAAATTATCTAAGATCTATCACTAGTGGTTGATCTCGGAAAAATCTTAAACCTCGAAAATATTAGTTTCAATATCTATTAAAAATTAAACCTTAAAATATGCAAAATAATTTTTACAGGACAAATTACACATGCAAATGCAAATCTTTTTGGGCACAATGTCAAGCACAATTAACTCTACAATATTTGATTTTTCGGGAATTTTTAGAACAACGGTTAATCAGTGACAAATTTAAGAGCACAGAATGGGAAAAATTTGCAATTTTCCACAAAATAATTAATTATTAATTAACCATCAATCACAAAAATGTCCACAATATGTCAAACTGTAGAGAATTAAAAGATGAACATTATGCTATTTTTTGAATAATAAAATAATGTCCAGAAGAGGTTCAAAATAGAGGGAGAACAGAGGGGTACAAATGCAATATATAAATATGAAAATAAGCAGAGGGGGACCTACGTTTAATTACCATGAACTCCAGGGGGTGTCTTGTAAATTTGCCAGAAGGTCACGTGCGTGGCACGTGACCTCTGGCTGGTTGGACGGATCGGCGATATTGAAAAGTCTAGGCCGGGGGGAGGGGGGCTTGCAAATATCCCAGCAGGTCGCGTGCTCTACACGTGACCCCTGGGGATGACTTGAATGCTGACGTCCCCCAGCACGTGCCTCGCACGTGCTGGGGTCTCGGGCTCCGTGCCCGGCGGCGTTGGCGGAAGAGACGTGGAGCTGCGGAGGGTCTGGTGGGGCTCAGGTGAAGTCAAAGAAGCGGTGGCGTAGTCGTTGGCGCGTGGTCGGAGACGGGCGTTGGCGGTGCGGGGCTGACCTGAGCAAAGCTTTCCGCGAGTAGCTCAGAGGCGGAGGAGGGCCGGTGGACGCCCCTGGCGGTTGGCGGTCGTGGGAGGGCTTCCCGGCGGAGCGATTGGAGCTGGAAGCTCCTGGCGTTGAAGTCGAGGTCAGAGAAGGCGACGACCGAGTTGGTGAAGCTCGAAGCTTCTGGAGGTGTTGAACGGCGAAGGCGAAGTCGTTGTTGCTTGACGTCGAGGCAGGGATGGCGGAGGTGGATATGGAGGGTGTCGATACGAGGGAGATGATGATGATAGAAAGAGATCTTGAGAGAGATCGGGGATAAAAGATGGAGAGAAGCGGAGGAGGGTACCAGGAGGAAGGGGGCTCGACGACGATGTACGGCCGGAGCTGGAGCAGCTGCGGAGCGCAAGGGTTGCGACGAGGTTGAGGGGGCCTCGGATCACACCGAGGTGCTTGCTGTCACGACCTGAACTGATAAACGGCGGATGGAGGAGATGGTCGGGGGTACGTGCTTTAAATAGGGGCGGGGGGAGGGTGATCGGCGATGGAAGGGGGAATCAGTGACGAGGTGTTTTGAGATTAGGATCGGCGATTGCGGAGATTGCAGGAAGGCGACAAGATCTGAGATCGAAGGAGTGGATCTGGGATTAGGAGATCGGTGGCGAAATCGGTGGGATTCGATGGTAGCGGCGGCGATATCTGGAAAGAGGAGGGGTCTGCCTGAGATGGAAAGGGGGGAGGTGACAGGAAGTGGACGATGCTCCTCGGCCGTCCGATCGGCCGAGATCGGGCGGCTAGGAGATCGCCACGTGGCAGCTTTTGGTAACAGACGCGGGGCACGTGCGTTGCGCGTGCCTGGGTGGCACGTGCGACGCACGTGTGTGGCCTTTTTTTTTATTTTTTTATAATACGAATAAAAATAATGGCAAAATTGGATGACACATGGCGGCTCCAGGAGCTGCCAGGTGTCAGTACCACAAAATTCCGAGAATAAATACTTTGTAAAATATAAAATAAATAGCAAATGACCTCGTATCAAAAAAAATTCTTCACGAAAGTTGCTCGTCTCGATGAGATCTACAACTTTGATGAAGACATCAAAACTAAAATCGATCATTTGCACAAAGTGATATTTTTTTGGTATCCCATATACATAGAATACTTTGATTTTTGGGTTTTATAATTTTTATGTCATTTTTAAATCAGATAGAAATCCGGAAAAAATATGGTAAAATCAAAGATACATAATTACTCATTAATCTATTTTTTTTGGATTTTTATGAATTGATAAAATGTGTACATAAAATATCAGGTCAAAACCCGCTAAAATACAAAATGTACAAAAGAGACCCAAAAACCCAGCTTTCACATATGAGGTGAAATCACTTGAACTTGCTCTTGTTTTGAAGGTAATTGAATGTACATTAATTCAAAAGTGAGTAGGATTAAAACGGACTCTGGATGGGGAAGATATGGGGTTTTTAGTCCGGAAATCCTGAAAATAGGGTTTGGGTTTTTGGTCCATTTATTTGGGTTAGTTATTTTTTTGTCTTTTTCATTTATTCTTGTTAGTGATATGTACACAGTGGAGGTGGTTTTGTGTCATTCGGAATTAGCGTGAATGAGTTAAAAATCCGGGAAGTTAGGCTATTTACAGGTCATTTTTGGCTTCTTATTTTGTGCAGAAATTAGTGCTAAAATGCAATTCTTATGAAAACATGCATGAATGCTAATTGTGCAGAATAGATGTAGAAATGTTGATTTTGAGGGATTTGAGCTTAGTTAATGAGAATAAGAGTGATGAATCCGAGATTCATCATAGATACATTTATAAAAAAATCAGGTGACACGTAACATATTGTGAAGACACATAGATGATGTCAACTGAATCTCTTTCTGTCATATAATATTAGAATGACTCCCATTGGCAACAACAATAGATCTGCCAAGGTAAATAGAACTGTAGAACATAAATTGTACTCTATCATTGCATAGATAATGAGATGGTCTGGAGTTTGTGATCCACCACAAAATGTCTTCTCTATGGCAGTGGTAAATGCATAAGTTGTACTTAAGGTACTAGAAGAGGCTGCAATGTTATTGGGTCAATGGTGCACTAGTCTAAGATGGGAGACATGATCATCATACTTCTGATTAACAGAATTAGCCATAGCTTAATATGCTTGGCAACACGTGCAAATTTAGGGCAAACATGCTTATGATAGCAAGTATCCTCTAAATGCCCGACACGGTTGCAGTATGTGCACTACTGACGAGATCACCCATCTCCTATGCCACGGATTCAACGCCCTCTGAACTGTGCTATCACGAGATGCGACCATTGTAGAGGAGGTCTGAGTAGTGGCTGTAGGAGGCACCATGATCCTACTCAATTGAATGTAGACCTCCTCCATAGGAGGTATAGAAGTGCCTGAGAGAAGCTGTCTATAAACGATGTCATATTGTAGATCAAAGTATTACTTTCAGCCCGCCCACCATCCTTTCTTGTATGCCATCTGCTGCTTGGTGGTTGCTTTCAGAGGCAATTTCTTGAACATGTCCCTGAGCTAGGAGTGGAATGCATGGAGAGGACGCCCATCCTACTTGGCCATGAAGATGTCGTACTGGAGCCATAGAATCTTCATCTCATTTCTTTCCTGAGAATGTGGTAGAGAGAATGTCCTACATTGCTTTAGTAGTCGGTTGATGGAGAATGAAGTTAACTATCTCTGTGGTAAGGGTACTAGAGAGCCAAAGGCATGCCTACACATTATCTTGCTTCCATGAATCATCGGACTAGTCTTTTTGACCGGCTTAGATTGTGTCAGGATATATTCCTTGTTATTTCTCTTTATGATACTCATGAACTGCATAGTCCACACATCATTATTAGTCCCATCCATCTTGGCAATAGGCATAAGACATTTGAAAGCCCCCTAGGAGGATACATTGATCTTGTTCTCTGACATGACGAACAAGAGAGCTCAAGAAGGATGTGAGTAGGTGTGTAGAACGACCTGATTTTGTCTACACAATCATGTAAGGAACATGTTGTGTACGCAGACTTAGAGCACAACCTTCCCCATCAACTCTAAGGGCGCTCTAGGCAAGCACGATGGATTTAGAGGGCTGAAATCTTCTCGACCACATCAAAATCAGACTACATGGAGGCCTAGGGATTGTAAAGAGTACTGCTCAGTTGTATGATAATGCGTTGTGGCGCTTCCTTTACTCCCAATATTCCATGGACACATACATGAAGAACCTTACATACACCTCCAGCAGTTTGGCCTTATTTGCAGCACTATACACTACCCTAACACCCCGTTAGAGGTAGTGAAGATGACAACCTTCCCGTTCAGTCTGATGGACAAGGCATAGCATTGGAGTAATCATTTAGTAAGAGTTTTCACATCACAGGAGGAATTGAGATCAGCCTTCTTGAGCAAGTTTTATCCTCCAGGACGACTCAATCGGATGCGGCAATTGATAGCTAACTTCTCCCATATGTCCTATGAGCCTATTCACGAGGCATGTGAACGTTTCAGAGATTTGACGAAGAAGTGCCCCCACCAAGGACTAGTCTTGTGCTAAATTTCTTTGGGGGTCTGAGCTTAGAAAATCAGAGATTAGTAGACCCCGCTTGTAGGGGGTCCCACTTCAATAAGGAGGAGGATGTTCTTTATCAGATTTTTGAGGAGATGGCAGCGAGCTCTACATCTCTTTCTTCTTTACGTACTTTTTAGAAGCATCCTGTATTTTCTTCTTCAGTACCCCACAAGGTCGTCAACATGATGAAATCTCACGATGTGGATATGGTGGACCGTGCAGATCTGACCATCATAGGAAATCACCTATCCAAAGTAGATATAATAGAGAAACAATCCAAAGAGCTTGAAAAGTTACATGTGATCGAGAAGAGCACAAAATAGTTGGATAAGGTGGACAAGATTATGGAGCATCTGGAGCTTCTTGTCAGTACGATTCATCCGTGTCAGAGTGTGAGTGGCCGCATCCGGTTCTTCTACTCCTGAGCAGACTTCTTCCACGACTTCAGCACAACAGAGTACCTGAGTACCATCCACTGTTCAACACGTTTACTACGTGCAAACCTCGGATCAGGTCCCACAACAGTCACCTCCAGCATGCATCGTACCGCACCACCAGGAGCATCCCTACATTTCTGAGCAGCAATTTCCACCTCCACCTCTCATTCATGAGGTGAACGGTATTTGGTTTTACCGAGAATGCAGCCAGGCCCGTCCATCAAGGCAAAGTTAGTTGGGTTCACAGCAAAGTTAGAGGCCCATCCACCATTTTTAGTGAGGGAGACCATAGTCCAGCACCGACAGCTACATCATTTTTCGTCTCCACCACACTTCTAGAATTAGAGACATGGATAGCAGCAGATGCAACCAGCGTTATCTTATTAGCCTTATTATCAGTAGCAGTCTGCACAGTTTTTGTACCCTCCTATCAACCACAAACTGCATATTCTGGTATTAGCAACCTCCACAGTGCCAATCTCAACGACAACCAATAGTTGAGCATCCAGAGACACCTTCGATGAACCCATCATTAGATCAACTTGCACTCTTGATGAAGAACATGGACGATTTGACTCAGAGGCTCTGACCACCATGAAGACATTGATACCAGCCCAAGTCAAAGCCAATCCCAATAACTTCAGACGTAAGGAGCAGGTAGCTCATGATCCATCCACCCTCGAGACAGGTATGGCTTGTGATTTTACTTGTTTATCTGACACAATTTATCTCAGGAGTGGTAGGAGATTGCAACCACATGTGCAACAATTGGGATTAGGAGATCGAGCAGCTGAGAGTGCTACTCCGACTGCATCATCTTCTTCACTAGTTGAGCAGCGATCCATTGTTGCAGAGCCATGGCATGGAGGATCATCATCACGTTCTTCTTCTTCACCACTACCATCATCACCATCATTATCCAGAAAAAGCCAAAAAGATAATAAAGGATGATGCATTGCTGAGTCAACCACAAAGGAGAACATACCCTCGCGGAGTCTTCTTCAACACTAGCAAACCGAGCAGCTCGTCTAGTTTTCCTTTCTTCTTCTTCTTCTATACATGTATTGCATGACATTGTACAAATTGATTCTGATCATCCACATGTACATGATGATTCTAATTTGAATAAGAGAAATGAACAATTTAATGTTTCCTCTGATTATATTCCATTTCCTTCTACTTTGAATAAAATTAGAAAAATTCAAAAATAAAAAATAACATTATCTGATCTTTTAGAGATACTTTAGAACACCTTTCTAGAGATGCCACTCCTTAAGGCTATGGAGTACATGCCCGCAAGTAGAAAGGGGATGAAAGAAGCATGTACTCAAAGGCGTCAACCAAAGTAGAACAGATGAAAGAAAACAGAGAAGCACATATTGATCATGGCTACTGTTCATGCCATCAACAACCTCTCGCTCAAAAAGAAGGATAAGGGAGCACCTTCATCCGTTGCCAGATTTTTGTTCAAAAGTTTGATCATATTCTTCTCGATAGCAGATCCTCTATTAATCTCATGCCATCCTCGCTACTCACCGAGTTTGGGTTGATGCCTCTTAGATCTATCAGGATGATCCTTCAGTTTGCTGATAGATCGATCAAGAGGTCGAGGGGCAGTTTCAAAGACATTATCGTAACGGTGCAAGATGCGATTCCCTATTGATTTTGTTGTCATGGATATGGATACCTCTGCACCATTACTTCATACCTCGATCATACTTGGTTGGTCGTTCCTTTTAACAACCGAAGCGATAGTTGATTATGGTATTGGATAGATAACCTTTCACTCTCTCAGTAACGCCCCTAGGCGGCAATGCCCCCTTCGTAACGCTGGTCAGGGGGCGACATAAGAGCTCCAGTCAGCGACTCCCTAGAAGCTCCCAAGAGCATCTGGCGCCCTAGGTGGCGGCTCCCATTCCTCCTCTCTTCGATGCTTCCAGACGGCGAGAACCCTCTCGATCGAAGGCCAGATCTCCAGAACCTACAGCATCGTGCATAGGTGGAGCCCCTCTCTCCATCGCGCAGGAGGCGCTCCTCCTCCTCTCCCTTCTCGTGCAGACGGTGCTACTGCCAAATCCTGATGGCAGCAGCGGAACATCCAGACCTCCAGCACTAGCCGCAAATGGTGCTACTCCATCGAACGACGCAAGGGTTCCAGGTGACGAGCACAGGTGGCAGAATCTCCAGGCGGACGACCTCCAAGCATGGGTGGAGACATATCCTGAAGAAGAAGGGGGTTTTCCAATTGAGGGAACCCATACCCTAAATAGGGTTCGCGTGAGAAATTTCAGCCCAATTGGGCCCGAGTTAAAATTTAAAAAAAGAGCGAAAAAGGTGCTGCTGCAATTTGGTCAGTTAAGCTGTGCTTTACAAAAAAAGATGAAGAGTTATTCTAGGGCCCTATCTGGGCCGAGTTATTTTGTTCAAAAAAGAGAGAAGGACCATACAAAAAATCCGTATGAAAAAAGATTAAAAAAAGGAATTTAACATAGAAACCTACTCCCTAATGAGCGGGAGGAAACCACGGGAGAACGCCTCAAAGGGCTGATGTGTTCATTGCACTTTCTCACTCGATACAGAGGGTGAGGGGCTTCCTATATAGCCCTCACTGAGTCTCCACAACTTACAACTGGTAGATGTGGGAGTAAACAACTGGATATACCCATCTCCCACATAAGTGACTCATATAACAAATACTCCACCATTGGTCATGTTGGATTTTATAGGCAATTGATTAAGGACTTTAACATGATCGCCAGACCTTTGACCGAGCTTCTGCGCATGGAGATTGAGTTTATTGTTGACGAGAAAGTTCTCCTTGCATTTCATCAGATGAAAGAGATGGTAACTAGAGCTCCTGTCCTTCAGCCACTTGATTGGTCTCTTCCCTTTGAGATCATGACAAACACGTCAGATTTTGCAGTTGGAGCTATTTTAGGGTAGATATGGGATGGGATACCATTTGTCATACAATATGTTAGCAAGACTCTGGATGAAGCACATCATAATTATACAATTACAGAGAAGGAAATGTTAACAATGTTCTTTACTTTAGAGAAGTTCCGCTCTTACCTACTGGGCAACAGAGTTATTGTTTACACGGATCACACTGCCATACGATACTTATAGGCAAAGTAGGATGCCAAACCACGCCTTATCAGATGGATTTTTGTTCTCAAGGAGTTTGATTTAGAGATTCGAGATAAACCTGGAGTGAAAATGTTGTGGCAGATTACTTTTCTCGGATCGCAGACGTAGAGTACTCTGAGCAGATAACGCTTCCGATTTCAAAGACCTGTACGGATGAGGCTATTTTGTTTGTTGCCTCACTCTCTTGGTACTCTGATGTTGTGAACTATATTGTCTCCAAGAAAGTTCCACAAGATTGACTGAAGCACAAGGTAGACAGATCCCTGTGAGAGATTTAGGTTTACTAAGGGGAGGATCGGTATCTATTTCGTGAAGGTGCGGATTGTATCTGGAGTAGGTGCATTCCTCAGGAGGAATACACCAATGTGCTTGAGCTATGTCACTGATTAGAGTCTGGTGGGCATCATCCGGGGAAGCGCACAACATCAAAGGTTTTACAATGCGAGCTATGGTGGTCAACTTTGTTTAAGGATGCTACAGATTATTATGTTCGAGGTTATATTGATTGCCAGGGAATGGGAGGAATAATCGGTTCAAAAGATACTATGCCTCTGAGATATATCCAGATTTCAGATATTTTTGATGCTTGGAGCATAGACTTTATGGGCCCATTCCCTGTCAGTATGGGATTTCAGTACATCCTGCTTGTCATGGATTATGTTAGTCGTTGAGTGGAGGATATTCCCACCCGAGCCGCTGATAGTCGTATGGTCTGTTCCTTTCTTAATGATAATATTATTGCGTGGTTCAGGATTCCTAAGATTCTTATTAGATGGGGGAAGTTATTTTATTAATAAAGAGGTCATAAAGCTTGTGAATGGGTACGCTATTTAGCATAGAGTTGTATCTCCTTACCACCCACATACTAATGGCTTGGCTGAGATTTCAAATAGGGAGATCAAGATGATACTTCAGAAACTTGTACGTCTAAATAGGAAGAACTGGTCCTAGATGCTTGACTCAGTTCTATAGGCTTATCGAACAACATACAAGTCTCCATTGGGTATGTCTCTCTATATTGATTTATGGAAAGCCTTGTTACTTTCCGGTTGAGCTTATTCACAAATCGTTATGGGCACTCTGTGTATGCAATTTGGATTATGAGAAAGCATGCCAAAGTAGAAAAGTGGATCTGAACAGATTGTTGGAATTCCGAGATTTCACATGACAACTCATTCATGTATAAGGAGAAAGTCAAGTGTTGACATGATAAACACATTAGAAGAAAGACTTTCGTCCCTGATCAGAAAGTTTGGTTGTTTGATGCAAAATTGAAGTTGTTCCTCGGCAGACTATAAAGCAAATGGTCAGGACTGTTTATTGTTAGAGCTGTGCATGACAATTGTATTATTGTCATATATGGGTTGTCATCTGACACACAACTTTATTGTGAACGGACAGTTACTGAAGCCATATTTAGATCATTATACATTCCCATCCGTAGTTGATTCGATTCATTTGGTATCAGACGATGATTCTTTGACATCTTCTGCATCTGATACATGAGCTGATATTCTCTTGTTTATATTCCTTTCGTTTTATTCTTTCTTCTTAATTTTTTTCGTTCACCTCTTTTCCATGTGCTATATTTAGGATGTATGCAATCCTAACTATAAGGGAGGTGGATGACTTGAGTTGTTCCATCTTCGTTCTGTTTCATCACTCATGGTTCTGCTTATACTTAGGGATCTTTTACCCTAAATATAGGGGGAGTGATGCCGTTCATTTCTCTTTTGTTTATTTTTATTTTTTTTCTATTCTCTTGCTTGTCCTTCAACTTGTTGATATTCTTTTTCTATATTCAGGGATCTCTTACCCAAAGTATAGGGCACGGCAAGTCGTCGTTGAGTTTGTTTGTTTTTTTCCTCGATTTTCCCCATTTTTACAATCTTCTATACTTAGGATTATTTGATCCTAGATATAGGGGGATCGTCGACTTCTTTTCATTTCATTTCATTATTTGAGTTGTTGTAGTATAGGATTCTTTTCACTTTTCTATACTTAGCACGAGTTATGTTTTCGTCTTTGCTTCTTTCACTATGAGGAGAGACATGTTACCTTTATAGATCCTGTGTTTTAAGACACTTCACGATATAAAAGCTTAGTGGGCAGATTTCTTTGTATTACAGTCTCTATGCCAGATATATCATATAACATGAGTAGAGCTAGCTAGTACACGGAGAAGCCTCACAACATTAATTAACAACATGTTCTTTTGATCCTTCGTTACTTGAAGGACTCCCCACCAAAAGGCTTCTTCTATGGGGCGAACGATCATAATACTAATATCACTGTGTACACATATGTTGATTGTGCTAGTTCTCCTGAAGATAGGTGATCCACTACTGGTTATGCTATGTTTGTTGGAGGAAACCTTATTGATGAGGCAAGAAACATGTCGTTGTCTCAAGATCAAGCATAGAATTAATACAAAGCAATGACGCAATATGCATGCAAGATTAACTGGCTCATCTGCTTTCTACAGGAACTTGGACTCATTGCTACCACTCTCGTTACTGTTTATTGTGACAACAATTCCCAACATACATTGCTATTAATCATATTTTCCATGAGCAGACCAAGTATATAGAAGTGGATTGCCACTTTATTTGAGACCCAATATGAGGAGGAAAGATCACTATTCCACACATCTCCACAGAATTCCAGCTTGCAGATATATCCACCGAGGCACTTCCAAAGAAACACTTATCATTTTTGAATTCTATGTTGGGCATGATCAATATAGATAGTCCAACTTAAGGAGTGTTGACATTATTGGCCAATGTATGGTGTAGTTTTTTCTTTCTTTGTTTATTTCCTTGTTCTTTATTTCTATTTGTAACTCTTCAGCAACTGTTATCTAATTGCAACCTTTTGAACTCTAGGCCACTCCATGGATAAATTATTCCATTATATTCTCAAAATTTCTTTGCGGTTTCCATTACATGCACTACCATTTCCATTATGCCATTTGGGTTGCGTTGCTATGCTCTAATCGCTATTCTTCCCATCGTTGTTACCATCGAGGGAGAATTATCTCTTGGTGGAAGCATCATTAAGGTAGAGTCCCTGACCATCACTAATTTAGGCTCGCACAAAGGTACCTTATCAAACTTGATCCTTTTTTCTTTCTCTTTTATTTTCTTTGGATCACAAGTCATTTAGTGCATGTTTTGATGGCATCTTTTGTTGTTTCCATGAAAGTTGAAGATAAAGTCAATAAGATCAATATTAAGGATATAATAAAGGTAAGACTCATCCTAGTCATACAAATACCCTCAAATGTGATATGTTGTGTAAATCTTTTTGTTGGGAGTTTTAACATTTAACAAATGTTAAGATAGGGATATTCAACTATGTTTCCACCTATATTTTGAGTCCACTAGCCACAGGTTGTGAAAGAAATGTTGAAGGGCCCTGTAATCCAGTTTCAATGAGAAAGCGTACTGAAGGGGAGGAAAGAAGCTAGAAGATGATTGAAATGAAAGGTCAAGATAAGAAAGCAAGGCCTCAATCCTCATGATATTTGTGCTAGTTCCAGAAACATACACCTACTGCACTCCGTAGATAGGGCTACAAAACCATAAGAAAATCCACACACTGTGATTACCAGGTCAAAGGATTTGTCGAAAAAGAATAGTTCATGATATGTGGATAGTTCTTGAAAGTGTGCATCTTAAGAAGGAGAAAAACATATAAATATATTGTTGAGATAGGAGATTTATACTCTTGAAAGGATTTATTATGTCTTACTATTGTGTCCTAAGGTCAACGTAGGGGACTTGGATTGTTACTTCGAGGAATCATGTAAATGCATCATTGATCAGAAGATCATCTGAGAACGATGAACACGTTCTTCATCTAACTATGATATTTGAATGCCAAATTCGAGAATATTAAGAGTCTGATTCGTAACTATGAAATCTTCTCCTATATTTTTTTAAGAAATGGTGGGATGGGCCTCCTTTAGAGGGCCATCCAAATCTTCTCCTATATAAAGTTGTACTATCATGTTGAAGATGTATGCATATAGAAGGATCACAATGAAAACTAATCCAATTAGTATATTTGATGAAACGATGTAATGTAAAGCGTTGTGAGAAGGAGGGGCGGGCTGGCGAAGACGACGAGGTGCTTGGTGCGGGGGGTGATGAGGGGTGGATGCATGTCTCCCACAAGAAGCCGGAGAAGCGATATTTTCGTTGTGGGGTTTGGGGCCACGTTGTGTCGTTCTGCCATGTCCCACCGAGGTGTTTTGCCTGGGGGGGTGGGCCACCGCCGTAACACTTGCAGATTTGCTTCCGGTCGTGATACCGTTCGTGTTGTTGTGGGGAACTCTGAAAAACAACCCATGTAACGTCTATCCTCTGCGGTTGATGCTCGACGGGGTCTTCGTACCTACAAGGCGGTGGTTGCGGATGGTATCAACCCTGGCTTGCAGGATGGGGAGACTCATGCAGTGATCGGTTATGCGATGCGAGGTTGCATCTCTCTTGAGGCTCTGAAGGTCTACCTCTCTGGATTCCTTGGCTCACGGTTTAAGGGAGATGTAGTATCTCTTGGAGTTCGCCGGTGCTGTATTCGTGGCCTATCTTCGGTGCGGAGTTCCTAAATGGCGGGATGGACGATGTTGTTTAGCGACCTTTACGTTTACTGGATGGTGCGGTTACGGAAACAGAGGTTTGCGTGGCTAAGGTGTGTGGTGTTCCGTTCTTGTCCCGGTCGATTTACTGCTTGGGGCTGACCCTCCGACGGTGGGGAACGGTGCTCGTGGTGATGGAGGATAGGTTAAAACCCGGCTTAGATCCGGATGTCACGCTCGTGCTGCTGGAGTGCAACGAGGCGCTCATGGATGTTCTCGATGGCTCAGTCTTCTTCGCATCCTTGGATGTTGGGCGATTCAGCTTCAGGGTGGAGATGCAAATCATCGAGCCCTCGCCTCCGCCGGAGGACCCGCTCTCGTCCGATGTCGCTTCGCCTTCTGCGCTGGCGGTGGGGCTTCCGAGGGGCCCGATGCATGGTTCGAGGCGCGAGGACGATACGGTGCATCATTTGGGAGTCCCTCCTTGGGTCTTGTGCCTCGTCGCCCAAAACTTCTCTTTGTCTGCTGAGGTGGCAAATTTGGTGCCCCCTCTCTCGTCAACGCCACTTTCTTTGTCTCCGGGTCCAGGACTCACGCCTGTTCGCGGGATCCTTCGACGTTTCGTCCGCAAGGGGATCCAAACCCGCTAACCTCTTTCTTATCGGGCCATATGGGCCTCTCGGGGTCCATGACTAATCATTTATTCCCAAACCAGTTGGGTCTCTTTGATCCGGCGCCATGTCTGACCTGCTCGATAACGGGGGGATGGACCTATCCTTCTGGTGGGTCCTGGGACCCGGCTGCTGATCTCGCTCCGACACCGCCGCTTTGTGTCAGCGCCCCCGAGTTTTCTGATGGAGGTCCCCCGCAGCACTCCGCCTCGTCTTCCGATGGTACACGACTGGATTTGACCGGCGTGTTGGATGGGAAACTTCGGGATGGTTTTCCTTCTGCTCTTTCTACTTTGCCTTGCCCCGCGAAGGGTGGTTCTCGTCCCGATGAGGGGGCAGATGATAAAAGATCCGGTAAGAGGTACAGGCGTTGGCAGAGATCTCGGACTCGACTCGCTGAGCCATAACCATGTCCGGTCTTAAGGACGACCATTGCTGAGGTCTCTAGTGTTATCCACATTCAGGTTTCATTCCAATGTTCTAAATGAAGATTATCTCTTGGAACGTTCGGAGAGCTGGACAAGAGAAGGATACTTGGTTCGCATTTCATTGAATGGAGTTGTGATGTGGTCATGCTGCAGGAGACGAAGCTACAATCCGTCTCCGATGTTGTTTGGAGATCTTTCAGCGCTGGTGGAATTGACGAGTTCAGAACGATGGATGCGGTCGGGGCATCTGGGGGGCTTCTCGTGGCTTGGAGATCGTAGTCCTTGGCGTTTACATCGGTGCTGCGTGGGAGACACATTCTCTCTGTTCTCTTGATATGTGTTGGTTCTTCTACACCCTTGGCGATTTCTTGTGTTTACGGCCCTTGTAGTCATATTCTGCGGAGGGAATTATGGGAGGACCTACATGAGGCGAGTAGGGTCTTCGAGGGTATCCCTTGGCTCGTTGGGGGGGATTTTAGTGTTACTTTTCATTACACGGATAGGATGCCATTCAGGAGTGGCTAGGATCCGGGGTCGGATGATTTTGCAGACGCTATTGATTCGTTGGCCTTGGAGGTTATGGACACTACAGACTCGGCTTACTCTTGGAGGAGCTCCAACTCTCGCTCTCGAATTGACAGATTTTTGGTCTCGGCCAATCTCCTCGATTGTTTCGTGCTCTCGACTGTGATGGCTCGTCCGAGGGCCTTATCTGACCACACACCGATTCTCTGGGACTTCGACGAATCTCGCCCGCTGAGGGGTCTCTTTAGGTATGAGAAGATCTGGTTGTTGGAGGAAAATTTTAAAGAGTTGGTAATCTCACACTAGTACAATGCGGAGGTGTATGGCTCGACTGCGTTTATGTTCGTACAGAAGTTGGGGTCTTTGCGTAAAAGGTTGAGCTCCTTCAAGAAGGAGTCCAGGGCTGCAAGCGCTACCAGGCTGGAAGCTGAGTAGGTGGTTAGCAGACTTGATGCACAGGAGGATCTTAGGGAGCTTACGGGGGATGAACTGGCCACTTGATCGCTAGCTCAAAAATTAATTGTGGCGGAGGACCTTACGCGCGTCACTGAATGGAGACAAAGGTCAAGGAATACTTGGCTCAGGGAGGGGGGCGCCAACACGGCGTTTTTCCATCGCGTTGCCAGCGGGAGACGTCGGTCAAATGCTTTGAGATCGATTACGGTGAATGGTGTGCGTGTTGATGGTGACAGACAAATGGGGGAAGGTGATTATCGATCATTTTAGGGACTTCTCCTCAAGGACGATACCCTGGCTTTGGAGGTGGACGGGGCTTGGGGCTCCTTCTTTGCCGTCATCTTTGAGTGCGGATTTGACGCAGGGCGTCTCCTTGGAGGAGGTGAAGAGTGCGGTTTGGAGCTTGAATGCGGATGGGGATCCAGGCCCCGATGGTTTCCTGGTTGCTTTTACAGAGACTTTTGGGACCTTGAGGGAAACGAGGTTCTCGATGTCATCTCGGAGTTTTGCGAGGGTAACGCTGGTTTCGAGAGGATAAACAAGTCGCTAATCGTTCTCCTTCCTAAGTCCACGGCGACGGATCGCATTAAGGAGATCCGCCCGATTGCTGTCTCTAATGCATTATACCTGATTGTGGCAAAGGTGTTCGCCGTGCGTCTCAGCCGTGTTCTTGAGACGATTATTTCGCCACTACAATCAGCTTTTATCAAGGGGAGGTAAATCTCGGACTGCCTTATTCTTGCTTCGGAAATCATTGCGGACTGGAAGAGAAGGGACAAACAAGGCATTTTATGGAAAGTGGATTTTGTAAAGTCCTATGATAGTTTAGAATGGAAGTTCCTTTGGTCAGTCCTGCGGAGGAGATGCTTCCCAAATCAGTAGATTTCTTGGATGAAGCGTTGTGTTACGACGTCGTCATTCTCGGTCATGGTGAATGGTCGCTCGAAGGGTGGCTTCTTCCAGACACGTAGGGGTATGCGGCAAGGCTGCCCTCTTGCACCTTGTTGGGAAAAAAGAAAGAACTTGCTTATTCCACCAGCCCTAGGCTCTCTTATATAGGAGAGTAGCCTATGGGTAAATTACATAAAGAGTCCAACAAGAAAGAAAAATAACCAAAGAGATACATAAGATAATAATATATATCTACACCCCCCTCAAGATGGAGCATAGATATCAATCATGCTCAGCGTGGACGCACACTTCTGAAACGGGCCTCGCAGTAATGCCTTGGTGAAAATATCTGCCATTTGATTCTCTGAACTAACATGGGATGTAGCAATGAATCCCTTCTGAATCATGTCACATATAAAGTGACAGTCAACTTCAATGTGCTTGGTTCGTTCATGGAATGCCGGATTATTTGCAATGAACAAGGCTGTCTGATTGTCACACTCCAAAGCCATAGGAAGTGGGACTTCTATATGTAAATCTGTAAGCACAGACTTTACCCACATCATTTCCGTGCTGACCTGGGCCATAGCCCTATATTCAGATTCAACGCTAGACCTTGCCACAACAGTTTGTTTCTTGCTCCTCCATGAGACTAGAGAATCTCCAACATATACGGCAAACCTAGAGGTAGACTTCCTGTCCTTGGGACACCCTGCGTAATCTGCATCTGCACAGGCTGAGATAGTAATCACCTTGCCTTTCTTGAACAGTAAACCCGCACCTGGAGATGACTTGAGGTACCTGAGTATCATATGTACGGCATCCATGTGTACCTGACGTGGTTGCTCCATGAACTGGCTCACTCGACTCACAACAAAGGATATATCGGGCCTAGTAATATTGAAATAAAGAAGTTTGCCCACTAGTTCTCTATATCTTCTCCTATCCACCTCCTCTGTATCATCATCATATAACTTCATATTAGGATCCATAGATGTGGTAGCAGGTCGGCAACCAAGCATTCCTGTTTCACTCAACAGGTTAGTGACATATTTCCTCTGAGACATTACCAACCCATAAGGGTTTCTGGCGAACTCCAGTCCCAGAAAATATCTAAGAACTCCAAGGTCCTTGGTAACAAATTCACGACCCAGCATTTCTTTCGCCTCCTTTATTCCCTATTCATGTTCATCATCCCCTGTAATCAGAATGTCATCTATGTAGACCATGATTGCAATAATACCTCTGGAAGTCTTTTGTACAAACAAGGAATGATCAACATTAGAACGTTTGTATCCCTATTTCTCAAAGAGATCTGAGAGCTTCTGGAACCACGCTCTGGGGCTCTGCTCAAGGCCATAAATAGCCTTATGAAGTCTTCACAGCTTAGGATACTCCCCGTCAACAGCAAAACCAGGTGGCTGTTGCATGTAGACTTCCTCCTGTAAGTCACCTTATAAAAACGCATTCTTCACATCCAACTGGTATAGCGGCCAATTATGAGTAACCGCAACAGAAAGCATGATCCGTAGAGTGGAATGGCGGGCCACCGGCGAGAATGTATCAAGATAAACCACCCCATATGTCTGTGTAAAGCCACAAGCAACAAGACGGACCTTGTATCTGTCAATACTACCATCTGCATTCTGCTTGACTATAAATACCCAATTGCAGCTCACTGGAGACACATCAGCAGGTGCAGGAGCCAGACTCCAAGTTCCTCTAGACTGAAGAGCTGCCATTTCTTCCTCCATGATGCCATGTACTATCCTTCAGTGCGTCTTGTTAATTCTATGGAATAGCCACTGCTGACAATGCGACGACGAAATTCCTGAAATCTCCAGTGAGGCGATCAAATGACACAGAAGCTGCTAAAGGATATGATGCACAGCTCCGCTTCGACTTTCGTAGAGCAATAGGAACATCTAAATCATCTGTGTCCTTGTCTGGCCTCTGTAGCACATCCTGCTCAGAAAAATCATCAGATCCATCAATAGTAGAACATACCTTAAACGAGCTAGGTGATGAGCAATGACCATGAGCTGAAGCAGGCCTACGAGTATAATGAAATGGTAATGGTGAAACAGGTATAGTGATAGGAGATATAAAAGATGGTAACGGTTCTAGTGGTGGTAGTGGTGGTGTTGATGATGGTGGTGATGGTGGTGGTGACATGTAAATGGCATCAGTATTAGCAGGGGGTATCAACTGATCACCTGAGGCTGAGAAATACATAACAGATTCAAAAAAGGTAACATCAGCACTGACAAGGTACTGCCTGCGCAATGGATCTTAACACTTGCACCACTTCTGAGTTCTGGAGTACCCAACAAAGACACTTGATAGCCTTAGGAGAGAGCTTGTCATTCCCGGGAGACAACTGGTGGACAAAAGCGACCGAAATGAACACACGAGGAGTAAGGGAGAATATTTCTTTTCCAGGGAAGATAAGGGAGAAAGGGATCTTCTCACCTAGAACAGATGACAACATACGATTGATTAGGTAACATGCTGTAAGAACAGCATCACTCCAGAAAGAGTGAGGAGCTTGACTCTGTATAAGAAGCGACCTGGTTACATCCAGTAAATGGCAATGTTTCCTTTCAGCGACCCCATTATGTTGAGAGGTATAGGCACAGGATGTCTGGTGGATGATCCCTTGAGATGAGAAGTAACTAGATAGGACATGAGTAGATAATTCCAGGGCATTATCACTTCTCACAATTTTAACAGATGCAGAAAAAACATTACGAATCTCATTAAGAAAATTGATGATAATATTCCCTGCTTCAGTTTTGTTCTTTAACAAAAATACCCATGACACACGAGAGAAATCATCCACAATAACTATATAAAACCTGTGTCCCTGATGATTAGGAACACGACTCAGACCCCGGATATCAACGTGAAACAACTCAAACTTGGAGGTATTACTCCGACTCTGATGACCGGGAAAGGTAGACCGGTGATGTTTTCCCAACTGACATGCCTCACATTGAATAGACGTGTGAGGAGAAACCTGAGGTAACACACGACGCAGTTTCTGAAGCGGTAGGTGTCCAAAGCACAGGTGCCATAGCAGAGGAGAGATGGTTCCAGTAGGTAGAGATGAGGTTCCAGCAAAAGGAGTCTGACTGAGGCGATAGAGACCTCCTCGCTCATAGCCACGCCCAATCACGTTGCCCGTAAGGATGTCCTGAAAAACAAGAGAAGATGAATCAAAGATCGCCTGACACTGTAAATCCTTTGTAATTTGACTGATAGACAACAAATTCATTGAAAAATCAGGTGCGTGTAACACATTCTTGAGATGCATAGATGACGTCAGTCTAATATCCCCCTGACCAGTAATCGGGGAATGTGTACCATTAGCAATGACCACTGTTCGACCTGGAGAGATCTTTCTGTACTCTGTAAGCAGACTTTGATTGCCACATAGGTGATGTATGGCGCCAGAGTCCATAATCCATGCTAAAGTATCTAATCCACTACTAGTAAATGCATATGTGCTACTTGATGCACTGGTAGATGCAGAGGCGGATGTGGCAACATCAGAGTGGTTCTCCGCAGTGGGTGCTCGACCAGATGGAGGGATGATGCCCCTTAGACGGGCGACAAGATCATCAAAGCACTGATCCAAAGAAGCAGCAGATGGAGGCTCGATCTGCTCAGCGACTCGTGCAGATGCTGGAAATCCATGCCTAGAGTAGCATGTGTCTTCGGTATGTCCGGTGCGATGGCAGTAGGTACACGTTAGCCGAACACGGCCTCCTCTGCCACGAGGGGAACGACCACGAGCCTGATGATGGTGACCTCCACGACCTCGATTGGCAGCCATGGCTGAAGCAGTCTGATTCGTAGTCGTAGAAGGAACAATGATGTGACTCAGTCTGTGAAAGGCTTCCTCCTTAGGATGAATAGTAGAATCCGTCAAGATCTGGGACCGTGCTGCCTCATACTCAGGATCAAGGGTAGCGAGGAAAACTCCTACCATAGTATCATTCTGGTAGGTCTTCTGTTGCTCTGGTGTGGCTGTCAAGGGCATAAAGCTATAAAGCTTTTCAAACATTCCTCGTAAAGATGTGTACAGTGAGTGTAGAGGACGTCCATTCTGCTTGATAGTAAATATGCCATGCTGGAGTTGCAGAATCTTTGTCTTATTCTTCGCTTGAGACTACGTAGCAGCCAGAATATCCCACATTGCTTTGGTTGTGGGCTGATGAAGAATATCATTGGCAATCTCGATTGCCAGAGTTCTAGATAGCCATACTTTGGCATATGCATCATCTACCTCCCATGAGGCATTAACTCCAGTCTTCTCAGCAGGCCCTTCTTCCATAAGAATGTGTTTCTTACCGGTTGACTTCATCATACTCATGAACTGCATAGCCCACTGTTCATAGTTCGAACCATCCATCTTCACAATCGGCGCTGGACCTCGGAAGGTGCCTATGGATGGAATATCTGCCTTGCTTTCTGACATATTGATAACAGAAAACTGGAGTGGTAGACGAAAGATATGATCGTCTACACGGACATAAACGGGTTTAGTTGCATGTGTAGACTTCAAGTAACCAAACCCATTACTTTGGAGGCTCACGCGCTTGACTTAGGGTTCTACGTGCACGAGAGTCAAGTCTTTTAGACGATCAAACGCACGAGAAGATCACACGCGTGTGGTGGCGCACAGGATCACGCGAGCGCAGGCGGAGGCGCAACACGTAGAGGCGCGCACAGGGGCACCCAAGCGCATGCGGAGGTGCGCCTATACGCGTGAAGGTCGTGCGCTGAAGCACGCGGTGGCGTACGGTGATGCGCAGAGGCGCGCAACGCCGCTTGCAGCGGGTGCGCGGAGGCACGGTGATGCGCAGTTGTGCGCTGAGGCTCGCGACGCTGCTGCAGCGGGTGCGCGGAGGCGCGGTGATGCACAGACGGAGGCGCAGAGGCGCGCGGCCTGCGTGGAGGCTTGATGGTAGGGCTAGGGTTAGGGTTTGACTCAAGAACTCCGGTCTAGGACCGTCTCTCTGATACCATGTTGGGAAAAAAAGAAAGAACTTGTTTATTCCACCAGCCCTAGGCTCTCTTATATAGGAGAGTAGCCTATAGGTAAATTACATAAAGAGTCCAACAGGAAAGAAAAATAACCAAAGAGATACATAAGAGAATAATATATATCTATACACCTCTTTTGTTTGTGATTGGTGCGGATGTCCTGGCGCATATTGTGGGCCGTGTAACTGATTGTGGTCTCTCGGCCGGATACTCGAGGGATGATTTGATGATCCCGCTTCTCCAATACGCAGACGACACTATCTTCTTCATTGAGGGGGCGCGGAGGAGGCTTCCGGCATGTCCGAGGCCCTAAATCTCTTCAGCGAACTTTCAGGTCTTTTTAAGAATGCGGATAAATCTAAGGTTGTCCCCTTCGGCTTATCGGAGGAGGAGGCTGACGCTTGTGGACAGACTTTAGGTTCGGAATGCTGCTACCTTTCGATTGACTACCTTGGGATGCCTCTATCGGTGGGAAGAACGAAGCTGCGTGACTGGTTCCAGGTTGTTGAGAAGCTTGAAGCGAGACTCGCAGGATGGAAATCGTCCATTCTCTCCAAAGGGGGGCGATTGGTCCTCTTAAAGGCAGTTCTTTCTTCCATTCCGGTTTTCTTCTTGTCAAATCGACGCTTGCCGAAGGGGATTGGTAGTCGCCTAGAGAAGCTGATTCACAGGTTCTTATGGGGCAAGCATGGTGGCGGATCGGGGGGGATTCAACTTGTTGAGTGGGATGTAATCACGCTCTCTAAAAAGGCAGAGGGCCTGGGAGTTCGGAGACTGGACCAAGTGAACGAGGCTTTGCTCCTTAAGTGGGCGAGCAAGTGTGGGGTCCTGGGGAGGATTTCTGCTGCAACATTTTACGCAAAATATATGATGTACGTGGTGCGTCGTCGAGTCATGTTGCTCGTGTGGAGTCGCCCACGCTGTTCTGGAAAGGGATGATGGAGGTCTTTACCCGTCATCTCTCACTGTTTAGGCCGATGCTTGGCAATGACGAATACTTCGCCTTCTGGACTGATGATTGGACGGGGGGTCCATTATGCACGCGGTTCCCTCGCCTTTATGCTATGGCGGCCGATAAGAATGCGTTGGTGGCGTCTTGCTGGTCGGATGGTAATTGGTTCCCAACCTTCTCCACTAACTTCTCGGATCAACGGCTCGAGGAGTTTCTTTCGTTATTAGATTTTATCAAAGAGATGGGAAGACCGTCTGTGGGAAGGGACTATTGGGGATGGAAGAAGGGCACGTTCATGGTTAGGATGGCTTTTGGGGCGATATGCAGGCCTCCCCCCTCGCGCTCGGAGGACTTGGTTCGAGATTGTGCATTCTTTTGGAGTCTGGGTCTCACTGAACTTGTAGGTTTTTTCATGTGGTTATTCAGAAGGCAGAGAGTGATGATGGGAGACCGCTGTACTAGGCTTCTTGGCGCCATCTCTTATAGATGCCTCTTGTGCAATGTCGCGATCGAGACCCTCGAGCACTTGTTCTTCAAGTGCCCGAGAACAATTCAGATTTGGGACGAGGAAAATTTGAATTGGTTGTGCACGACAGACCTGTCCTCCTTCTGCGGCTCTTTGGTTGGCAACAGGAGCAGACCACGACAGGAGCTTTTTCGACCTATTGCCATTATTTGGGCCTTGTGGCTTGCCATAAATGCGCTCCTTTTTTCTGGACAAAGATTCTACAAGGAGAACGTGGGGATACATGCCGCGAGATTGATTGAAGATTGAGATCTGTAATTGCCTGCTGTAAAATTTTGCTTCCCTTTGTCTTCTCTCATTTTTTTCTTCCTTTAAATAAATCTTGGGGCGAACACCATTGAGTGTATCCCCCTTCTTTAAGGCCTAAAAAGAGTGTGATGTTGTAGAGAAGAAAATCGCTAATAAGATGAACAAATACAACACTCTTTTCTTTATCTTTTATTTCTCACTCTCTTGTTGTGCCTTATGTTGTGGTGGTAATGACATAATCATATTCTAATAACGTCTACATGGGATATAACCCTATTATTATGAGGATTATGAGTGCACTTCCTTTAAGATTCCCTATCCTAACATTTGACTATTAAACCTAGTAGGGAGGGCACACCAGCTCCCCCTTAGACCTCCCCAAGCTCGTTGATCAGCTGACTTCAATTGCCAATGATATAGAGAGGTCAATAGGATCTGCAATGTATTAGGTTGAACATCCAAGTTAAGACTCGTCATCTCAACAATCTGTACCCTAAATTTTGAGACCTTTTATGCAATTTACCAATTAAATATCATTGCATTCATTCACACTGAGATGCAAATTTTCCTTCTCACGTTATCCTACTCAAGTTTGCTAGTTTTCGATTGGATGTTACTTATCCATATATTTTTGAATTGGTTTACTTGTTCTGTCCATTTCTTATATTACTCTCTTTACCTGTAGCCATTAACCTAGTTAAGAAACATCTTTCTTTACTAATATCAAATATTCAAATTTCATTTTATAAAAAGGTCACAGAAGCTCTCTCCCAAGCTGGTCTGGAGTCTTCTAATCTGATTGTTGGCATTGATTTTACGAAGAGCAATCAGTGGACAGGTAGGCTGTCTATTTGATTTCTTGCCATTTCTTTTAAATTGAACATAGGTAAAATGCCCGGGGAATGTCATGTACAGGCAAGAAGTCATTCAAGGGATTGAGTCTACATCATATTAGTGACTTGCACAATCCTTATGAACAAGCGATTTCTATCATCGGGAGAACTTTATCTGTATTTGACGAAGATAATTTAATTCCATGCTATGGATTTGGGGACTGTAAGCTTACTTTTAACTTCTTTCCGTCCATATGGTACGAGATTTTATTCAAGTTAAGATTTTGTTCGTCTGCTTTTCGTGTTTGCAGCAAAGACACACGATCAACATGTCTTCAATTTCTACCCTGATGGACGACCTTGTGTTGGATTTGAGGAGGCTTTGTCCTGTTACCGCAAAATAATCCCCAATCTTTATTTCTCAGGTATATCTTAATCATCGGAATGGGAGATGTAGGAAAATATTATTTTGTGTTTACACTTGTTTCCTTTCTTTTAAAAAAAAATAGGGCCCACATCATTTGCTCCAATAATTGAAATGGCCATGACTATTGTAGAGCAAAGTGGCGGGCAATATCATGTTCTTTTAATAATTGCAGACGGGCAGGTAACAGATTCTGCATTTACCAAATATACACACAGAGACACACACATGTACATTTATGCACACACATATGTATTTATATACATATTGTATATATACGTATATAGATGCATACATATATATATGATTTAATTTTATAATAGAGTCCATTTATACAATGCTTTTAAAGAATTACTACTATATTGGGCAAAAAATGGAATTAATTCCTTCCAAGTTAAACGTACATTGTTAAATTTACACCAATGTTCATGAGACATATTTCCCACGCTACAGGTTACTGGTAATGGAAACAAAGGTCCAGGAGAGCTGAGCTACCAAGAACAAAGAACTGTTGATGCCATTGTTGAGGCTAGGTATGCCATGTAACATCATTATTAGGAAGACCAAGCCTAATTACAGTTCCCCAATCCCATTCCATGACGGTAATAATTTTGTGAACATCTTAAAACAACAAAATGGACAACATTGCATCATGTATTCGGTTTGAGAATCTCATGCATGTGAACTCGCAACTAGCATTTATAATGCCAATTCTGGAAAGCCATTTTGACGAATATCTTGAAATAGGCCCTTTGATACAAGCTGTCAAGTTGGGCTTGTGGTTAGTGGGTAATTGTATTCATCTCCCTACATTGACGAAGATAGGAGTTTGTGTTTTCCCATGGATTTTCCCTCACCGTAGGATTTTTTACATTAATTCCTTCTTTGTGATGTTCTTGCTTGATTCAATATGGTATCAAAGCTTTGTTGAGGCCTTGTTCCTTTCTTCCATTGATTTGGCAACCCCTGTAGAGTGCTCTCCTGTCGCGAACACATGGATCCAATGACTCCCTTCTGCTAGGGCTATTAATTGAATCGATCTGTAATGAACGAACCTATATTTGAGTTAAGTTTGATAAGGAAGTTCAAGTTCGAGTTCGGTTTGATAAATGGTTGATAGGATATTTTCGAGTTTGAGTTCGGTTCGATAATAATTCATTCACGATTTAACTTAACTCAAACTTGTTATATGAATAAGTTCGAAATTGGAGTTCGATAATAATATTCGATAAGCAGTAAAAGTAAGAAATTATTCAAATTAAAGTGGCACAATGCCCAATAAATACAATAATTTCTTTAACCCCAAAATTTATCGTGTATAAATATATTAAATACAAAGTTACAAATACACACACATATACATTATCGAACATGAACTTTTATCGAACAAACATATGTTATGTTCAAACAGTTCTTTAAGCTATCGAACTAAAACTTGAAGTTCATGTTTAGTTCGTTTAGAAACACACAAACATTTTTCGAACTATTATTGAACGAACACTAATTGAATATGAACATGTTCAGTTCAATTAACAACCCTACCTGCAGCGATATCTCATGGAGTAAGGGCTCCTGCGTGCGTCCGATGACCCCCTGGTACGAGACACCTTGTGTAAGCCTATGCAAGCCTATGCAGATCATGTGTTACCCCCTCGCCCTGGCCCCCTATCCATACGAGCCCTTGTCCACGCACATCGACACCTCACCCTAACCTCCAATGTGAGATCAAGCCTCCTCAAGTGCAAATCAAACCCTCCCATGTGTAGATTGCCCAAGTACGAGCCCTTTTCGGTGTGATGCCTTCTCTATGTCCTCCCTATAGCTCTGTATGCAAGAGAACCACCCTCAACATGCATTTGTTGTGTTGCGAGGGAAGCAAACATGCATAAACAAATAAGCAAACCATGTACACACAGATTCACAAGGTTCACCCTTGGGCTATGTTATTGAGCAGTGGTGATCTTTTCAACGATACGAGAGAAACAAAAATGTAGTGGATACAGAGAACTTTAACCTTAAGGAGTTTATATAGTATTGCCGGTACAAGCATATCCCAAAGAACACAATCGCGCTGATAGGCTACGGTAAGAAGGTGAAGAAGACGATTCTATAACTGAGTTCAACAGAAAAGTAGGTTAAGATTCAAGGCATATCAACAATATCCACCTTGATTTGAAATTTTAAATCCTTTGAGAAGCTTTGCCAATTTTTTCCACTATCATTCTCTCATTGTGGCTATTGCCAAAAGTCAACATTGAGCAAGTCCAGACGATGTTTGAACATACTCCCATGAACTGTCTTTGTGAATATGTCAGCTAGATTATCTACTATGACAACAATATTTACCTTGATTCTCTTCACAGATTGAAAAGATGATATAGCATCAATATGTTTGGTCCTCTCATGATGCACTTGATCCTTGGTTAGACATATGGCAATGAGACTCTAGTATTATATGGTAACATGATCTTTGTTGTAAATCGAGATCTGTAACTAAGCCCTTTATCCAGATGCCTTCTTTGCAGCTTCTAACGAAGCCATATACTCTGCCTTTGTGGTAGACAAAGTAACTGATGGCAATAAATTAGCCATCCAACTAATGAGAAAACTCTTTATCTGCAACATCATATAAATCTGGATATCCAGCAACCAAACATTTTGAATCACTTCTATAATTGAGGTAGTTGGGAATCATAATTCTTGATTAGAAAGAGAACCCTAGGGTGTTGGACATGCAAGCCCACGACGAGCCATTATGCAATAAATGTTATTGCGAATATCATTCCCTGATCTGAAATGAAGAATAACTAATTTTCATAATAGGTCCATTAGCACAACAAGAGTTGTGTATCATGGCCATCTTAATGATCATACATCTATTGATTCAATTGTTGAATCGTAGAGGCTGGTGCTTGGATGAATATCTAAAGAGTTAGATTGAGGAATCATCAAGCATCGTCAAAGGATTATTAAGAGATGATCTCCAGCCTGAGAAGGAGATGACAATCCTTTCTCCAAAGGTTGATATCTAACCAACCTCTTGATGCAGGTCCTCTGCATATGAATAGAGATTCAGAAGTGTTACATAAGTTAGGTCAAAGAGTTGACTTAATGAGACTGACAGAACCAAAGACCTATGTCGTATGCTGTCGCGATATAGGCATGCATCCTCTGACCGGAGACAAATGTGTTACTATATGTCTGAGTATGTATATTTGGCAGATCAATAGGTTGATGACCTAATCAAGGTCTATACACCGACATGCTGGTGTGCATACAAGGGCATATGAGTAATATGAACTCTCAAAGGGATCATACATGTTCATTTACTGAACCGGAAGACATGAGCTCGCTCATGAGACATTGGGAAGAATCAAATTCCGTGTACGGTCGTCTCGATTTGGAAGCTAAACTGCATTTGTTGGTTTGATATATGCTTTTGGAAAGTATATGATCAACACCTTGGTATGATATATGCTTTTGGAAAGTATATGATCGATACCAACTCAAATAGTCAAATGAGAAACTTAATGATAAAACCCTGAAGGAGACAATCTAAAAGTGATCTAAAACTTCGGGTTTACTGTGGGTCTTCGAGTATGCATGATGTACATGTATTAGGAATACTTGAGGGTGATGTGATCATAAACGATTGTATAATCATGACGCTTCCATTCCTAAGGAGTAATGAAACGGGTCTAGATTTTAGTGACTCCTCTCATAGAGAAGTGATCTGATCTTAGTTCAAATGGTGGACCTTGATCTGAATGTGATTCAGATACAATGAGAATATTAGATCTACGACTTTGATTTAATCAAACATCTATGGGAGGTCCCCGAGATCAGGATTTAAGATGTGATCTCAATATCCAAGTCACTATATGTGGAACTATACAATCGCCCTGTCCTTATCTCAAAGTATTCATGGAGAAAGCGCATTATTCTTGAAAGAGTTTAAGGATAATTTCACTGTTGATAAATCATGTATCCGAGCATTGAGAAAATTGATAATTAAATGCGATTTAATTATCATGAATAATATGAATTTGATTCATAATATAAGGAGAGTTATCTAATATAATTAAATGTGATTTAATTATCAAAGATCTGAATAATGTGAATGTGATTCATATTATTTGGGTACATGAGAATAGAGATCCAAGATGATTAAATGTGATTTAATTATCATGGGTATGAATAATGTGGATAACACTATCCATATTAATCAGATATATTATAAATGTGATTTATAATATATTAGAGAGAATCTATTGTGATTTATATTTGTTCATTAATTATTGATGTGAATTGGATTTACATTGGATAATTATTTGAAAATATAATTTACAATTTATTTTGAGTTGTGAATGTGATCTACAAATTTCCAATGGCATGATTGCAATATTCACAAGATAATTGTGAATTATCATTTTGAGATAATGTTGGAAATGAGATAATGTAATCTCATTGGAAGAAGATTGCCATCCCCAAACAAAGTTGGTGGATGATTATCTCCATCCAATTATCTTCGAAGATAATTGATTTAATTTGAAATTATTTTATATTGATTATTCAATATATATTTAATTGTTCTGTTTTTACAACAAGATCATGACCTTTGAAAGAAACATAAATCAATCTCATCCGTTGATTTTGTGTTGTCTATGGATTGAGATTCACGGACCCCAAAATGCTATATAAGAATATGCAACCCTTGCTCTTCAAATTACAATAAGAGAACAACACATGCTCTCTCTCTCTCTCTCTCATTCCCTACACGTCAAGTATCTCTCTCTCATTGTGGTTGTCCACTATGGAGCCCTAGAGAGAGTCACCATCGCCGCGACATCGTTGTTATGCTGCCGGATTATTTGCTCATGGATCTCTGTCTCCTTCGGTACGCCTCGCTCGTGAAGAAGATGTCGGATCTCGTGTGACGAGATCAGGAGATTCACCGCTTGGATTGTCAACATGGATTGTGAGGAGCACACGTCTCATCAACGCGCTCGCAAGCATCTTCTCCATTGGATCGGACTTGAGATAGTTGGTCTCTTCATTTAGAGATTCGATTGCACCCACGCTTCAAGAGGTAAATCTAATACTTATTTGAATGAAACGATCCAAGAAGTGTTCGTGGATCATGTAGTTTATCGTTTGAAAAATTTTAAATTCCGTTGTCTCGAGCGACTAGTGCGACTAGTCGCTCCCGATTGTACACGATGCGATCCTGACACTTCCGTGAAGTTCTTAAGGACTTTCCTATACCCGTCAAGTGGTATCAGAGCCTTAAGTCAGAGGTTTTGGATACAATCCATAAACTTAGGAAGACTTGGGCTCATTAGGGTTTGTGAAAATTTTATCGTATTTAGTTCACGCAGCCCTATTTTGTGAAAATTTTCGGCCTTTTTTTAATTGTTTAAAAACAAAATTATCATTTGAGTATGTTCCTCATTAAATAAGAAAATCGTGGGATTTGAGTTTGCGTGATTTGGAATCTGATTGCTCAAGTTATGATCATTTTAATGAACATGTATCCACTATTTCGGGGATGACGAATCTTAATGTAATTAAAGAGTTAATTACTATTTTGAAGCGCTTAGAAATGCATGCAAGTCACTTGAGTTCTGTTATAAATCAAATTAGCGAGATTTGGAAATGTATTTTACATGTATTGGCTTTAAATTGATTAAGATATGCTAATTTTAGTGAAGGTCACTGCTGGAAATTACATTCCTAATCAAGAACCTTGTGATTGTCATTTAATCAATTAGTGAAATTAATTGTTAATTTCCTGGAATAATTATTGATGAATATTTTGTGAAATATTTGATAATGATTATTTCCTTAAACGACATTGCCTTAACCAATAATTGATTATATATGATTTAGATAACAAATTGGTTACACGATCTTCTTTCCAATAAACAAAGTTGCTTGAATAGGATTGGGAATTTGTTTAGCAAATTTCCTTATAATATAAATCAAAATGGTCTTGATTATTATTATATGATATAACTTCGGTTGAAAAACCGATTATCATCTCAAGTACAAAGTGATCAATTGGCATTATCCTAACCTGAGGCGGATATGATGTCTAGTTGGGGAGCGTTGGGGTAGTAGGTTGCTCCGTGAGCAGTCTGTCTCACTCCCGTCAGTACTGGCCATGACAACAGGTAGGGAAGGGATAATGTTTGAGGGATCATGATGTATTTTTCTAAGTATTAAAATTTGAATAATACGTATTTGAGATAATACCATATTTCAAGTAACAATAAAGAATGTTTATTGGATATTAATTAGATCATTGATTTAATGTGATTAGATTAATTGAAATGCAACTAAAATTAAAACAATATATTATGAGTAGAGTTGTATTTCCCCTGGAAGAATTAATCGTAATGAATATGATTCATAATTATTAATTAAAATTTGAACATGATATGGAGGATCACATAAGTGACATCCATGGTCTCCCATCAAGGCGAAGGGTTCCCTCGTAGGGATTGTATGTAGGAGACTCCTGTCTGAATTGTCAACTCCTGCCTACAAGCGTGTCTGGATTGGGCTCTTTGCTTCTCGAAAGAGTAATGCTGTATGCGTAGTGACCCCAATATCGGGTCCTCATATTATTGGGGCGATACTGGATTGCGCATAACGAGTTCTAATCCTTTTAACAGTTAGTTCAGTTAACGACGAGTCAACATCACCTTAGGGGTGGTGGGCCCGGGTGTTAAAGATCGAATCGAGAAGGCATGTTGGAATTGTAAGGCGGAATGTGGACGCAAATTCCTTAGTAACGTAGTTAGAAAAAAAATCTCCTAATAAGACAACAATTTTTTCTATCTTTAGTGTGGATATATTGCATAGAGTCTATGCGCTATAGAATATCGCAGGTATTATGTGTGTTTCCCTATAACGCATAAAATGCTTGCGCTTTCTCTCATTAGCGCATACAACGTCTGCGATATGGCCTGTACGAAAAATAAAAGACACAGAGCGAACGAAGGGTTACTTGCGCAAACAGAACCCTTCGTTCGCTCTGTCTGCAAGCACCATCGCGCGAGTCTCCTCCGCCACCCGCCATCCTCCCCGCCTTTGCCAAGCGTCCTCACCGCCGTCGCCGCTGCCGAAGGCGTCCCCGCACCGCCTTCCATCCCCGCTACCTCCGCCAAGCTTCCTCTCCGGCACCGCTGCCACTGCTGAAGCTCTTCCTCTCTGCCACCGCCGCTGCTGAAGCTCTTCCTCTCCGCCGCCATCGCTGCCGAACAAGAGTAATTCTTTTAACATTATGAAACCAGGGTTCTTTGTTCTTTTGAGCTCTATGCTCCATCATTTTCTAGTTGAACATTGTGCTTTTGTATGACCTAAGACCATGCGAATGTAATTTCTAGGAGGTCAATGGATTCCATATATTGCATATTGAGTTGAAGAGTCATAATGAAGACTCTACTAGTACCGTCAAGCGAGGTCTGGGATTGAGAACATCCATGTCTTATGAAGAGTTATTGGATTTGGTTTGTAAGAAATTTTCGTTGGATAGGAGCACTTACAACGTCAAGATATCGCAGCGCATTGGAACTGATTCGGTGATGACATCCATTACGGATGATGATGATGATGTACAAGCTGTTTTCCTTTACGCTCAGACATATGCAAAGTCGGCTCCCGTAGAGATGGTAGTAGATGCCTCTTTGATTGAATTTGGAACCGAACAACACGCCTTGGGACCTCACAGTGCACCCACAATTGCAGATCTATCTAGCGACGAGCCACCTATTATGGTACATAATGATGAGAGTACATATATTAGCGAGGCTTGGATGAGGGAAGTGGATCGTGTTCTGAATGATTGTCCTCCACAGGTCACTGACGATGAGATAGAGAATGAAATTGAGGAATTTGAAGACGTTGGGCATGATGTAACAAATGGTTCTCCAATTGTCTCTTCCATACCCTTCTACAATGTTTTAGGCGGTGACGGCCTTGCAAATTTTGAAGATAATTTTCGAATGGAAAGTGCCATTGACAGCATTGGTGATGAACTACGAAAGAATCGCACTTTCAAAACGAAATATGACCTTGTTTTTTGTGTAAAAAGTACTACATATTCTCCCATTACAACTTCACTATTAAGGAATCCATCACATTGGTTTGGTCCATCTCGTGCACGATGGATTCCAATGGATGCAAGCGGTTTTTACGTGGTCATTACCGTAGATTCGATGGGATGTGGGTAATATCCAAGCTTGGCGATCCACATTCATGCATCAATCTGTCTATCGGTCAAGATCATCCCCAACTTGAGTGCAACTTCATGGCACGAGAAGTTCTCAACTTTGTGAAGGACAACCCAATTGTTTCAGTTTCAACTCTGAGGATCCATATCAACAAGGTATACAAGTTCTTGGTTACAAAGAAAAGGGTTTGGGATGCGAGAAGGAAGGCGATTGCAATCATTTATGGTGAATGAAAGAAATCCTATTCAGAAATGCCGCATCTTTTACATGCTTTGAAAGCTGTCATTCCGGGGACAGAAATTGCTATTACGCATACGGAGCATCCTGATCCAAGGAAGCCACATTGTCGTAGATTTCAGCAATGTTTTTGGGCGTTTGGTCTATGTATTGAAGCGTTCAAGCATTGTAGGCCTTTGATCAGTATAGACGGTACACACTTGTACGGAAAGTATACACAAAAATTACTGATTGCATGTGGGATTGATGGTGATAACCATATTGTCCAACTTGCCTTTGCCATTGTGGACAAAGAATTTGCGCCAAGTTGGAAGTGGTTTCTTTCACTATTGCGTATCAAGGTTATTGGGATGCATCCATGTCCCATTTGCATTATTTCAGATAGCCATCCAGGTATAAAGTCTGCAATGAATGATGTTGATGTTGACTTACTGCCACCCTTTGCACATTGGCGTTTTTGTTCGCGACATGTGGCTAGCAGTTTCAACACTGTATTTAAGAACGGGTCAATGAAAAATATTGTAATTGCAGCTGCCTTACATACATCCTTTAAGAAATTTGCTTACTTTATGAGAAAATTAAGAGAATGGAATGCAGATGCAAGTAGATGGTTTAAAAACATTATTGTCCAAAAGAGCAGTGGACTTTGGCATACTAAGGTGGTTTTAGGTTCGGTCAATCAACCACCAATCTCAGTAAAAGTTACAATGTTGTACTGAAGGATGCACGTTGTTTGCACATTTCAGCACTTATTGAAAAAACCCTCTACAATTGCATTTTGTATTTTAATAAACGCACAGATGAAGCTGCTGCTGCCATTGCTAATGGGAAGAAATACACCGCATGGGCTGCTGCAAAAATACAAGCTTGGAGTTCGTTTGCAAATGGGCACAAGGTCACCCAAATACAATGTGCTCCTGATTTACTCTTTGAGGTTGTTACAGGTGCTAGGCATACACAATACGACATGAGAGGATATAAAAAATATACGGTTGTGATCAGCAAAGGTACATGCACATGCCAGAAATGGCAAACCTATCGGATTCCTTGTTCGCATGCAATGGTTGTTATGTCTCAAAGACGTTCTGCAATGGACTCTTATATAGATGAGTGGTACACGTGGGAGCACCAGCTAAAGGTTTACCAAGGAAAATTGTTCCCCTTGGGAGATATGGATACATGAGTGCCTTTGTCGTTATCTCGAGTTGAGACCCGACAACAATTAAAGCGGAGTAAAGGGAGACCTAAGTCTAGGAGGATCCATGATGAGATGGATATAAGAGTAGTATTGCAAAAAAATACATGTGATTTATTTGGAACTTTGGGTCATACTAAACGCACATGTCCAAAGAAAAACTCGGGAGCATCTTCATCAATTACAGGTCCTACATCAAATCGAAACAAAAATAGACGTGTGAGATGTGGTGGGGAAGGCCATAATAAGAGAAAATGTAACGGCCTCAGTAAGTTTAATATGTTGTTACTCGTTAAAAAAAGTTGTTATGTTTGTTGCTTCTAGCATTTGTCATATCTTCCCATTTTTTATTTCTAACGTATACTTTTGCTATGTATGTTGTAGATGGATCCATGCCCGATTGACACTTATGTACTGACACAACAGAATCGACATCGCTCACGCCGAGTTTGGGAGGGTGATGTAAGTTATGAATTGCTATTTATATCAAAAAAAGTCATTATGTTGGTTTCACTTCATATCATGTTTATGTTTGTAGGTATCATCATGGCTACGATGTCGACGAAGGGAGAAGCAAGTACGGCATATTGTCACACCCCGTCCTCCCGAGGACCTTAGGTTATCCGTCAAACACGTCATTCACCTACTTAATCAACTTAGAGTTAATCCATGGTTACAAAATGCTGAGGAAATTTTTCGCTTTTTAAAACATGACATTCACAAGATTTAATTTGGGCTATGCAAGCAACCACAAGAAAACTAAAAGCGGAAGTAGTAGTACACCAGAACTGAACAAAAGGATATCCATTCATTTTCATTTCATTCATATAACATGCTGAAGTTCCACAACATTCAATATACATGTAAATATCCCAAAGATCAAGCTACAAAAGAGGACACAACTAACAACTGTCTAATGAGCTCCAAAGGAATATACCTGCTCTGAACGTATAGCACCAAAAAGAAACAACAGCAGCCCAAACTACGTCAGCTACTCGGTCGCTGGGCCCTTGCCTGCCACAAGTAGAAAGGGAACAAGCAAGTATCTGTCACAAAGTTGTTGAGTACAAATTCTACACAGTTCTATTAAGAAAAGTAGTAAGCACAGACTAGAACAACTAGAAAACCGTAGGGTAACTGTAGTGTACAAAAGAAGCTAGCAAGTAAAAGTGGGTTAGTTGATTCTTTTGAATTATTTACTTGCTTTTTGAAGTCTAACAAGAACACACTCGCTCACTACCACACTGTGTCTCCCTCGATCAATGGAACTAACCAAACAACAACTCAAGCCTAGAAGTAAGTCTGTGGTCTTGGTCCGTTAGGACCTCGATATCCGGGTAGGACTTCAAAGTCCAGGTTGAACCTCACACTATGACTCTGAGGTATGGTGTACGCCTCAGGGTTGGGGTGCCTCCATAAGCATGCGATGGTGTCTTGCATCCTAACTAAGTTCCCAACACTCTTTCTAGCTTGTTCTCTCAACTCATATTGATCCTCGATCGACACATGTGATAGCTCGCTCCCGAAGGTGTACGTGTACTCACAACTCCCTCTCAACATTCACTCCTCGTTAGCCTCTACTAACGGAACTGTCGTCACTAGTCTCCTAGCAGAGAAGTCACTCATCTCTTACCCCATCACGAGGTCACAACATGGCGGAAGGGTAAGTGAAATCCTTAGTGTCTACTAACCATTACCCCATCACCAGGACACCAGCCTGGCGGAAAGGTAATTAAATTCTTAATGTCCACAGATGGAATTTATAACTTAACTGGCCAATTGGTGAACTGTCACATATCAATCGATCACTACCCCATCACCAAGACACCAGCCTGGCGGAAAGGTAATAATCTCAGCGGTGAGGAAACCCCCGAAGGGATTCGTCTGCTCTCGCCAATCCCAGTGGAAGTGTGGTCCAAGGGAAAGGCAGTGGTAGTACGACTACTACGCCACTGGAGGCAGGAAAGAGAAGAGGTAAGCCTGCCGGACCCGACTTCCTCTCTCGTTGCTCAACTCCCGAAGGAGAAAAGCTAAGTAAAAACCAGACGAGCTCGTAACTAACTGCGGAGAACCCCCAACCTAGGTTCTCAAAGAAAAGCCAACGGTCAGCGGAATGGTCTAGACAACTCGTGGATCCCAACGAAGCATAAAAATCGAGCCGGTTCGAAGAAAACACGTAAAAAGGCTGGGATCCTAGACCCATGCTCTCAGTGTCCGCTACCCAAGCCTGAGCGACCTCATCTCCTGCTCAGGTGAGGGTCACCGCACCCTCGCACAGTCGGAGCATCAATCTCCATGACTGATCATATGTGACATCACCATTTCTGTTATTTTCATGTTTCCCCTAAGTGTCTAAGGTTTCTTTGATTTATTTCCCATTCACAAGCTGTCAGTCCCAGACTCGAACTTGTTCAATAAGAACCTTAACTGATCCTAGGTAAGGGATACTGACCTGTTCGATAGTCTCTCTCTAAATTCTTACTGAAGAAACATCTATCTTATGATCTTGGCTATCTTAACGGAAAACGTCTTCCTTTCCTATGCCCCCATAAGATTCACAATTACCTACAAGGATCGGGCTACTCTTAGAGGAAGACTTGCTTCATGGCAAGTTCATAAAGTTTTGTTTTCCTGTATGGTACTACATATATATATATATATGTATCCTTAAGATCATCTCCACATCTCTAATTTTCATAATATATGTTTCAAGCCCACCTTTATATGTAACAATTATCCCAAGGCTTGCTCTAACATGGTTACTAATCGAGGTTTACCCTATCCAATTTTTACCACCCCAAAACATTGACATTGTGTGTGTATACTTCATAATAATCCAAGGCATCTAGTCCTTTTAAGTTCACACCCAAATTCATGACTTTAAAGACACCATTTAGGTGTTTAATTTACTTTAAGGTCTATCATTTAAAGGGGTCTTTTAGAGGGTATCACATGCTCCAATCATGCATCTATTCCACACATAGACCTATGTGTATAGCAAGTATATGTCTGCAACCTTAAGGCAATTTATCCTCTCTTAATCCTTCTCCTTAATGGGATTAAATCATTATTTATTTCCCCAATTCCATACAGGGAAATCAATGAGGACTTGGGGTTTTTAAAACTTATTAAAGGATGCCTAAAAGTTTGATTAAACATGCACTCTACAATGGAATTTGGTCACAGTTTTGTTCATGGACAGCAACCAAATTAGTCTCAAAATCTTCATCAAAACCAATCCAAATACATGGATTTCATGTGTATTACATTCCCTAAATATCTATAGTCAAATCCACCGAAGGATGTCTAAGGATATTGTCAAAATCATTTATGTTCTTAGTCCTAAGGCAACCATCTCAAATCTGAACATTCAGTGGAGATATCATATAGGTAGTCAATAACTCCTCAAAAACTCCTCATTTTTCTAAAACAAACCCATGGATTAATGGTTGATAGAAAAGAGTATATATTAACCAGTAATTACACTCAAGGAAACATGAAGAAACTCCCCAAATACATCCTAAAACTCTAATTTGAAATGCATGGACAGATCTGGACATTCAATGTCATGTAGGATATAGGTAGTCAACAACTCTTCAAAACTCCTCATTTTTCTAAAACAACTCCATGGACTAAAGGTTAATATGAAAGAGTATATACCAACAAGTAATTGCACTCAAGGAAACATGAAGAAACTCCTCAAATGCATCTTAAAACACTAACTTAAAGTTCATGGACAGATCTGGACACGTTCAGTTACATGCATATGTCAACATCCAAAACATTTCTAATCACCTAAATTTTCAAATTTAAAACCAAGAATCATAAACCAATTTATTGGGGTCATAATCAGTAAGTAAATCTACTCAAGGTAATTTAAAGAAGACTCCCAAATCATGCAAGTTATTGGCCAACATTTACAACAACAAATCTGAAAATTTCAGTATGACTGTCCATGTATAGCCTCTTTAAGATGTTATAATCACATGCAATTTCATATTTAACCCCATGGATTTAAGTCTACCTTAATGGAGTATTAATCAACATATGATTCTACCTAAGAGAACCCAAGAAAGATCCCAAAATACATGTCTAACTTGGATTAAAAGGAAGACACGCAGATTCTGGACACAATGAAAACCGTGCACATAAAATATATTTTTCTCAATTTTTTTTAACAAAAACCTCAAAACTAAGGCTTGATTTTAGATCTGAGATATAAGTGGTAAAAACTCTACATATGGCAGCAAGAGAAGGGCTAAATTTGTACCTTTAAACAGTGCTCCAGAACTGCTCAAGAACAGCTCAAGAACAGCAGCAACCCCAGTCTTCTAACACCAATTTCGATCCAAGCTTGGCCTTGGATTCAACATGTACCTGGTGGAGAAGAAGCTCCTTCCTCCCAGCTTTAATTTGAGCCCAAGAAACTCGAATTTGGTGGAGATTTGGGTGGGTATCAAGGAGAGAAGGTGGAGAAGAAGAAGTGGTCGGTTATGGCTTTTGGAGTGGGGAAAATGGAGGATACGAAGTGGGTTTACAGGGGGGCGCCTATGGGAGTTATTCCCTTGTGAAAAATTTGCAACATAACCCCATCCACTCCTCTTAATTGCAACCAAGGCCCACCCATGAATAGTAATCCATAAATGACTACCAAACCTTAGTCTCTAACCTTACTTAGCCACAATTAACACCTCAAATTTAGCATAAACTCACTAATGGTGCATCATCTTGGGTTTAATTATTCATTAGAATTTAAGGATGTTACACATATACCATTGGATGAGTGCATTCGGCCATTTGTTGTGCAGGCAGGTTTTGGAGGAGTTACTGAGTTGGAGTTCATAGCCCTAGACTGGCACCTTATAATTGCCTTGGTGGAGCGATGGGGGCTGGAAGCACATACATTTCATATGGCCAACGGGGAGATGACGATTACACTTCAGGATGTGGTTGTGTTGATGGGATTGCGAGTTGATGGCATGGCAGTGACCGGTGCCACATCGACTGTAGGGAAATGGGCTGATGTTTGCGAACAATTACTTGGGGTTCACTAAATGGAGAACGAGATCCAAGGCTCGAGGGTGCTAGCGAGTTGGTTGTATCAGTCATTTGCACATGTGCTTGACCATGCAGATGAGGATACATTGATACGTCATGCAAGGGCGTACATCCTGCAGCTCCTTAGTGGTGTATTATTCACGGACAAGAGCGGGTTATTGATATCTATTATAACTTTACCGCTTTTGTCCGATCTTGTTGTCACTGGTACTTTCAGCTGGGGATCTGCCACATTGGCTTACTTGTACAGACATCTTTGTTAAGCTACATACATGGGCACTGAGGAGGTAGGGGGTTCTATTATCCTTTTACAACTTTGGGCGTGGGGGCACTTTTCCCATATAGCCCCTGTTATTAGATTGAGGCCCCAATGGCATGGACGACCATTAGGTGTTCGGTGGAGGGCAGAGAATAGACGGCAACCAACACACGTTGTTCGGCCATATCGTGATGCATTTGATATGCAATCGTCAAAGCATGTATACATTTTTTTTAAAATTTATAATTTTCAATTATCCATGAAGTAATTGAATTTTGTTATGTGCAGGTTTTGTGGGTGCCGTATCGGACAGACATCTTGGAAGGTCTTCCACAATACTTCCTCGATGGTCAGCAAATTTGGACGTTACGTGTACCTCTTATTTACTTCCATGTGGCCGAGCACTACTTTTCCGACCGTGTCGTATGCCAATTTGGTGGATGCCAGAGTATTCCAGCTCCCTGTGACACTGATAAGGTGTTACATGCGATCGATCTGCGGGGTAAGGTGGATGTAGATTGGAGAGAAAAGCATGTTGACCACATCAATGCTTGGATGTTTCGGTCGGCAAGATAGAGTTCTCCACATAGACCAATCCATCGGGGTTAGCACATCTCCGGATTACATGGATTGGTATCTTCGGATCACCAGAAGATATGTGGGGAGATTAGGTGCAATCCTCGCCTACAATGTAAGTATACATAATTCAAATATATATCACTAAGTTGTAAATATCTAACTTCACATTTATTTCAAAATTTCAGATGCAAAGATGGGATCTTGTAATGGAATTAGGAGGCAGAGATCCTAGCCACTACCAGTATAGAGACATAGCACAAGAGACCAAGTCCGAAATGGAGCGTTCATTAGCCACTCAATTTGTAGATGCTATGATCTTGAACGAGGAGTACACGCAACAGGAGAATATCCAAGATAGAGGAAGAGGACGTGGCAGAGGAAGAAGTCAGGTTAGGGCACAACAACAACATGGTCATGGACGAGGTCGTAGGCGAGGTCAGCAAGATTTTACACATGGCTTCAACTTGGAGGAGGGAAACCAGGATATGGACGAGATCCCTGACTTTGTTTTAGAGACACAGTTTGTCACACCGATTGTTGAACCTCGAACCAACGAGATGTCAACTCCACAAGCGCCTGCAGGGAACAAAAGAGGTGAAAAAGCTCAACATGCGTATGTTGCATTGACCCCACCACCTGCGCCCACCTTCGACGAGGAAGAAGGCATTGGAAGTTCTCAGTTGCAAGGAATTGATCTTAGATTTGGAAGGACAACATATCAAAGGATGAGGAAGAGATAAATATGTAATGTGTAACAATATTTGACAATGTAGTCTATTTTAGTTATTTGTATTGTACCCCTATGGACATCTATTCATACTATTTTTGAATTTGGTACATATCTTATGTATGAAGATATTTAGTGAATTCAATTCTCATTGTTGTATTCCATTTCTCTATTTTGTCCCAGCATTTGGTTCTATTTTTTTTGCTGAGTAGCAGAGCATATCGCATCCTTTTCCTGCGCTATAGATAGAAAGCGCATAGAAAGAATGCGATAACGTAAAGTGCATTGAATACGTGCGTTGTACTATAGCGCATATAATAAATGCGATATGATTACACTATTCAGAGAAAAAAATTTCGATGGGCTTAGTGAGAGAATATTGTTTTCTAGCTACGTTACCAAGGAATTTTCTCCGGAATGTGTTCCCACTTTTTTTTATCCGAGTTACATGTTCTCATATTATTGAGATGTGACAAAGATAAGAAAGGAGAACCCAGATCTTGCTTGAGATATAATGGTAAGTATATCTCTTACATTTAAAGTGATTAATGGAACAAACTTTCAGTGTTGACAAGCCAAGACAACTTTGATATAAAAATTCCTGAATCAAAGTAATATATCTATATTTATGCATTTTTTCTATTTCAGATAATCCTTCATTAAACCCACTCAATATTATACTCAATAATAACGAGTAAAATATCATAGATTGGATTCATGATCGAGATATTGTACTTGCAGTTGGACACATAATGTATGTGGTTGCAATGTGTATGTTTCCTCATAATAATGAGGAATGATAATTAAATTGACTATAGGACAACAACATAGGGTTTGTATGTTTCTATGGTCTTGATTTCTCATCGAATGTACTTTAGAAGTGACATATCGCTGATAATCGTAATTGTCAAATAATCCTTATAAAATTGAAGAAGATATTTTGGCAAACATATGTGCTCTCAATATTTAATCATGAATGACATGGTTCACTACATTATGCAAACTGATGGCTCGATATGAGAAGATGTACTGAAAATGTTTGAGTACCTACCTGAACCTAAGTCTTTAAGAGTTAAGATGTATGTAAATACGATGAATGTCATCATTCTACTATCTATACTCTAGTCATTCATGAAGCTTCATAATATTCATATTGTATGAATTGAATGAAGCATATGTAAATGTTGAAGTACTCTTATATTGAAATCTTTTGAATTCAACATTAGAGATTCTTTGTCTTAAACAATAGTTCTTTATTGATGAAGGGAGCACAGTGGAAGCATGGGTCTGACCAAAGTAAGAAGGAAAGTCAAAGTAAGCGTTGGATGAATTGCAATACTGTAAGAAGCTGATGTGTTGATAGTGTGACTATCAAGTCTATCTAGGATCCTTAGAGAAGGACTCGGATAGTGCATCAGAATAATTATACATCTATAAATAATCACTAATATTGGCTTTCTTATTTGATAAGATCAAAATCTAATATTTACATCTCATTCTTCTAACAACACTTGCAATTGGTTGCATATGTTTTAGAAGAATAGAAAATTTGATCGTAAGGTTTAATAGTCGTCTATATGGATATTGATGCAATTGTTGCAACGATCTCTATCGAATATATAGGCTTCATAATTTCAGTAGGAGAGCCCTTAGTCTTAGAGAATATCTCTATGATCTAGATATTAGAATACACTCATTGTTTATTTCTAAATGTTGAAAATAACATGAATTCTGGAATATACCTATCATAAAGAGTTATGATGGATATATTTCAGATAGTAATCTAACATTTAATAGACTTTACTAAATTAGAAAATTAATGAAATTTCACTAACATTTCTAATACTAAAAATTAAACCTTTAAAGATCAATAGGAGGATGAAGACCATTTACCAATGATTTGGCATCAAGCCTTGGACATATGTCTGTTGATGAGATCAATAGACAATAATAGATGGAGCTTTAGAATGTCTGAAATTTCAATTCTTACATACTTGTGAATATTATATTCAAAGTAAAATGTCCGATACACCTTTCTCTGTGAATGGTGTAATAAGATGACAAGGTATTCAAGATCTCATGCATATTGATGTATGTTGATCATCTATATCATAATGAACATTAATGATATGTGATATCATTCGATGATTATTTGTGATATGAGATTTCTTCCCTTCACCTAAGAAGCCTTTGAAATGTTCAAAGATTTCACAATTTTGGTTTAGAACCAAAGTTTGAAGGAAGATGAAAAAGAATTTGATCTAATCTAGGCAGTCTGTACCTATTAGATGAATTCATGGAATACCCTATGGAGAAAGGAATATCATTCCTATCTCTCTTAATAAACCTAAAATCAATAAAATTGTAGGGTGATACAATTAGATCATGTGTGACATGATTTGATCAATGATGAATCTTAGCGTAATTACCTCTTAGTTTCCCGGTATATATGCAATAGAGAATACAATATATATATATCCTTAATAAGATTCCCTACAAGTAAGCTGGAATCTATCACCATAGGGTGCTACTTCATTAGGAATATAAAGGATGATATTAGATACCTACTTTATGACTTTGAGATTCTTAAACGATTTCATGGATATGATTCTTAGAGAATGACTTTCTTGAGAATCAAGATTAAAGTGAAGTGAAGGAACTCATTTAATCTTGAGAAGATAACGAAGCTCCTGAAATTGGAAACTAAAAGGACAATTAAAGATGAAACACTCATACCTCTTCAAATGAGTTTGAGGATGGATTCCATGTGTTAGAGAAATCTGACATTGATCAGACTTCATATGATGAAGCTTCTAAGATCATGAAATGGAAAGATGGATGTTAGCAAAAAATTCTAAAGTAGACTTCATATACAAGTGTTGTATATAGATCCTCGAAGATCCACATATATGGGTAAGACCCGTTAAGGTGTAAATGGATCTTTAAGAGAAAAAAGGGAACCTGATGAGAAGGCAGAGACCTCCAAAGTACGGATTGTAGCTACGAACTACACACTGAAGAGAAAACATCGCTTGCACGAGACTTGCTCTTCAATAACCATGCTTAACCCCATCGGAATATTGCTAACTATAGTTACACAGCTTGACTATGACATCTTCAAGGTGGAAGTCAAGATTGCATTCCTCTATGAATACCTCTCCGAGGATATTCATATGAAATAGTCCTAGGGCTTCATGGTTGAGGAAAGAAAGGTGTGCAAGTTGAATAACTCCATCTATGGACTAAAATAAGATTCTTGTAGTTGGAACATTAGATTTGATGAAATTATAAATGTTATGATTTTAAATAGAATCTTGATGAACCATGTGAAGCTTAGTGGGAGTGATATTGTGTTCATAGTGCTAAATGTAAATGATATCCTAATCATTTAGAATGATATAAAGATATAAGTGTTTTATAATCTGGTTGTTCTATAACTTGAGATGCAACTTCTCAAGGATACTTCTTAGATCTTAGGTCTGAAGTTGTTCAGAAGCAAAGAGAAGAGGGCATTGGAACCGTCACATTAGAGGTACACCTTTGATATATTCCATTTTTTTGGGAAAAATCTCAACAAAGGCTTCCTTCCCTTAAGGTATGATACTTACCTATCTAAAGGGATATCACATCAAAGAGTTGAAGAAATGAATGCTAAAACTGCTTGTCCTTATGCATAAGTTATGAGAAGCGGGGTGTATGCTAGATGTGTACAAACTGAGATGTCTGTCATGCAGTGGGAGTAGTAAACTATTGCTAATCCTACTATGGAGATAAAACATTTAGTTGCAGTAATAACAATATCTTAAAAGATGACGAGACTTTTTCAGATAGTGATCAAAGTCTTATCTTCAAAACCCTAAGACCTTATATATAGTGATCTAAAAGGTTTTAACTGCAGATACCTTAGGATATAGAGATCTCCAGGAATAAGGGTATACTGATAAGGATAATGGAAATACTGGTTATAAATAATTATTGAGTTGTAGTGTCAAGGACACTATAATTAACAAGATTGGGTATTGGTTGCATCATATGCAACATTCGCATTGGATGCGAGCGCTGTTACTTGGAGATATGCAAGTGTCATAAAAAGGACTTGGCGGAGTCTCTTAGGGAACAAAGTAACCGATCAACTTACCTGGCTATTTTTTTAATACCCTATAATTGTCACATGAGTTTGGGTTTAAAGATTAGCCTATAAATGGCTCTTTGGGCTAGTGAGAGATTGTTGGACATGAGAGCCCATGATGAGCCATTATGCAATAAATGTTATTGCGAATAGGATTCCCTGATCTGAAATGAAGAATAACTACTTTACGCAGTAGGTCCCTTAATACAATTAGGGTTATGTACCATGACCATCGTAATGATTATATATCTGTTGATGCAATTGTTGAATCATAGAGGCTGGTGGTTGGATGAATATATAAAGAGTTAGATTGAGGTCTCATCAAGCAGTGTCAAATGATTATTAAGAGATGATCTCCAACCTGAGAAGGAGATGTCAATCCTTTCTCTAAAGGCTGATATTTGACCAACCTCTTGATGTAGATCCTCTTCATAGGAATAAAGATTTGAAGGTGTTAGATAAGTTAGGTCAAAGAGTCGACTTAACGAGATTAAGATAACCAAAGACCTATGTCGTATGCTGTCGCGATATAGGCACGCATCCTCTGACCAGAGACAAATGTGTTACTATATGTCTAAGTGTTTACATTTGGCAGACCAATAGGTTGATGACCTAATCAAGGTCTATACACCGACGCACTGGTGTGCATGTGTTGAGATTGTTGAGATAATTATGGTAGTTGTTGAGATAATTATGTTAGTTTTCTATTTCTGGTATGTCTCTCTTATGTAATTAACCCAAGGCTTTTCTCCTATATAAGAGAGCCCTAGGGTCTCTTCTATGGTATGAAAAACGTTTCTCCCAACATGGTATCAGAGCACGCCTGAGAGACCTGTATGGGCTCCCTGCGTCACTGCCAGGGCCCCTCCATCCTTTTGCGCCGCCGCGTGGGCCGACCCCTGCCATCCCGAGGTGCCGCAAAAGCCCCCCGCCCTCCTGTGCTCGGCTGGGGTGTCCAGCGAGTGTCAAGTGCGCTCCGGTTACCTTCTCGTGATCTGAAACTGGTATTCCAGTCCCTGTTTTGCAATCTATTGGTCTGATTTTGGTTGTCGGTGGTGTTTTTGGTCTTCCATATCACATATAAACGCCACTAGACCTTAATAAACTGCATAGGAATGGTTGTATAAGTCTACATATACAACCACTCCTCTTCATGCTTGTGTAGACATTATTCGGTTGATCTACTCCTCAGTTGTCCGAGGTTCATTTCATTGATACAATGTTCGACATTAAAAGCGACGTTCTCTTCTTCTGGTGCATTCAAAGGACCTGCACCAATAGTCAAGATGGATGAGACCAATTAAGAACTATGGTCCATGCAGTTTCGCACTCTTATGCAGTGCCACAACAAAGAACACATTATCACCGAATCTGAAACGACGGACAAAACTAGGGCCAATGCTTCGTGGAAGCAAGATGATGCTTATGCTCGTATTTGGCTCTCCGGGACGCTAACCACGGAGATTGCCAATGATATTATCAACCAACTCACCGCAAAGGCTATGTGGGATATTTTAGCAGCCACATATGGGCAAGCCAAGAATGAGAGCAAGATTCTTCAGTTACAGTTTGACATTTTCTTGATCAAACAAAATGGTCGCCCGCTTCATGTGCATTTTTCTCATCTTCGCGACATGTTTGAACGTCTACACAGCTTCATGCCTATCACTGCCAGCATCGAGCAGCAACAACAGTATCGGAACGCCACTATGACAGGGGTGTTCATATCCTCTCTTGATTCCGAATATGATGCAGCACGTACACATCTTCTAACTGGAGAGACGGTACCCCCTATGGAAGAAGTATACAAACGACTCAGTCGGATTATCACTACTCCCACTACTGTCGCTCCGAATCCTTCTGCTATGGCCGTCTCACGGGGAAGGGGAGGATCTTCCCAGTATCGAGGATGTGGTCTTCGTGGTCGTGGTGGTAGCCGTCAGCGTGGCCGTCAGCGTGGCCCATGTTCTTATTGCCATCGTCTTGGTCACTTTGAGGAGACATGCTTTCAGAAGCATGGATATCCAGCCTCTGCAAGGGTTGCTGAACAGACAGAACCTACCTTGGCTCCATCCCAGGATGCCCGCCTGGATGATATTGTTTCTAAGCTTTGCGAGATGATGTCTACTCCCATTATTCCGGCTGCGACTTCCTCTGATGCTGCGGCTACTGCCAAAGCCTCGTCTAGCTCCTCATGTACTACTTATGCTCTTACAAGTTGTAGCAGCTCTGATTTGACTGATTGGATTGTGGATTCAGGAGCATCTCATCATATGTGTGGAGATCGAGCACAGTTTACTTCCTACATTTCGATTGCCTCTGGTCGATTCGTGGTGATTGCTAATGGAGTTCGACTACCTATTGTTGGTCAGGGGGAGATTGTTCTAGCTCCTTCTTTTCATTTGCAGAACGTTTTACATGCTCCAGCCTTTCAGATGAATCTTTTGTCTGTTAGTCAAATTACAAAAGATTTACATTATCGTGCCATATTTGATCCATCTTCCCTTGTGTTTCAGGACATACTAACGGGCAGGGTGATTGGATGTGGCCGTGAGCAGCGAGGATTGTACAAGCTTACCATACCATCTCATGCTGGGATCACTACTATTCCTTCTGGATCTGTTTCACCGTTTATGTGGCATCTACGCTTTGGACATCTTCCTCTTTAGAAGATGTGTCATGTTCTACCTCAATTATCTACTCGTACTACCTGGGATTGTGAAGCCTGTCAGCTTGGAAAGCAACATCGCTCTTCATTTCCGTCTCGTCAGAGTCGTGACAGTAGTCAGTTGTTTGAGTTATTTCATTTTGATATTTAGGGTCCTAGTCGTGTTCCTGATCATCAAGGACATCGTTTTTATTTGGTTGTTGTTGATGATCACTCTAGACTATCTTGGGTGTTTTTTTTAAAACATAAGTCTGAAGCTGGTGCTCTAATCAAGTCTTTTCTTATTGAGGTCAAAAATATTTCTCCGCTTATGTTAAAATTATTCATACGGATAATGCCTTGGAATCTCTACCTTACAATTATCTGCATTTCTTAGATCTATTGGTATTATTCATCAGACCTCTTGTGCTCATACGTCACAGCAGAATGGTGTAGCTGAACGCAAACACCGTCACCTTCTACACGTCACACGGATGCTTTTGATTCAGAGTCGAGCTCCCCATTCTTTCTGGGGAGATGTTGTTCTTACAGCCTGTTACTTAGTAAACAGGATGCCTTCCACCATGCTAGGAGAAAAGGTTCCCTTCTTGATTGCGTTTCCCGAGAAGGACCTATTTTCTCTCACTCCCAGAGTTTTTGGTTGTGTCGCCTTTGTCCACAATTTTGCTCCTGGTCGTGACAAGCTCTCACCCAGAGCGGTCAAATGTGTTTTTGTTGGATATTCTTGTACCCAAAAGGGGTATCGTTGTTTTGATCTTGTAGGACGGAGATATTATGTGAGTGCTGATGTCACATTTTTGAGTCTATTATGTATTTTTCTCCTACAGGTGACAGATTGTCCAATGGTAGTTCTGAAGAAGATGTGGTTGTTCCTCCACCACCTCCTTCTCCTCCAACTCTGCCTACTCCACCACAAATCTCTCCACCTCCATCTCCATCTCCATCTCTACCTCCACCTCCACCTCCACCTCAATTCTTGCCACGTGTTTACACTCGTAGGTCTTCTACTCACCCCGCTGCTCATATGCCCTCTACATCATCCAACACACCTCAGGTATATCATGAACATATTATTTCATCTGATGGTGCTGGTCTTTTGGATGGATCACAGGCTGAGACAATTATACAGAACAGTGTAGATGATGACCTGGAGGTTCCCAACGCTTTGAGGAAGCCTTGTCATAAGTGTGCTACTTACCCTCTTGCTGCACATGTTAGTTTGGATCATCTTTCAGAAGAGTAGAGGCGCTTTGTTGTGGGACTATCTGCAGTTACTGTCCCCCTAACATATCAGGAGGCGCTACAGGAATAGGTGGTGTATGGCCATGGAAGAGGAGATGGCATCCTTGCAGTCGCGGGGTACATGGAGTCTTGTGCCTGCTCCTTTGGGTGCCTCCGTAGTCGGCTGCAAGTGGGTATTTACAGTCAAGCACAAAGCAGATGGCAGTGTGGATCGCTACAAGGCGAGACTAGTGGCACGTGGGTTCACCCAAACCTATGGGGTGGACTACCAGGATACCTTTTCCCCAGTAGCCCGACACTCAACGCTTCGTATCCTTCTGTCAGTTGCAGCTTCCAAGGATTGGCCTCTTTATCAGCTTGATGAGAAGAATGCATTCCTATATGGGGATCTACAGGAGGAAGTTTATATGCAGCAACCACTAGGGTTTGCTACTGAGGGGGAGTTCTAAAAGGTATGCAGGCTCCATAAGGTGATTTATGGCCTTAAGTAGAGCCCTAGAGCTTGGTACTAGAAGCTATCGGAGCTAATAGAGCAACAGGGGTTTGTACGGTCTACTGCAGATCATACACTTTTTGTTAAGAAGACACAGAGAGGTACCATTGCTATTCTTGTCTATGTAGATGATATCATTGTCACAGGGGATAATGAGCAGGGCATTCAGACTGCCAAGGAATTCCTTGGTACGCAGTTTGTGACCAAGGATCTTGGCACTCTTCGATACTTTCTTGGACTGGAGATTGCAAGGAATCATCGTGGTCTTGTGATGACCCAGAGAAAGTTTGTGATGGATCTGCTTTTTGAGACAGGTATGCCATAATGCAAACCTACTACTACTCCTATGGATCCAAGTGTGAGATTGTATGATGATGACACTGAAGAGGTTGACAGCAGGAGATACAAAGAGCTTGTTGGGAAGCTCTTATATGCCACCATCAACAGACCAGATATTTGCTTTGCAGTGCACAAAGTTAGCCAGTTCATGGAACAACCCAGGAAGGTGCATATGGATGCGGTTCAGATGGTTTTGAGGTATCTGAAGAACTCACCTAGTACTGATCTTATCTTCAGCAGGGATACATCCCTTGAGGTAACTGCATGTGCAAATGCAGATTATGCAGGGTGCCCCAAAGATAGGAAGTCTACTTCTGGCTTTGCTGTTTTTGTGGGCAACTCCCTTGTTTCATGGAAAAGCAACAAGCAGACAGTGGTTGCAAGATCCAGTGCAGAGTCTGAATACAGGGCCATGGCACAGGGAAGTGCAGAGATGATGTGGGTTAGATCCGTATTGACGGACCTTGCTGTTGAGGTTCCTCTTCCTATGCAGTTGTTATGTGATAATCAAGCAGCTCTGTTTATTGCCAATAATCCTGCTTTCTATGAACAAACTAAACATATAGAGGTGGATTGCCATTACACTAGAGACATGATTCAGAAAGGTCTCATATCCACCACTCATGTTTCTACTGGAGATCAGACAGCTGATATCTTCACCAAGGCACTTACTAGAGGTCCTTTCCAGAAGTGTTGTACGAAGCTGAGCATGATAGATATCTATGCTCCAGTTTGAGGGGGAGTGTTGAGATTGTTGAGATAATTATGGTAGTTGTTGAGATAATTATGTTAGTTTTCTATTTCTGGTATGTCTCTCTTATGTAATTAACCCAGGGCTTTTCTCCTATATAAGAGAGCCCTAGGGTCTCTTCTATGGTATGAAAAACGTTTCTCCCAACAACATGCAAGGGCATATGAGTAATACGATCTCTCAAAGGGATCATACAGTTTCATTACTAAACCGGAAGACATGAGCTCACTTATGAAATATTTGGAAGAATCAAATTCCGCGCAAATCGTCTCATTTTAGAAGCTTGACTGAATTTGTAGGGTTTGATATATGCTTTTTGAAAGTATATGATCAATACCTAGGTATGATATATGCTCTTGGAAAGTATATGATCGATACCAACTCCCAATAGTCGAATGAGAAACTTAATGATAAAACCTTGAAGTAGACAATGAAAAGAGATCTAATACTTCGGGTTTATTCAGAGTCTTCTAGTATGCGGGATATACATGTATTGGGAATACCTGATAGTGATGTGATCATAAATGATTGTATGACCATGATGTTTGAAATGTGTCGGGATTTTAGTGACTCCTCTCAGTAGAAAAGTGAGCTGATCTTGGTCCAAATATTGAACATTGATCTGAATGTGATTCAAATACAATGAGAAGGTTAGATTTGCAGTCTTGATTTAATCAAGCATCTATGAACGGTCCACAAGATATGGATTTGATCTCAATATCCAAGTCACTATATGCGGAACAATACAATTACCTTGTCTTTATCTCCAAGTAGCCGCCGAGAAAGCACATTATCCTTGAAAGAGTTCAAGGATAGTTTCATTGTTGATATATGTATCCAAGCATTAAGAAAATTGATAATTAATTACGGTTTAATTATCATAAATAATATGAATTTGATTCATATTGTAAAAAGAGTTATCTTAGATAATTAAATCTGATTTAACTATCAAAAGATGTGAATAATGTGAATATGATTCAGATTATTTGGGCACATGAGAATAGAGATCCAGGATGATTAAATGTGATTTAATTATAATAGATAAGAATAATATGGATAGCACTATCCATATTAATCATATATATTAAATGTAATTTATAATATATAAGAGAGAGCTATTTGTAATTTGCATTTGTTAATTAAATGTTGATGTGAATTGGATTCACATTGGACAATTAATTGAAAATGTATTCACATTTTATTTTGAGTTGTGAATGTGATTCACAAATTTCTAATGGCATGATTGCAATATTCGCAAAATAAATTGGATTTATTTTTGTGAAATAAATTTGCAATAAAAATTTGTTGCAAAAAAATATTTGAGATACTCATGAGAGATAGATTCTCATAAAATTGGAAGGAGCCACCTTGCCATATGAAGAGGGTGGACGACCACCCTCTCCTTATGGAATAAGTGGCCGCCCCCTTGTTCTTTTGGAAGGAGGCTTGCCTCCTTCCTATTTCTCGAATATAGGTTTATTTAATATAAGTCAAATTATATTCAATATATATATTTTATTTAATTAAATTCACGATTGTTGTGCTTTTAGCTACAAGATCATAGTCATTAAAAGAAACACAAATCATGTAAGCCATTGGATATGTGTTTTATAAATAGAAGAGGCACCCCTTGCTCTTCAAGTTACACAAGTTGGAGACAACTTTAGAAACAACATACGCTCTCTATCTCATTCTCTACGCGACATCTCTCTCCCTCTCTCTTGTGGCCGTCCACCATGGAGCCGTAGAGAGAGTCGCTCTCGCAGCAACGCCATCGTTATGCTACCGGATTGTTTACTCGTGGATCTCCATCTCCTTCGGTGCGCCTCACTCGTAAAGAAGACATCGGATCTTGTGTGACGAGATCAGGAGATTTGTCGCTTGGATTATCAACATGGATTGTGAAAAGCACACGTTTCATCAACGTGCTCGCAAACGTCTCCTCCGTCGGATCAGACTTGAGACAGGAGGTCTCTTAGTTTAGAGACTCGATCACAACCACGCTTCAAGAGGTAAACCAAATACTTGTTTGTGGTTTAGACGAAATGTTCCGAGAAGGGTTCTCGGATCATGTGGTCTCATTGCATGATTTTTTTTAATTTCTGCTGCCTCAAGCAACTAGTGCGACTGGTCTATCCCGATCGCATACGATGCGATCCTCACGCTTCCGCGATGCGGTTAAGGATCTCACCATATCCCTCAAGTGTTATCAGAGCCAGGTCGGAGGTTTTGGATGCAATCCATAAACCTAGGACGACTTGGGTTCATTAAGGTTTGTGAAATTTTTATCACATTTCATTTTTGCATCTCTGTTTAGTATATATTTTCGGCCCATTTAAATTGTTTAAACATGAAATTATCATTTGGATTATGTTCACCATTAAATAAGGAAATCATGGGATCTGAGTTTGCATGATTTGGAATCCGTTTACTCAAGTTATATTCATTTTAGTAAACATGTATCCACTGTTTCGGGGACTACGAATCTTAATGTAATTAAGGAGCTAACTATTGTTTTATAACGCCTATAAATACATGCAAATCACTTGGGTTCTGTTGTAAATCGAATTAACAAACATTGAAAACTTATTTTGCATGATTTGGATTTAAATTGATTGAGATATGGTAATTTTAGAAAGTGAGGGTCATTGCCTGAAATTACTTTCCTAATCAAGAACCTTATAATTATCATTTAATCAATTAATGAAATAAATGGTTTAATTTCCTGGAATAATTATGGATAAATATTTGTGAATTATTTGATGATAATTATTTCCGTGAATGACATTGCTTTAACCAATAATTGATTAGATATGATCTAGATTGCAAATTGATTACCCAATCTACTTTCCAACAAACATAGTTGCTTGAATAGGATTGGGGATTTGTTTAGCAAATCTCCTTAAAATATAAATCAAAATGGTTTTGATTATTATTATATGGTATAACTTTGGTTGAAAAACCGATTATCATCTCAAGTAAACAATGATCAATTTGGCATTATCTTTTCCCGAGGAAGATATCGTGTTTAGTCGGGTAGCGTTGGGATAGCTGGTTGCACCTTGTGCGGTCTGTCCCACTCCTTTCGTACTGGCCATGACAACGGGTAGGGACGGAATAATGCAAGAGAGATCATGATGTATTTTTCTAATTATTAAAATTCTAAATAATACATATGTTTCAAGTAATAATAAATAATTTTTGTTGGATATTAATTGGATCATTGATTTAATTTGGTTAGATTAATTGAAATCCAATTAAAACTAAACACTATTTTAATAGAGATGTTATTTCCCTTATAAGAATTAATTATGTGAATATGATTCATAATAATTAATTAGAATTTGAATATGATATGGAGGATCACATAAGTGACAATCATGGTCTCCCGTCAAGATGAAGGGTTCCGTCGCTAGGGATTGTATGTAGGAGACGCCTGTCTGAAGTGACAAATCTTGCATACAAGCACATCGTGATCGGGTTCTTTGCTTCTCGAAAGAGTAACACCGTATGCGTAGTGACCCCTTTATCGGATCATCACATTATTGTGGCGATATTGGATTGTGCATAGCGAGTGCTATTCCTGTTGACGGTTGGTTCAATTAATGACGGGTCAACATCACCTTAGGGGTGGTGGGCTCGGGTGTTAAAGACTGAATTGGGAGTGCAAGTTGGACTTGCAAGGCGGAATGTGTTCCCGCTTCTTTTTATCCGAGTTACATGTTCTCATATTATTGGGATGTGACAAAGATAAGGAAGGAGATCCCAGATCTTTCTTGAGATATAATGGTAAGTATATCGCTTACATTGAAAGTGATTAAGGGAATGAACTTTTAATATTGACAAGGCAAGACAACTTTGATATAAAAACTCTTAAATCAAAGTAAAATATATATATTTATATACATTTATACAAATTTCTTATTTCAGATAATTCTTCATTAAACCCACTCAATATTATACTCAACAATAACCAGTAAAACATCATGGATTGGATCCATGATCAAGATATTATACTTGCAGTTGGACACATAATGTATGTGGTTGCAATGTGCAAGTATCCTCATAAGAATGAGGAGTGACCATTAAGTAGATAATAGGACTACAACCCTAGGATTTGTACGTCTGGGTCCTGTTTCTCAGGCCCAAAGCATGACGATGAAGTTGGCTATAGTCTTGATCTCTCATTGAATGTACTTTGGAAGTGACATGTTAAGGATGATCGTAGTTGTCAAATAATCCTTATAAAAATCTATGAAGATGTTATGACATACATATATGCTCTCGACATTTAAACATGAGTGACATGGTTCACTGTATCATGCAGAATGGTGGCACTATAAGAGATGATGTATTAAAAAATGTTTGAGTACCTACCTGAACCAAAATCTTTTAGAGTTTAGATGGATGTAGATACGATGAGTGTTATCATTCTACTATTTATACTATAGTCATTCATGAAGCTTCATAATATTCATATTGTATGAATTGAATGACGTATGTATAAATGTTGAAATACTCTTATATTGAATTCTTTTGGGTTCAAAATAAGAGATCCTTAGTCTTAAGCAATGGTTGCCTATAGATGAAATGAGCGCAGTGGAAGCATGGGTCGGACCCAAGTAAGAAGGAAAGTCAAAGAGTCGACTATACTTATGTAACTTCCATATGCCATCCAAAGAGTTGGTTGAATGCCAATACTGCAATAAGCCAATGTATTGATAGTGTGACTATCTAGTCTATGTAGAATTCTTACAGAAGGACTCAGATAGTGCATCGGAATAATCTATATCTACTATCATCATTGATATTGACTTACTTATTGGATAAGATAAAAGTCTAATAATCTTATCTCAATTTTCTAATAACACTTGCAATTGGTTGCATATGTATTAGAAGACTTGAAATTTGATTTTAAGGTTTAATAGTCATCCATGGATTTTAATGCAATTGTTGTAACAATCTCTATTGGATTGATAGACTTCATAATTTCAGTGGGAGAGCCCTTAATCTTAGAGATTGTCTCTATGACCCAGATATCAGAATACACTCATTGTTTATTTCTAAATGTTGGAAATAAACATGAATTCTGGAATAGACCTGTTGGAGAAAAAACCAGTGATCTGTTATTCTAAGGAACCCTAGGAAAACCAATGATCTATTATTCTAAGGAACCCTAGGCTCTCTTATATAGAGAGATACCTCATGGATAAAATACATAAGAGTCCAGAAAATAAACAGAAATTAAGAAACAGTACATAACATAATAACACAAGTTTCTACACTCCCCCTTAAGGTGGAGCATAGATGTCTATCATGCTCAGCTTGGAAGAACATCTCTGGAAGGGTCCTATGAGCAACGGCTTGGTGAACATGTCAGCAGTTTGATCCCCTGAGCTAACGTGAGATGTAGATATCAAGCCTCTTTGGATCATGTCTCTCGTGTAGTGGCAGTCCACTTCGATATGCTTTGTTCTTTCATGGAATGCTGGATTGTTGGTAATAAACAATGCTGCCTGATTGTTACACTGAAGCTGCATGGGTAAAGGTACAGCTATATGTAGATCTTCTAGCACAACTCGAACCCACATCATCTCCGTGCTTGCTTGCTCCATGGCCCTATATTCAGATTCAACACTGGACCTTGCCACAACATTTTGTTTCTTGCTTTTCCAAGAAACCAGAGAGCTCCCAACATAAACGGCGAATCCTGAAGTATACTTTCGATCCTTAGGGCACCCTGCATAATATGCGTCTGCACATGCTGAAATAGATAAATCTGTGCCCTTTTGAAATAGAAACCCTGATCCTGGAGAAGACTTTAGATACCTCAGTATCATGTATATGGCATCCATATGAACTTGTCTTGGCTGCTCCATAAATTGACTCACCCGGTTACTGCAAAAGCAATATCGGGTCGAGTTATGGTGATATAAAGGAGCTTACCCACCATCTCTCTATATCTCCTCTTGTCTACTTCTGCAGTGTCATCTTCATACAGCTTCATGCTTGGATCCATAGGAGTACTCGATGGTCTACATCCAACCATGCTTGTTTCAATCAAAAAATCTGTAATGTACTTCCTTGGGTCATCACCAGACCCTGCGCATTCCTGGTAAATTCCAACCCATAAAGTATCTTAGGGTACCAAGATCCTTCGTGATAAACTGACGGCCCAGGAATGCTTTCGCCCTCTCTATTCCCTGAATATCATCTCCTGTAACCAGAATATCATCAACATAGGCCATGATGACAACTGTACCTGTAGAAGACTTATGAATGAACAACGAGTGATCTGCTTTTGATCTTTTGAACCATGTCGTTCAATCAGGTTGGAAAGCTTCTGGAACCACGCCCTTGGGCTCTGCTTAAGGCCATAAATCGCCTTGTGAAGTCTACACACCATATGCTTCTCCCCCTCAGCAGTGAACCCTGGTGGCTGCTGCATGTAGACTTCCTCCTGCAAATCTCCATACAAAAAGGCATTCTTGACATCAAGTTGAGATATAGTCCAGTCACGTACTATATCAACTGATAAAAAAATGCGAAGAGTAGAGTGACGAGCCACTGGAGAAAATGTATCCATATAGTCTACGCCATAGGTTTTTGTGAAACCTCTCGCGACCAGCCATGCCTTGTATCGATCTAGACTGCCATCGGTATGGTATTTAATTGTGAATACCCACTTGCAGCTAACAATGGACGCGTCAGGCGGAGCATTAACCAAGCTCCTTGTGCCACGAGACTGTAAAGGACGCATCTCTTCTTTCATAGCCAGTCGCCAGCAATCGATCTTCATAGCTTCTTGATAGGTCCGTGGTATGTCCACGGAAGACAAAGCCGCAACAAATCTTAGAAAGTCGCCTGTAAGGCGGTGAAAGGACACCTGAGAAGCAAAAGGATAAGACACGCAAGTCCGTTTCTACTTCTAAATAGCAATGGGAATATCAAGGTCGTCGTCCACTGTACTGGATGGTGTAGTCTCCTCCTGCAATGAAGAATCCTGCACATGTACCATATCTGACCCGTCAGTAGTGATGCCATCTGAACATACCTGAGGCGTGATGGATGCGTGACGTGTAGCCTGAGCAGGGCCTGATCGACGCTTATAGAATTTTGGTAAAGGTGGAATAGGAGGTTGTGGAGGTGGCGGTGGTGGAGGTGGTGGTGGTGGCGTAGCAACTGGAGCTGGAGTGGACTCAAGTGAACTCAAATTAGGAGGAGGAGGAACATAGACATTATCGTTGGTAGTGGACGAAACCATCTTGTCACCTGCAGGGGAAAAGTACATAACAGACTCAAAAAATGTGACATCAGTTGGCAAAATATTTCTTGTTTATGAGTCTTAAGAACGATAACCCTTCTGAGTCCGAGAGTAACCTACAAAGACACACTTGACAGCTCTGGGAGAGAGTTTGTCAAGTCCAGGAGATAGGGGATGAACAAATGCAACAGTACCAAAGACACGAGGAGTAAGTGAGAATAATTCCTTATCAGGGAAAATATCAGAAAGAGGAATTTTCTCACCAAGGACAGATGATGGCATTCGATTGACCATATAGCATGCTGTAAGGACAACACCCCCCCAGAAAGTGATAAGAGCAGAACTCTAAATAAGGAGGGTTCGAGTAATGTCAAGAAGGTGATAATGTCTTCTTTCTGCCACACCAATCTGTTGAGATGTGTAAGCACAGGTGGTTTGGTGAATATTACCCTTAGACAAAAGAAACTGAGAGAGAGAACGGGTGCAGAATTCCAATGCATTATCTGTACGAACATATTTGACAGTAGAAGAGAAAACATTCTGCACTTCATTAATCAAAATTTTAATAACATCTCCTGCTTCAGATTTATTCTTTAAAAGAAAGACCCAAGATACACGAGAAAATCATCAACCACAACTAGATAAAACCTGTGTCCCTGATGATCAGGTACACGACTCGGACCCCAAATATCAATGTGAAATAACTCAAACGGGGAACTACTGCTCCGACTCTGACGACTCGGAAAGCTAGACCGATGATGCTTTCCCAACTGACACGCTTCACAGCGAAATGACGAACTGGGAGAGATCTGAGGCAAGAGATGTCGCATTTTCTGGAGCGCGAGATGGCCAAACCGAAGATGCCAGATGTACGGAGAGACTGATCCGACTGAATGTGAAGAGCCACTAGCATAAGAGTTTCGGACCAGACAATAGAGACCATTCTGCTCAGAGCCACAACCAATCACCCTGCCCGTTAGTATGTCCTGAAAAATAAGAGATGAGGGGTCAAATATAGCACGACAGTGCAAAACCTTCATAATCTGACTAATAGATAACAAATTCATGGAGAACTCAAGAGCATGTAGAACATTCAGTAGATGCATAGAAGGTGACAAAGAAACCTCCCCCAGTCCAGCGATAGGGGAATCAGTACCATCTGCTATCAGCACTGATCGACCATGTGGGATGTCCCTGTAGGACTCAAGTCTCTCTTTGTCACGACAGAGATGATGGGTGGCGCCATAATCGATAATCCAATCAGAGAGATCATGATAAGATGTAAAGGCAGTGGCACTACCTGAGGTACTGGCAGCGACTGAGGAACTGGCAGAAGCTGTAGCAGCAACATCTGAATGTCCACTTGGAGAATCAGTAGATGATTGAGGCATGATATCACGTAGGCTTGCCACAAGCTCTTCGAATCTGTTATCTGCAGTGGATGCTGACTGAGGAGGAACATGCTCGGCTACATGCGCTGATGCTGGGAATCCATGCTTAGAGTAGCATGTATCCTCCGAGTGGCCTGTGTGGTGGCAGAATGAACACGGCTGACGAAAGCGACCTCCTCGTCCACGGGGTCTACGTCCACGACCAGAAGACTGTCCACCTCTCCCTCACGATACTGCCATCGTCGATGGGGGTGGAGTAGACATGCTAGAGGAAACTGATATGCATCTAAGCCTCTGATACATGCCCTCCATAGGAGGAATAACCGCATCAGCCAATATCTGAGAGCGGTCTGCTCGGCTGTGCCTGCAACTTTTTTTTGCTTTGTATTTTTTTGTATTTTGTTTAACAGAAAATAAAAGTGTAAAAAGAAATGGAATGAAAATGTGGTATTGGTGATGATGGTGGAACAGTGGAGTGGTTTTATGTGATGATGATTGTGATAGTGTGATTTTTTATGAGCAGGGAAAAATGTGGAGAAAGAAAATGCAATGGTGGTGTGAGTGTTTTATGATGATGATGAGAATGGTGGTGATAGATGAATAAAATAATGGTGTGGTTTTTGTTTGATAAACAAGATGAACGAACATTGTTAGATAAATAAAATAACAAGGAAAATGAAAGGGGTACTTACCTGTGATTTGCCGGGTTTTGGAGGAGCTATTATGTGTTGCCTCCTATCGTCGCCTCAATTCGATTCGACAAGAAATCGAAGAAGCTCGGCTGTGATCTGAAGGGATGCACAACGACACGAGGGATAAGTAAAATCCACTGAAGAAGATGCGCCTTCGCATCCTTTTTCTCCATCAAATACCGTAGAGTCGTGTGGTCAGTGAACACATTTACCTTGGATCCAATTAAATGAGATCTGAACTTGTCCAAGGCAAACACTACCGCAAGCATCTCCTTTTCCGTAACTGTATAGTTACGCTGAGTGGTGTCAAGCACTTTGCCATTGTTCCAATGAGATGGTGAGAAGAAATGACACAATCCCATGCCCTCCATTACTGGCCTGCCATCTACATTTTCTAAGTCCGACAACTATAGAGACGGTGGACTGGATGCAAGATTTGATTTCTTCCCTAGTGTTGAGGATTGGGTCCTGAGGAGAATTTCTTGGACCAAGACGTTGGGTGAGGATTTGACTCTACTCTCGGAATTGCAGTCAACACTAAATTTCATATCCTTTAGATTATATATACATCAGAGAGAGTCTGGAAGAATTAGAGGAATTGGGTGCCTCTTGGTTAAGGCTGGGTAGAGCTTTGAAATTTTGGACCTCTAAAGTTGAGTAGGCTTGAACAAATTGGATCCTGTACTCACATGCACAAGGGGGTTAATCCAGCTTATTCATTCTTTTTGATGCTCGAGGACGAGCATAGTTTAAGTATAGGGGGGTGATGAAACTCGATTTCATCATCTTTATTTTCCATTATTAACCCCCTTATTCTTGTGTCAATAAAACCCAGTTAAAGTCCTGTAATTATCAGAGTCTTGAATAAATTAAAAACCACAAGAAAATCACAAAATTAAAAGCCGTGGTATTTTTAGCCTTAAAATACCCTTAAAAATATTTTCGAGTCTTTGTTTGATCTCATCTTCAGTTTTGGCCAACATGAAACTAGTAGATCTCATCAAGATCTACAACTTTCATGTTTTGAGTTTTCTCAAATTCGGCCAAATTAACCCTCAAAAGTCAAAAGTTGTCTCTGAATAATCTGATTGGGCCACGTGGTCCTTTCTGGGTGAGCCACGTGGCCCGCCCTCCTTTGTCTTATCCGCCCGCGCTCTGGGCCGTTGGATCTTCCTCTGATCCAACGGCTCCACGCTCTCCACGCCTGCCTTTTTCTTCAATCGTCCGATCAAGTCCTTGGCCCTATCTGTGCCATCCGTTAACGCCTTCACCATATTCCGCCACGTGGCACGACTTGCGCCTTCAGATCTCGCCCTCATCTCTTGATCCCTGCCGTTGTTTAGAACCAGACCCTCAGCCATCCGATCTAACCCATCTTCCATCTCAGTCGCCCGCTTCCGCCTGCCCTCGAGCTCGACACGTGGCATCATCTGTGACCCTTCGATCGCATCGCCTTCGATCTGATCCAAACCGTCCCAACGCGCCCTCACCAGGACCGTTGGATCTCACGATCCAACGGTCCGGACCTCGTCTTCCTCCTCCCGTAAGCTCCGCCCGAGCCCCGTGCCTCGCAGACCTCCTCCACCCTTCTAATTTTAGCCGCTTCACCTTACCACCTCTCCTCTCTCTAACCACCCCACGATCGAGCTCATTCATCCTTCATCCTCGCTGGCACGTCCACCCTCCATGATCTCCACCCAGTTGTCCCATATCTCCATCGCAACCCACGCTCTCACCACCTGGACCCGTCACCCCTTCCTTTAAATACGCGCTCCCCTCCACCCATTTTCTTCGTCCACCTTTCCACGGGGCATGGCCCAGCCCTCCGCCACCTCCCGGTGACAGGGGGAGGTGGCTGGATCGAGCAACGACGACCAACGCTTCCGGTGAGACCCGCCGACCTCCACGGCGGCGTTGCGGTGGCTACAGCCCCGCTCGAGCTCCGAGGATTTGCCGACCTCGACGTGCGATGACCCCGAGCATCACCGTGATGCTCAGCCCAGGCATCCACTCCGCCAATCTCCAGGTAAGCCCTCCGATCCTTCTTGTATTTTTCTTTGATTTTTGCGTAATTATATAGGCCATTTCAGTCAATCCCCTCCTCCATTAATACTCTCACGAGCTTCACCATACACCCTTCACCTTCGCCAAACTCTCCGATCACCCTCCTACTCAGCCACAACCTCCTTCATCCCAGGCTTTCTCCTCCGTCGGAGGCGGAGGAGGACACACTCAGGGCTCCGCTTCTCCGCCCCTAAGCCCTCCGCTCACCTCAGCTCGCACGCACACACACACACACTTCGATTTTCATTTAACCCCTTGCAGGTCCAAATTCCCATTGGCCGGACCTTGGGCGGAGCTGAGTTCTAGAGCTCCGCCTCTGGTGAACAGGCGTCGACAACGGACTCCACGCATCCCCTCTTCTTCCTCGAGCATAGATCATCATCGCCATGGAACGAGCTTCCTCCCCCGACCTTCATCAAGCACGACGAGGCGCGGAGGAGCTCCAGGAAGAGCAGATACCGTTGGATCCTGCCCCCACGACGGAGATCCAATGACCCTGGAGCAGACACGTCACCATCTCGGAGCGCGGAGGCTCGGTGGGACCGAGCCTCGCCCGAGGCAACCTCGAGCCGCCACGTGATCCGAGCCTCCTTCTACGGTCGTCCGAAGCTGCGCCGAGCCTCGCCCCCACCCGAGCCTGAACTCACGTGCCTTACGCACGTGGGTTCTGGGCTTTTTGCATCGGCGTCCTCGCATCTTTCCCATATTACATCCAGGTCCAGATCACGTGCAGACCTCTTGCACGGGGGGTAACTTGCATTAAAACCCTCGTGGGTTTTAAAAATTGCAAAAATGCCCTTGTATGTGGGGGTAATTTACAAGGAAGGTCCCGATCTATCTCATAATTACGTTTTAGTCCCTCCCAGGGACCTGTTTGTAATTTTAATTTCATGTTTTCTTTTAGTTATGCCCTTATCTTCGTTATTGCATAACTTGAGCATCATGTTTCCGTTTCAGTTGATTTCAGCCTCATTTTGAAGCTTGCTTGATGTACTTTTTAATGACATATTAAATTTCTCATTTTGGACACTTGAATTTTTATGTATTATTTTGTTAGCCATGTGTCTCATATGCCTTGTTCAACTTTTAACTCAAGTAGGTCTTCTTAATTTAACCTGAAAATTGATGCATGTTAACTTTGCTCATCATTCTGACCAAGGGCATACTATCATTGCATCTCATTGCATTTATTTATCTGCATGATAAAATAAAAATAAAATAAAAAAATGCATGTTTATTCTTTCCTTTAATACATTGTCTTGTTGTGCCTTCTTGCATACATTGACCTATTGAATCTCAATTCAACACTTAGTTAAGTAGATGAAAATATGGATAATTATAGAAAGGCTCGTGTCCCTGAGTTCGACCTTGGTTTCTTCCCAAGTAAAAAAAAATAAAATACAACCATCTTATCCTTATAGATATATCAATGAGATGGTCTTTTGATGAGCCCATCTCGGCCCGACTGCTACGACAATTCCAAGTGTTAATCACACTCTTTTAAAGGCCCGACTGCTCGAGGGCAGGCGGAAGCGGGCGGCTGAGATAGAAGATGGGTTAGATCGGATGGCTGAGGGTCTGGCGCTAAAGAACGGCATGGATCAAGAGATAAGGGCGAGATCTGAAGGCGCAAGTCGTGCCACGTGGCGGAATATGGTGAAGGCGTTAACGGATGGCACAGATGGGGCCAAGTACTTGATCGGACGATTGAAGAAAAAGGCAGGCGTGGAGAGCGTGGAGCCGTTGGATCAGAAGAAGATCCAACAGCCCAGAGTGCGAGCGGATAAGACAAAGGAGGGCGGGCCACGTGGCTCACCCAGAAAGGCACGCCCTTATTCCCTGCCGTTTGATCTTCCTAGGTCTTCATCACCACCGTCCTTGAGCGCCTCTCCCTCATCATGCCACGTGGCACCTTGAACACCTCTTGATCGCGCCCTCAACTTTCTATCACAGCCGCTGATTCCACACCTCGCGCCTCAGCCATTGGATCTTGCCTGGATCAAATCCGAGCCGTCTGCCAGCGCTTGCACTTTATCGTGCCACGTGGCGCACTGCTAACCCTTAGATCGCTTCGCCTCAGATCAAATCCAAGCCGATCCTTAGCGCTTTCTTCTCCACCGTTGGATCACAAGATCCAACGGCCAGGACCTTGTCTTCTACCTCCGGTCGGCCTCTCTCCCACGATCTCCACTACGCCGACCGGTCGCCCCCTTTCTATTCTCGGCCCCACTCCTGCCACCCTCTCCGACCGCCAACACCACCACGATGGAGTCCATTCTTCCCTCATCCTCGCCAACCCCCTCGCTTCCCACGACTCCCACCAGAGTCGTCCCACGACGACCACGAACCTCACCTCGTCACCAGCTACCCCTTCACCTTCACCCTATAAATCATCGTCCTCCGGCCACATTCTTCCCTATCCGCCATTACGAGAGGAGCCCTTGAGCTCAGAGCAATCTATTGGTGACAACAATTGAGTGTATCTCCGAGCGACGACAGGCCTTCACCTCCGGCGAGATCCACGACGTCGCCACGCCGTGTTGCAACTCCTTCGATGAGTTGCGTGAGCTCGGGCCCTCTACCGACCTTCGAGCGACGACCAGGAGCCCAGATCCGAGCTCCATCCCCCAGGTAGCATCCTCCATTCTCCTATGATCTTCTCCTTATTTTCTCCTTTGATTTCTCCGATTAAATTCACCCTCTGCAATCATCTTCTCGCTCCACTGTCCTCCCTCCGAGCTCCGCGACGGAGCTTCGATCTTCGCGCTACCATTATTTTCCTCAAACGTCGTACCCCACCTTTCACCGACGCCAGCTCCGCCACCTGGGCGGAGCTCGATCACCGGACACCCCCCACTGCTACGCAGGCCTTGCCTTTCACCCAGCACAACTCCACGAGCACGCGCACGCTTCGGCTATATCTCTAACCCCTGCAGGTACCTTCGCTGTCACTGGTCGGAACTTCGTCGGAGCTCCCTTCGAGCTCCTCCGTCACCGAGCTCCAGCGCACCTCCTCCACTCCTGAGGCCACTGGACGCTTCGCCACTTCGCCCCGCATCTTCTGAGCTACGTCACAGTCTCCCGCGCCCCTCGCCGACGGCTGGAGGACAGGGCGGAGCAAGCCCAGCTTCGCCGGAGCTCTGCCTTCTCTTCCGCAGGAGGCGGAGGGCCGTTGGGGACAACATCCCACAACCGTTCGATCATCTTGATCGAATGGTGAGAATCACGCCACGTCGCCATCAGCCAGAGCAGCCCAAGGCCGTTGGATCCCTCTAGATCTAGCGGTGCTTCGTCGTCCACGTCACACTCTTCATCGAGCTCCAGGTACCGTTGGATCAATCTAGATCCAACGGTCACGGATCGCGCCACGTCGCCCGATCTGAGCCTCTTCCCCGACCTCTAGGCTCGGATCACCCGAAGCTTCTCCGAGCCTCGATCCGAACCTCCAGAGCAGTCGAGCCTCGTCCCGAGCCGCCGACGTCCACTGAGCCTAGGGCACCCCACGTGATCTGCACGTGCGGTCTGGGCAAATTGCATCGAAGCCTCTGAAGGTTTCTGATATTACATTTCAGTCCCTGCGAAGCGACCCACGTGAGGAGCACGTGCGTCTGTGGAGAAATTGCATCTATCCCCCTGCACTATAGGTAATTGCATAATAGTCCTTGTCAGATGTTTTATTTTTAGCAATTTTCATTCATGTATTGCATTTATACCCCTGTCTTTGCACGCATATTTAGGCATTCGTCTTAATTCATTTTCGAGTTTTAAAAATTGCATGGTGTAGCTTACATTTCCCTCCTCATTATGTGACACGTGGAATATTTTTGGAATATCAGTAGAATTTTCTATTAATTAATTGGTCTATTTTTGCTATATTTTGCCCAATTTCACCTCTTAATTGATTGTAATTTTTTGTGACTCCAAAAATTCCCCAAAAATCACAATCGAGCTTGGATAATTAGCTTTAACTTGCATAAAAATTTCATCATAAGTGCACGCATATCGAGGCCTAAATAAATCATCTACTGATTTGATTAATTGATTTTTCTTAGGTCCATTTCACATGAAAATTTAGGTTCATTAATTTTCCTGGATTCCTCACACTTAGATCTATCTAGGATAATTTTAATATCTGGAAATAGTGTGATTTGGTATTTATTAAAATTAAATTACTCAAAATCACCTTGCATTCATTTTTAATTCACAGTTAATTAATTTAGTGTCAGAAAATTCCAAAAAAACTAGGGTAGCTTCATTTCATCATATTTCATAATCTGGCCAAGTTTCATCATTTTAGGAATTAATTTGACCACCTTTCTGATTTAACTCCTAATTTGGCCAGATTTTGCATGAGTCTTGCATAAAAAAATCGAAAAAGACCAAAAATATTCCCTCTGAAAATTGAACATTGGAAATTTTCTAAAAATCTACCTAAGGAGACAGCTGCGTCCCTAAGTTCGACCTTGGACTTCACGAAGTAAAAAAAAATTTTGCCGCTCGAGATTAACTTGAATATAATTGAAAGTGGTTTTTGATCTGCTCTCATTATCCGACTGCAACGAACAATATCAATTAATTTGAACATTAATTTTCTCGAATTAACAAGGGTAGTGGGAGCAGTTATCAAAATGAGAGGAGAACAAAGATCTCGATCAACCCCCTATACTTAAACCTTGCTCGTCCCCGAGCAACTAAAATGAAATGCAAGAGTGAAATGAGATTGCGTTCCATACCAAGGTCATGAACAAAAGTTGAAAATGGAGCTTGACTCAACCTTTGGATTAGTTGTGTGGTGGAACCTTATTGGGATCTGAATTTAAGACCTAACAGACTTCAAGTTCCACAAGTCCTCTATTCAAGACGCCCTCAACAGTCAGGTCAGAACAAATCCTTAAACGCAAATTTCTGATGACTATGATTCTTACTTGTACTGTGTAAGTGATAAATAGCTCTCCACATCAGAAATGGCTTAGAATCAGCCTTCTCTAACAAGGTAACTCAAATAACCTGGTCCAGTAACTCTTTCCTCGAGGAGCGGGGTATTCCCTTCTAAGTTCAAGTGCGACCAGCTCTAGAGGAGGGGGTGGAGAAAAGAATGGACGGTAGCCAGTGTAGCTACCTATTCCGGGATGCCTGACCAGTGTAGCCAAGTCATCCAGCTGCAGACGTCTTGCTAATATACATACCCCGACAGGCAATATTTTTTTTGGCCGGTCTATATTTTTTTGGAATTCTCGCATTTTTTTCTTTTTTTCTTTTTTTTCGTTTTTTTGGAACTATATACAAGGTGCAGCATGTACATCAGGAGTTTTTCCTCTTGAGCCAGTAGACTATCCCTCTTTTGAAGCATTATTGCAACCCACAGCGTCCTGTCCTTAGACTTCAACACCACCAGACTAGGTTGAGATGTACTACCCTCCCTAGAGGAGGACGGATGTTTCCACCCGTGTGCTACTCCAAGCTAAATGATTCTACCTCCTCATCACCTCATCAATGAAGAGCTACGTGCATTGTGCTTTGTCCAAGTTAGGTCACTGTCTAAAAGAATCATGCGTGTGCACGAGATATTCTACTTAGACTAATCAAGATGACATGTGAACATAGACTTGCGGACTCAAAGAATTAAGTCGCTTGACCTGAGAAATCTTAACTCCAGTTCCTATAAGGTTCCTCTGAAATTAGGTGGATTAAAGTCAAATCAAGTCCATCCTCAATATCTACTCATAACTTGGTTCCGAACCCACTAGCTTTTCACCTTGCATATGCAAGATATGCAGATGAGATGCAGATGATATGCTATGTAGATGAATGAAATGCAAGACCCTTTTTTTGAAATGCAAGGATGATATGCAAGAGTAAATAAGAAGCTTTTATTTTCAACATTTTTATTTTTTTTATTTTCTAGTATACAACAATTTTTATTTTTTTACAACAACTTTTAGTTTGTAATATACATAGTATACAAGTTTTTTTTGGTATACATCCTATTTTACAACAAATTTTACAAAAGTATGTTTTACAAGAATTTTACAAATTTTTATACAAGTAGTATACATATAGTAATTTTTTTTCAATTTTACCCACCTCGTAATTATTGCATAATATATACAAAAACACGCGAAAATACGTGAAAGTACGAGCTATGGGTAAAGTATATATGTAATTTATACACGCCCCCCTATACTTAGTGTTGACGCATAGGCTATTTTGTATCTCTTTGTTATTTTATTTTCTTGTTATTCTCTTTATGTAATTTACCCATAGGCTACTCTCCTATATAAGAGAGCCTAGGGCTATGGAATAGAACATCTCATTCACGTTTCCCAACATGGTATCAGAGCGACGGTCCTAGACCGGAGTTCTTGAAACCCTAACCCTAAACCCCACCCGCCGGCCCTCTTCTTCTCTCTCTCTCTCTCTCTCTCTCTCTCTCTCTCTCTCTCGATCGGCGCGCCATCCAACGCCGTCGCCTCTGCTGTGCGTGCTTGTGCGCATCACCAGCGCTTCCCTGGCGCGCTGCAGCCCTCACGATCTGCAGCCCTAGCGCAGGTGCGCTACAGCCCTTGCATCTGCGCGCGATCCTTGGCGCATCCCTTGCATCTGCGCGCGGTCCTTGGCGCCTGTGCGCTACAGCCTTGAAGCCTGCGCCCTTCCTGTGTGCATCTGTGCACTGGTGCGCTAGAACCGTGTGCATCTGTGCGCATCTGTGCGCACTGGTGCGTGTTGAAGTAACGCACTGTGCGCTCTTTTCGCCCCAGTTGCACACGCGGGTAGCGGCTTCTTGTTGCCCTTGCGTGTGACCTTTGTGCTCGCGTATCCAGACCATATCCAGACCGTAGCGCGCACATATTCATGGGGGTAGTTGCTTGACGTCTACACAAGCAACTAATCCCGTCTATGTCATTGTAGACAAAGATTATCTTCTCTTAGTCACTCCAGTCTTCCATCTCCAGTATGTCAGAAAGCAAGGCAGATACCCCATCTATGGGCGCATTTCGTGGTCCAGCGCCCATCGTCAAGATGGATGGTACGAACTATGAACTGTGGGCAATGCAGTTCATGAGTATGATGAAGTCCACGGGCAAGAAGCATATTCTCACAGAGCCCGAGCCTGCAGAGAAGACTGGAGTTCATGCCTCATGGGAGGCAGACGACGCATATGCCAAGGTGTGGCTATCTGGCACATTGGCTATTGAAATCGCCAATGACATTCTACATCAACCCACATCCAAAGACATGTGGGATATCCTCGCAACGGCCTATTCTCAGGCAAAGAATGAGACGAAGATCCTGCAACCACAACATGATATATTCACGATAAAGCAGAATGGTCGCCCGTTACATTCTCTCTATACATCTTTGAGAGGAATGTTTGAGAAGCTTTATAGCTTCATGCCTCTTACCGCCACACCAGAGCAGCAGAAAACATACAGGAATGCAACGATGGTGGGTGTGTTTCTCGCTGCACTTGATCCAGAGTATGAGGCCGCACGTTCACAGATCTTGGCGGACTCGACTATTCCTCCCATGGAGGAGGCTTTTCACAGATTGAGTAGGATAACTGTACCTTCAGCAGCTGCTAGTCAGAATCCCTCAGCCATGGCGGCCAACAGGGGCCGTGGTTCTCATTACCAGGGCCGTGGACGTACTCCCCGTGGAAGGGGTGGTCGCACTAGGCCTACATGCTCATATTGTCACCGCATCGGACATACTGAGGACACATGCTACTCAAAGCATGGATTTCCTGCATCTGCACGAGTCGCTGAGCAGATAGAGCCTCCTTCTGCTGCTTCACTGGATCAGCGTTTTGATGATCTGGTTGCCCGCCTCAGGGGCATTATCCCACCATCTGGCCCAGCACCGATGACAGAGAGTCATACTGATGTTGTTGCTTCTGCTTCTGCGTCTGCCTCTACGAGTACTTCAGGTAGTACACTTGCACTTCATAGTAGTAGATCGAATACATTGCCATGAATCATGGACTCAGGCGCTACACATCATCTATGTGGCGACCAGAGTCTACTTTCAGGATATACTCAGATCCCTCCAGGACGGACAGTAGTGATTGCCAATGGCACACATTCCCCCATCACGGGTCAGGGGGAGATTAGATTGACATCCTCTATGCAGCTAAAGAATGTTTTACATGCACCGCATTTTTCTATGAATCTTTTGTCAATCAGTCAGATTACGAAGGATCTCCAATGTCGAGCTATTTTTGATCCATCTTCTTTGATTTTTCAGGACATCCGTACGGGCAACGTGATTGGTCATGGCTATGAGCAAGGAGGCATCTATCGTCTGAACCAAACTCCATTTGCCGGAGTCACATCTTCTCCCGCTGGACAAGTATCTTCTCTCCTGTGGCATCTGCGTTTTGGTCATCTACCGCTTCAGAAGTTGCGTCTTGTCTTACCTTATAGTTTTTCTCACACACCTATCCAGTGTGAGGCGTGTCAGTTGGGAAAACATCACAGGTCATCATTTCCCAGTAGTCAAGGTCGGAGTAGTAACTCCAAATTTGAGTTGTTTCATGTTGATGTCTGGGGTCCAAGTCGTGTTCCCGATCATCAGGGGCACAGGTTTTATATTGTTTTTGTGGATGATTTCTCAAGAGCATCATGGGTTTTTCTAATGAAAAATAAATCTGAAGCTGGAAATATTATTATTCAATTTCTAAATGAGATTCAGAATGTTTTTTCCACAACTGTCAAAATTATGAGAAGTGACAATGCCTTAGAGTTATGCACCAATAATCTAGCCAACTACTACTCCTCTAAAGGAATTGTTCACCAAACATCCTGTGCCCATACGTCTCAACAAAATGGGGTTGCAGAAAGAAAACACCGTCACCTACTTGATGTCACAAGGTCACTTCTCATTCAGAGTCATGTTCCGTATTCATACTGGGGTGATGCAGTCCTTACTGCATGTTATCTTATAAATCGTATGCCATCGTCTGTCTTGAATGAACAGATTCCTTTCTCACTGATTTATCCTGACAAGGATCTGTTCACTCTTACCCCTCGTGTGTTTGGGTCAGTCGCGTTTGTCCATCAGTTGTCGCCCGGTTCTGACAAGCTCTCTCCTAGAGCTGTCAAGTGTGTCTTTGTGGGGTACTCCAGAACTCAAAAGGGGTACAAGTGTTTTGACCCTGTGCGTCGGCGGTATATGATCAGTGCAGATGTTACATTCTTTGAATCCATCATGTATTTCTCAGATTCTGGAAAAATGCAGCCGCCACCTATATCCCCTGACATTGTATTCATGGCACCACCAACATCACAACCGCCACCAAAATCTGAACCACCACCACCACCGCCACCGCCATCAATAGTACCTCCGTTACTATTCCATTACACCCGGAGGCCGAATCAAGCTCATGGTCCTGACCAGTCAACTAGCTCGCCTATGGTATGTAATGAGAATATTAATGTTGATGGATCTGACGACATTTCTCAGCAGGGTGCATTACAGGAGCATGGTGATACCACAGAGGACCTAGATATTCCAATCGCTCTACGGAAGCCGAAGAGAAGCTGTGTCCAGTATCCAGTATCAGCAGTGGTGTCGTTTGAGAGGCTATCTGGACCATTCAGGACGTTTGCATTGGCACTTTCAGCTACAGCCATTCCACGGAACCATCATGATGCTATGCAGGATGCTAGATGGCGACTAGCAATGGAAGAGGAGATGGAGGCACTTCAGTCTAGAGGAACCTGGAGTTTGGTTCCTATACCTCCAGATGTTAGCCCGGTGAGTTGCAAATGGGTGTTTACAGTTAAGCACAATGCAGATGGTTCCATTGACAGGTACAAGGCACGCCTTGTTGCTCGGGGCTTCACGCAGACATATGGGGTAGATTACCTAGACACCTTCTCCCCTGTGGCGCATCATTCCACTTTACGGATCCTGCTATCTGTTGCGGTTGCTAAAGACTGGCCACTCTATCAACTGGATGTAAAGAATGCATTTTTGTATGGAGACTTGCAGGAGGAAGTCTATATGCAACAACCACCTGGTTTTGCTGTTGAGGGGGAGTGTTCCAAGGTTTGCAGATTGCATAAGGCCATCTATGGTCTTAAGCAGAGCCCCAGAGCATGGTTTCAGAAGCTTTCAGACCTCTTTGAGAAACAAGGATATAAACGCTCCAATGCTGATCATTCCTTGTTCATGCAGAAGACGGCGAGAGGTATCATTGTAATCATGGTTTATGTTGATGATATCTTGATTACAGGTGATGATGACCAAGGCATTAAGCAAGCAAAGGAAAGGCTGGGGACCGAGTTTGTCACCAAGGACTTGGGAGTCCTTAGATATTTCCTGGGGCTGGAATTTGCTAGAAATCCATATGGATTAGTCATGACACAGAGGAAGTATGTCACAGATCTACTGAGTGAGACAGGTATGCTAGGGTGTCGACCTGCTTCGACACCAATGGACCCTAGCATGAAGCTGTATGATGATGACACAGAAGAGGTGGATCAGAGAAGGTACAGAGAACTGGTGGGCAAATTACTGTATGTCACTATCACTAGACCTGATATACAGTTTGCAGTGAGTCGTGTGAGCCAGTTCATGGAGCAACCACGCCAGGTCCATATGGATGCCATACACATGATTCTGAGATATCTAAAATCATCTCCAGGTGCAGGCTTGATATTTAAGAAAGGAAAGGAGATTTCTGTTACAGGATGTGCGGATGCAGACTATGCAGGATGCCCCAAGGACAGGAAGTCAACATCAGGGTTTGCAGTCTATGTTGGAGATGCTCTAGTTTCGTGGAAGAGCAAGAAGCAGACAGTAGTAGCTAGATCCAGTGCTGAATCAGAATATAGGGCTATGGCCCAGGCGAGCACAGAAATGATGTGGGTAAAATCCTTACTTGCAGACCTATGTATTGACATACCTCTTCCTATGAGGTTGGAATGTGACAATCAGGCCGCCTTGTTCATTGCAAATAACCCAGCTTTTCATGAGAGGACCAAGCATATTGAGGTCGACTGTCACTACATACGTGACATGATTCAGAAGGGGTTCATTGCTACATCTCACGTCACATCAGAGAATCAGACTGCTGATATTTTCACCAAGGCATTATTTAAAGGCCCATTCCAGAAGTGTGCGTCCAAGCTGAGCATGATTGATATCTATGCTCCATCTTGAGGGGGAGTGTTGACGCATAGGCTATTTTGTATCTCTTTGTTATTTTATTTTCTTGTTATTCTCTTTATGTAATTTACCCATAGGCTACTCTCCTATATAAGAGAGCCTAGGGCTATGGAATAGAACATCTCATTCACGTTTCCCAACACTTAGCGTGTGCTATGTCAAAGCAACTAAAAAGACATAGCTCGGGCTAAGCGTAGGAGAGCTAAAATTACAAAATGCATAGAAGTCGCTCCGCCCCCATATACTTAGGCTCTGGCAGCCTAAGTGTAGAAGAAGATCAAAAATGGGGCGAACGGGGGCAAGAGGTGAAATGGATGAGTATATACATGGCGGGCATCGGTCCCCCCTACACTTAGGCTCTGGTCAGCCTAAGTATAGGACAGGAGTGAGTATGAGAACCGATGTGATCTGGAGGATGTACAGTGGATAGACGCAGGTCACTCTCCCCCCTATACTTAGGATATGGTTATCCTAAGAATAGTCACAAAATGAAATGATATGGAGCCAGGGCGAGTGATTCGAATCACTGGGAAGGGAGGGAGGGAAAGTATATACAAGAAAGAATGAGAATATACAAGGATTAAGAAGGTTTGTGACAAACCTTCTTGCGGACGCGAGGAGGTGGATAATATACATAAGTCTCGCTGTCGGGATCGTTCTCAGATGAATAATAATGAGGTGTAGGGATCGTCCAACGAGGGTCGACACACGACTGCTTGCTTAGATAAGGCTTGAGAACAACTGAACTGAGCTCACTCATATAAATCACCTTATCCGGACCAGATGAGGACTCTTCTGAAAATTCCTTCTCCGGTGTGTTGAAGGAAACTTTTCTAGAACCTGAATCATTGAGAGGGAGATGAGAGAGACACGCCTTGAGAGGTTCGGGGGAACATCTCGAGGAATCAATTCTCAACTTCCTCTCACTAGATAACCGACTAGAAAAGGGAGCAACCACATTTTTAGGTGGAGTCATTTTAGTCTTGGTTGTTTCCTTTGAAGGTCCGGGACATGGTGTGGTGCTGACCATGGGTTCCTCATCAGACGAGTCACCATATAGATTATAATATTCCTGAAGGGTCAACACATGTCTCGGGAAGGTGCTAGTGGTCTCAGTTGGCTTGGCATTATTGGGCTCTTGTGTCGGATCATGAAAATGGTCAAGGCAATCAAAAAAGGTCATGTCCGACTTAATGATAGCTTCTGATCGTGAATCCTCCTTAGAAGCTGTCACGGTGGTGGTGCAAGTAGTTGATGAAATGGAGGTGTGGGGAGTCTCAGAACCAACGGTCGTCCGGATAGTCGGTATCTCAGGTGTAGCAGAGAGGTAGAACTCATTTTCCTCTTGATGGTCACGACTGTCAACGGATGTGCGGGTCACCTTAGAGTAAAGTGTATCAAAGAATGGATGCGGTCGGAGTGCTCCCAATGCTGAAAAATCGATCTCCCGAGTCTCGTAATCTTTAGTCGCCTTAGCTGAGGCTAAGAACGGTTTCCCGAGATAATCGGAGACTGGGTGAACTCTCCTCAGTGCTCGATGTCAATGATCGTGAAGTCCACCTGGAGTAGAGTACCTTGGAAAGTAATGATGACTAAAATATTTCCTCTAGACCGTTTGATGGATCGATCAACCAGCTGAACGATCTCTCTCGACTTTCTGATTGGCCTGAGTTTGAGTTTGTCAAACACAAAGGTCGGGAGGATATTTATCGGAGAGTCATCATCGATTCTTGTATGGGTAAAGATAGTGTCTTTAGTTTCACATTCCACCCTAGGGAACCGCTTCACTATGCGGCTCTTGGTCTTTCTCCCCATCACCAAGGAGGTGGCCATAGACACTATGTGTCTTTCAGTCCTGGTTCTCTTAGTACCCGACCTTTTGGGCATCAATTTACTCTTAACAAATCTCTTGAGGTCGGGAAAGTGATTTATGGCCTTTATTAAGGGAAGTTTGAAAATCAGTTCTTCATCGAGTGCTTCCCTTATGACAGGATCCAATTTTTTTAGGTCTTTTTCATTTTCAATTTTTATGTGGGTTTTTGGTTTTTCAATTTTTTTGGTGTTTTTGGTGGATGAATGGTCAGACTCTGGATTGGAAGGTAAGTGGTTAGTAGAAGAGGGAGATAGAATGGACTCCAGCTGTACAGACGGTGTGGGTTCCCTGATGTTTGCTTTATTTTCAACCTCAAATCTACTTACTTCCTTCTCCACTTTCATACCTAGGCTGGCAGAAATTGAGTGCAATATGTTCATGACATCTCTTAACTCGTTACCAAATGATTCATTTTTCTTGATAAGTCTAGAGATGCCATCCTCCACAAAATTCTCATGATAAATCATGGGAGAGTTCTGATCAGTTGGAGGATACTGCTGAGATATTGGGATCTCATACTCAACATACCTAGACTCTGGCATGTAATGCTGGGTTGAGTATGGACTATCTAAATGGCAAATATTGGTCGGGACCTCATATGATGAAACGGGGACTGACTTGTGAATGTATAGGCTCTCCGAATAAAGGCTGGTTAATGGAAGCTTGATCCCTAAAGTCAATCAAGTCTAGAAAATCATGATGTACAGGCCTCTCCATTCGGTTTGTTCGATCGACCAAGTTATGCCCTAAGGTCAAGTCGGGATGTGTATATGTAAATTGTTGTATGGTCCCTACTTGAGGTGAGAATAAAGTATATGGGGGCATATAATTTTGCCAATCATCTGTCTCAGCAGCGGCTTGCTCTTCATTTGGTTTTTTGATTCATGCAAGCTCTCGAGAGTAAGGACAGTCAGCCCAAGGTGGAAGTGGATCCGGAGTGTTAGAATATGGAGTAGGTGAGAAATGCGAAGAAGTGGAGAAGTCAGTCGAAATTCTGACTTCATATTCGGGTTGAGGTGGAACCGACCACGGGTACGGGTCTCCCGTGGATGGCAGAGGATACATGGAAGAAGGAGAAGGCGAAGATGAACGGTATATGGTCGAGGAGGAATGATCAGAGGTCACAGGGTGTGGGGACCAATATCCCAACATCTTGAGAAGGAAATGATGAATGTAAGTAGAGCGAGGTAGAAAATGCGCAATTATGCAGGATAACACACACGGACAGACACAAAGACAAACGCAAGAGCAAACCCTGAGTTCACACTCAACACGGTGAAGAACCCGAAATCGAGTCCTATTAATCTTGTTAATTTTAAGTGTGATTTTTCAAGAAAGATAGCAAGGATTTACGCGGCCTATAGGGAAGTCGACTCAAAAGACGGATGCGTCTCCCCTGTTTAACCTGACGCCTAAGATACCGCAGATCCTTCCTTTCTTCGCTCCTATCCCAAGTTGATGGACTCAAAGACCATGCCCCTATCTACCTGCAAGCAGGCGGAGGCTGACAAGGCTGGGCCTTGTCGCGAAGTACCGCTGGTTCACCCCTGACTACCCGCGAAGAGGCGGAGGCTACTTGGTACTAGTTAGTGAATCTAAAAATATTCAACTCGTGATATTTGCTAGGATCAGTTGGCACGTGATATGGAAGGTGGGGATTTGGGCTCTGCCTTAAGGTGTTCACACACACTCAAGTACCCTCACTCAGCCTGAAAACAAGGTCGGGGATTAGTCTCCCGCAAACAAATTTTCCAATTTTATTGATTTTTTTTGGTCAATAATGTTAGCAGTCCCGATTTTAAGATAAGTTCTCACTTGTTAGTCCAACCACACAACACGCCTATTGTCCAGTCCCAATTTCCGTTTAATTTAAGTGTGAAAAACAGAGGGGGAAATCGAGAAAAGACGATGCACGAAAAACGATGATGCGTATGCTGAGTTAAGAAGACTTACAGTGATCCCTTCGCTTGTATGCAGGATGCAAAACAGAATTGAAAACTTTACACTACATGCAAATGCAGACGACAAAATCCGCTCCTAGACATGCAGTTCTATTAGCGAGTGAAGAACATGCTAATTTGACTAGATCTGCGGTCTAAGTACGTCTTTTAAGTGTATTGTGTGGTCCTAAAAATTACGAGCACAAGCAAACCCTAGAGTGGCTCGAGGAGCCGCTAGTGCAAGCCTAATTTACAATTCAAACCACACAACAGATGGGGACACGATTCTATTATGTTTACACACACGAGAACCCAAATAGGAACCGCTGTAAATGCAGACACTTTTTTTTACAAATTAGCAAAACTCTTTTTGGCGTCTCAACAACCGACTTGATCCAAGAATCGTCGGCCTCCGATGCACTTCGAGATGCGTCGACTTCAAGAAAGCCGCTCCAAATCCACCGGGCCCTCACACATAAAGATAAAAATTATGTCAGAGAGAGATATATACAGAAATGGTCAGAAAAATAATTAAAGTAGAAATGGATAATTACAATGCGGCTCGGGGGTCAGACTACCCGAGTGAATGGAAAACGTAAATCTAAATTTTCTAAAGTGATCTTAAGCCGTTTGCCTCCCCGGCAATGTCGTCATTTGACGGGCACAGATGACCTACCCTTGTTATTAATGTGTCGGATTGACGAGTGTTTCATTGCAGTCGGATAGATCCGCGTCGATAAAAAATAACCGCACGAATCGAATAATCGTTGAATGAATTTAATATGCGGTTCTATGTTTATTTAGCCTGGGCAAGCCCCAGGGTCGACTCAAGGAGGCAAAGGAACAATTCGGGATCAAGTTAGATGGATTAGATTACGGTTTTCCAAGTGAGTTTTTTTGGTATATGTTTTTATGCAGTAGAAATGCCTATGCACAAATGCGGATGAATTAGGTTATTAAGAAAATAAGCGACTTAGCCAAATTTAATTTTAATGTCAAATTAAATCAAATCAGCCAAGTGATATTTTTCCTATAAACCTAATCCAATGATGAATGCAAAATGTATTTTTGTGGAATTTTTGGCTTTAAATGTACACATGAAAAATACAAACTTTTTTTGGATTTTTATGCAATTTTTCGTGCAATGATATGTAAAAATTATGAAAAATTTACTGGAAGTTAAATATGATGAAAGGAAGCTACAATATTTTTTTTAGAATTTTCTGACACTTTTTGATTTTTTATGAATATTTTACTGAAAACAGAGCGACTACGAGTGTTTAATTCCTAATAAGACCACGAAGTTAAATTATCCAAAGAATGAATTATCTCAGATAGATATTTCAATAAAGAATCCGTGAGAGTTGAAATTTCTCAAAAATGTAATTCGTGGATTTAATTAAAAATTATTTATCGAAATCAACCTAGAATTTATTTTATGCACCAGACAACTCCTAATTGGACGAAATTTGGACTGTAATTAAAGAACACTTAAATACATCATTCACAATGTTTTCGTTTTTGGAGAAACAAATGACTATGTGCGAATTTCAGAGCAATAATGGACAAAATATCACTGACTTTTAATCTCTGATTTTTAATAAAATATCTACTGCTCACAAAAAGGTAAATAAATAGGCACAAGATAAAAAACGAGTTGCTCTACAACATGCTATTTTTCTAATTAAAAATGATGCAAGAAATATGTCCAAATTAACGCTCAAAGTCAAGGGTCTTTTTACAATACAGAAATTGAAAGAAACAATTGAAAATATGCACAAGGGCACTTCTGTAATTTCAAAAACTTGAAATAAAGGAAATGCAATTTTTGCAATATATAAAAAATGGACCTTCTATTTTGTATGTTAGGGCACACGACACTTGATGGGGGCGTGGGCGGCGGCAGCGGCAGCGGCCAGGGGCTCGGTGGAGGAGCACGCGGGGCGGCTAGCGACGCTCGGTGGCGGCGACGCACGCAGGTGGGCGGTGCTTAGCTCGAGGGTGAAGGCGGGCTCCGAGGGCGAACGGCGGGCGGGTCGGGTGGAGGTCGTCGATGGCGCGCGGGGCGGAGGCGCGGGGGATGGAGGCCGCGAGGTGACGAGGGCGGCCTTCCCGCGCGGAGGTGCGCGATGGCGCTCGCGTTTGGGTCGGCGCGAGGTCGCGCTCGTGGGCGGAGGACGGGCGCGCGGAGCACACGCGCGCGACGGAGGCTGGCGGAGGAGGGAGCGACGCGGTTGGGTTGGCCGCGTGCGGTGATGTGGCCAGCGGCCGTGCGTGGAGGGCGCCGGGGTGCCGCGCGGAGGGTAGAAGCGCGAAGGGCGGAGCCACACACCGTCACGGGGCTGCTCGCCTTGAGCGGAGGGAGATGTGCGGCCTGGTTACGCGGGGCACCGTGCACGGCCGTGAAGGGAAGGTGGCGGCGGCTTCAGGAGGCTGGAGGCTTGAAGGTGGGCAGCGACCAACCGCTGCTGGTGTCGGGGGGAGGGTGGCCGCTGGAGGTCGGCTGCCGACGGTGGCGGCGTGGAGGCAGGGGGTGGCGGCGGCAACTGCTTCCTCCCTGTTCTCCCTTTTTTATATTTTTTTATTTTGTTTTTGTATTTTTTGTTGTATTTTTCAATGCAAACAGAAAATAAAATTTGTAGAAATGAATGGATGGTGTGATGAGGATAGATGATGATGGTGGTGTATGATAAATGGTGGTTTTTTTATGATGATTTGTGTGGTAAAAAAATGAGATGATGTTTGTGTGATGAACAAGATGATGGTGTGGTGATGGGATAAAAAAATGGAGTGGTTTTTATGTGATGGTGATGATTGTGATATGAATCAACAAGGGAAAATATTAGATAAAAAAATGACGGAAAAGTTGAGGGATAACTTACCTGCGATTCGCCGAAAATGGAGTCGCGTTGTGTGGCTTCCGTCGTGGTCTCGAGAAGGATGGCGGAGTCCTTCGAAGCTGAGCGAGTCCAATTGGATCTCGCGACGCGGCAATGGTGAAGCCGCGGATCTCGCCTTGAGGTTGTCGTCGCTCGACTCGTCTCCTGCAGCTGTCACCTGAAAGTTAAAGGAGCTCGACCCCACTTCTCTCAAAGACGGCGGATGATCAGAAATGGTGAAGGGGAGGAGAATATAAAGAGGAGGGAGTTGGAAAATAGGTGGAGAAAGTGGGGAAGATGGGAAGTTATTTACTTGGAGTGGAAGACAAGTAAGGGAGATGAGGTAAAAGGGGATAAAATAAATAAAATAAAATAATAATATAATAGGCTACTAAAAATAATTAAAATATCAATAGTAAAATATTAATAAATAATAAATCCAAAAATAATAAGATAAATCCGAAATTAATAAAATAATATAAAAATGGGGATACATGTGGCGGCTCGAGGAGCGACCACATGTCGCTCCCAGAAAATTTAAAAATTAAATGTAAAGAAAATAAAAAAATAACAAAAGGGATTAAATCAAAAAGTGGTCAACACGAAAGTTGCTCGTCTCGACGAGATCTACAACTTTCGTGAAGTGCCGAAAATCAAATGAGATCATCTGTACAAAATGTATTTTTGGGTGGTACCTTATAAATATAAAATACCACATTTTATCTTTTATAATTTTTTGTCATTTTTAAAGAGAGAAAAATCAAAATAAAAATAGAGAAAATATGAAGAGAATATTTACAATTTAATCTATTTTTTTGGATTTTTAATAATGAAGAAAATAAAATGATAAAATACAGGGGTAAAATGGTCAATATGTACAATATACAAAAGGGGCCCAAAATCCAAATTTTGCATACGAGCTCCGATTTTAATGAAATTGGTCTTGTTTCGAAGATCTTTGAATGTATATTACTTTAAAAGTGAGTAGACCTAATTAAGAGGCTGTATGAGAGAGATATGTGCATTTTAAGATTCCTAGTTTCAAACTTAGATTGAGGGTTTATTGGTCAATTTTACATGTTAGTATTTTTCTGATATTTTTCTTTAATTAATGTTAGTCATATATACACTATGGAGTTGATTTTATTGTATTTGGAGTTAGTATAAAATATATACAAATAGGGTATTTTAGCTAATATACAGGTGAATATTTACAAGTGAAATTGACTTCTTATTTAATGCAAATATGAGTGCTAAAATGCAGATATTATGCTTGCATCATGAATGTTAATTATGCAAGTTAAGGGGAAATATGCTACTATTTACTCGGGAACAAAGCTCTATTTTCAACTTTTAGAGTGATGAATCACAGATTCATCAGTCTGCCTCATACTCAGGATCGAGCACTGCAAGTAGTACGCCCACCATGGTAGCATTCCGAAATATCTTCTGTTGCTCTGGAGTCACCGTGAGTGGTATGGTACTATATAGTTTCTCGAACATCTCTCTCAGGGACGCGTACAACGAGTGAAGTGGCCGTCCATTTTGCTTCATAGTGAATATATATGCCGGAGTTGTAACATGTTGGTCTCGTTCCGCACTTGGGAATAAGTAGCAGCCAGAATATCCCACATTGCCTTGGCAGTAGGTTGATGAAGAACGTCATTGGCAATCTCCATCGACAGTGTGCCTGATAGCCAAACTTTGGCATAAGAATCATCAGCCTCCCAAGAGGCATAGATCCCAGTCTTCTCTGTCGGCTCATCCTCGGTAAGTATATGCTTCTTACCGTTTGACTTCATGAGACTCATGAACTGCATCGCCCAGAGCTCATAGTTTGTCCCGTCCATCTTGACTATTGGCGCGGGACCTTTGAAGGTGCCTATGGAGGGCATATCGACTTTGTTTTCTGACATGTTGCCGTAGATGAAGAACTAAGGATTGTAGACCAGAAACAGGTGTCTACGCAGACTTGATCAGATTTGACATTACGCACTCAAATCCATGGAGATAGAACGACCGATGAAAGTGGTGGTGTCGGCGTGGAAGGAAGGGGAACCCGATGGTGAGGGTTCCCTACCTAGAGCACGGTTCGGCGGAGGAGAGAGGCGGGGCCCGACGGCGAGAAGGGAGGGGTCCTGGCGGCGAGGGTGCGTGCCTTGGCAGCGAGAGGTGGCCCCGACGGCAAGAGGGGGCCCTGGCGGCGACGAGAGGAGACCCCGACGGTGAGAGGGGGCCCTGACGGTGACGAGGAAAGGTGGTGGAGGAAGGGAGAGGCGGCGGCGGAAGGTGGAGTGGAAGAAAGATGGTTCGGCGGCGGCAGTAGATAACCCTGAGGTTAGGGTTAGACCCTGTGCTCTGATACCATGTTGGAGAAAAAACTAGTGATCTATTATTGTAAGGAACCCTAGGCTCTCTTATATAGAGAGAGACGTCATGGGTAAAATACATAAGAGTCAAGAAAATAAACAAAAATTAAGAAACGATACATAATATAATAACACAAGTCTCTACAAGACCTATCATAAAGAGTTATGATGGATATATTTCAAACAATAATCTGACATATGGAGGACTCAACCAAATTAGAAAATTAATGAATAGTTCATTAACATTTCTAATAGTGAAAATTTAGAACCTTAAAAGTTCAATGGGAGGATGAATATCATTTGACAATGATCTGGCATATAGACTTGGACATGTGTCCGTTGATGAGATCAATAGACTAGTAAGAGTTGAAGTTTTAGAATGTCTAAAATTTCAAAACTTACATACTTGTGAATATTGTATTCAAAAGTAGAAACTGTCCAATGCACCCTTATATGGGAAGGTGTAAGATGCCAAGGTATTCAAGATCTCATGCATATTGATGTATGTAAATCATCTATATCATAATGAACATTAATGATATGTGATATCTTTCGATGATTATTTGTGATATGAGTGTTCTTCCCTTCACCTTAGAAGCCTTTGAAATATTCAAAGATTTCACAATTTTGGTTTAGAAACAAAGTTTGAAGGAAGATGAAAAAGAATTTGATCTAATCTAGGCAGTCTGTACCTATTAGATGAATTTATGAAATACCCTATGGAGAAAGGAATATCATTCCTATCTCACTCCTAATAAACCTAAACTCAATGGAGTTGTAGGGAGATACAATTGGATCATGTGTGACATGATATAATCAATGGTGAATCTTAGCATAATTATCTCTTAGTTTTCAAGGTATATATGTAGTAGAGACTATAATATATATCCTTAATAAGGTTCCATGCATGTAAGCTGGAATCTAGCATTGGAGAGTGCTTCATTAGGAAAATAAAGGATGGTATTGGATACCTACTTTATAACCTTGAGATTTTAAAAGATTTCATCTCTACGGATATGATTTTTAGAAGATGACTCTCTTGAGAATCAAAATGAAGTAAAGGAACTCAATTAATCTTGAGAAGATAATGCGGCTCTTGAAATCAAAAACTAAAAGGATAATTAAAGATGAAACACTAATACATCTTCAAATGAGTTTGAGGATGTATTCCATGTGTCAGTTAAGTCTGATAATGATTTGACTTCATATGATGAAGCTCCTGAGGATCATGACATGGAAAGATGGATGTTAGAAATGAAATCTAAAGTAGACTTCATATACAAATGTTGTATATGGACCCTCGAGGATCCACCTATATGGGTGAGACCCGTTAATGTGTAAATGGATCTTCAAGAGAAAGAGGGAACCTGATGAGAAGGTAAATACCTTCAAAGCACGGCTCGTAGCCATGAGCTACACACTGAAGAGAAGACATTGCTTGCAGTGAGACTTGTTGTTTAGTAACCATGCTAAAACCATCAGAACATTGCTAACTATAGCCACGCAACTTGACTTTGACATCTTCAAGATGGAAGTCGAGATTGCATTCCTTCATGAATTCCTTTCTGAGGATATTCACATGAAGTAACCTCAGGGCTTCATGATTGAGGAAAGCCAGGTGTGCAGGCTAAAGAAATCCATCTATGGACTCAAATAATCTTCTTGTAGTTGGAAGATAAGATTTGATGAAATTATAAAGGTTATGATTTCAAATAGAATCTTGATGTACCATTGAAGCTTAGTGGGAGTGACATTGTGTTCATTAATATCCTTGTCATTTGGAATGATATAAGGGATAATAAGTATTTTATAGTATGGCTATTCCATACCTTGAGATATGATCTCAAGGACACCTCTTGGATCTTAGTTTTGAAGGTCTTCAGAAGCAAGGAAAGAGGGTATTGGGATCATTACATTAGTGGTACGCCTTGGACATTTCCATTCTTGAAAAACCCCAAGAAAGGTTTCTTTCCTTAAGATATCGTAGTGACGTTTCTAATGGGATAACACCTCAAGAAGTTGAGGATGTAAATAGTTGTGCATTAGCTTTGGGAAGCTCAGTGTATACTAGATGTGTACAAAAGCCAGTTGTCTGCCATGCAGTGGGAGTAGTAAACTGTTACTAATTTTACTATGGAGATAAAACACTTGATTGCCGTAATAACAATATCTTCAAAGAGGACAAGACTTTGGAGATAGTGACCTCTAAGTCTTATCGTCAAGAAATTAAGACTTTATAGATTGTGATATAAAAGGTCTTAACTGCATATACCTTAGGAGATAGAAATTTCCGGGAATAAGGGTATTCTGATAAGGATAATGGAAATTATATACTGGTTATGATAATTATTGAGTTATAGTGTCAAGGACACTATAAATGACAAAATTGAGTATTGGTTGCGTAAGGTGCAATATTCACATTAGATGCGAGCACTCTTACTAGGGGATATGCAAGTGACATAAAAGGAATTGGCATAGTCTCTCGGGAACAGAGTGACTGATCAACTTACCTAGCTATTTTTCGAAATAGCCTATGATTGTCACATGAGTGTGGGTTTAAAGATTAGCCCATTAATGGCTCTTTGGGCTAGTGGGAGATTGTTGGACATGCGAGCCCACGACGAGCCATTATGTAATAAATGTTATTGCGAATATCATTCCCTGATCTGAAATGAAGAATAATTAATTTGCATAATAGGTCCCTTAGTACAACTAGAGTTATGTACCATGGTCATCTTAATGATCATACAACTGTTGATTCAATATTGAATCATAGAGGCTGGTGCTTGGATGAATATCTAAAGAGTTAGAATGATGACTCATCAAGCACCGTCAAATGATTATTAAGAGATGATCTCCAACATGAGTAGGAGATGACAATCCTTTATCATTAGGGTGATATTTGACCGACCTCCTGATACAGGTCATCTGCATGAGAATAGAGATTTGGAAGTGTCAGGTTAGTTAGATCAAAGAGTTGCTGTCACGATATAGGCACGCATCCTCTAGACCAGAGACAAATGTGTTACGATATATTCCAGTATGTAAATTTGGCAAACCAATAGGTTGATGACCTAATCAAGGTTTATACACCGACGCGTTGGTATGTGTGCAAGGGTATATGAGTAATACGATCTCTCAAAGGGATTATACAAGTTCATTACTGAACTGGAAGACATGAACTCACTCATGAAATATTGGGAAGAATCAAATTCTGTGCGCGGTCATCTCGCTTTGGAAGCTTGACTGAATTTGTAGGGTTTGATATATGCGTTTGGAAAGTATATGATCAATACCTAGGTATGATATATGCTTTTGGAAATTATATAATCGATACCAACTCCCAATAGTCGAATGAGAAACTTAATGATAAAACCCTGAAGTAGACAGTGAAAAGAGATCTAATACTTCGGTTTATTCAGGGTCTTTCAGTATGCATGATGTACATGTATTGGGAATACCTGAGGGTGATGTGATCATAAACAATTGTATATCCATGATGCTTCCATTCCTAGGGAGTGATGAAACATGTCTGGATTTTAGTGACTCCTCACAGTAGAGAAGTGATCTGATCTTGGTCCAAATGTTGGGCATTGATGTGAATGTGATTCAGATACAATGAGAAGATTAGATTTGCGGTCTTGATTTAATCAAGCATCTATGAGAGGTCCACAAGATATGGATTTGAGATTTGATCTCAATATCCAAGTCACTATATGTGGAACAATATAATCACCCTGTCCTTATCTCTAAGTATCTGCGGAGAAAGCGCATTATCCTTGAAAGACTTCAAGGATAGTTCATGTTGATATATGTATCCAAATATTGAGAAAATTGATAATTGAATGCGATTTAATTATCAAAAAGAAAATGAATTTGATTCATATTATAAGGAGAGTTATCTTAGATAATTAAATATGATTTAATTATCAAAAGATGTGAATAATGTGAATATGATTCATATTATTTAGGTATATGAGAATAGAGATACAAAATGATTAAATGTGATTTAATTATCATGGATAAGAATAATGTGTATAACACTATCCGTATTAATCATATATATTGTAAATGTGATTTATAATATATAAGAGAGAGCTATTTGTAATTTGCATTTGTTAATTAAATGTTGATGTGAATTGGATTTACATTGGACAATTAATTGAAAATATAAATCACATTTTATTTTGGGTTGTGAATGTGATTCACAAATTTCCAAATGGCATGATTGCAATATTCACAAAATCATTTGGATTTATTTTTGTATAATAAATTTGCAATAAAAAGTTGTTGCAAAAAAATATTGGAGATACTCATGAGATATGGTTTCTCATAAAATTGGAAGAAGGCACCTTGTCATTTGAAGAGGGTGGACGACCACCCTCTCCTTATGGAATAAGTAGTCGTCCCCCTTGTTCTTTTGGAAGGAGGCTGGCCTCCTTCCTATTTCTCCAATAGATATTGATTTAATATAAATCAAATTATATTCAATATATATTTGATTTAATTAAATTAATAATTGTTGTGTTTTTAGCAACAAGATCATAGCCAGTTAAAGAAACACAAATCAATGTGAGCCATTGGATTTGTGTTGTCTATAGATTGAGATCCATGGATCCCGAAATATTATAAATAGAAGAGGTACCCCTTACTCTTCAAGTTACACAAGTCGGAGACAACGTTAGAAACAATATACTCTCTCTCTCTCTCTCTCTCATTCTCTACATGCCATCTCTCTCTTGTGGCCATTCACCATGGAACCCTAAAGAGAGTCGCTCTCGCCGCAGCGTCGTCGTTATGCTGTCGGATTGTTTGCTCGTGGATCTCCGTCTCCTTCGGTGTGCCTCGCTCATGAAAAAGACATTGGATCTCATGTGACGAGAAAGAGATTCGCCGCTTGGATCATCAACATGTATTGTGAGAAGCACACGTTTCATCAACGTGCTCGCAAGCGTCTCCCCCGTCAGATCGGACGTGAGACAAGATGTCTCTTTGTTTGGAGACTCGATCGCAACCACGCTTCAAGAGGTAACCCTAATACTTGTTTCTGGTTTAGATGAAACGATCCGAGAAGTGTTCTCGGATCATGTAGTCTCGTCACATGATTTCTTTAATTTCCAATGCCGCGAGCAACTAGTGCGACTAGTCGCTTCCAATCGCATACGATGCGGTCCTCATGCTTATGTAATGTGCTTAAGGATCTTACCATATCATTCATGGAATCGCCTGAAGATGATAACCCTAGATCTTCTGCGCTTGTAGAATTCTTGAAGGAGGTGCTGCGCCTGTGAGGGAGCGACGCGAGAGGAGGTGCGCAGCTACGAGGGAGGTGTCAAGACCTCGCCTTGTTGATGAAGATCTCGCATGTAGCCTTAGGGTGCGCCACCAGAAGCTGGATGATGCAGCCTTTATCTTCTCGCACGACCTGGAGGTGCTGAAGTTGTGAGGTCAGAGGGAGGCGCGTGCACGACCTGGGTGCGCCATATGTGGCTAGGGTTTTGTGAGAAGCCCTAGACAACATTCTTCGTGAATTGAACTGATTAGGGTTTCATGAAACCCCAAACCAACTCTTGAACAGATCTCAAATAAGTTACATAAAATTGAATCTCGAATAAATAATAAATCTTCAAAATTGAATCCTCGATAATCGAACCCGCTCTGATACCATGTTAGAAAATAGAGAATGCAGAAGCGAAATGATAAACAAAGCATAAATCTAGGATGATAAACATGAAGAACACAAGATTTTTACGTGGAACCATACTCCCTAAGGAGTACGATGAAACCACAGGAGAATCCCTCAAAGGGGCGGTTATTGCATTCATGTTTCTCTATGGATACAGGAGGTCTGCGACTCCTTATATAGCCTCCACAGAGCCTCGAAGTCCCACCACTAGTAGATGTGAGACTAAACATATGGATGGGGTAAATGGATCCTGGTGGTATCTCTTTACCCATTTACATCATAAGAGGCGCACAACCAAATACTCCAACAATACTATTATCCTTCCTCTAACTCACCCATGATCTATAAATTAGTACCCAAATTGGTGCTAGTATCCCTTAATTACAACAATCCCCTATAAATTTGATATTTAAAAACATACCCTTAAAAAGGAAACATATTTTAGCTGCTAGATTTTGCTTAAGTACCTTTCGAATTGAACTTCTATTTGAGTTAACAATATTCAACCCTACAGGAATAAGGTGAACTATGTCTAGAACTTCTTCAGGACTTAATGTGAAATTATATGATAGAAATGACAAAGTGTTATTCTTGGTGACAATTTTAATGGTTACTGGTCAAAAAGTTCAGCACTCTTATCTTATTTCATGAGTATGTTTAGGAAAGGCTTTCTTCCTTCTAGTACGTCCGACGATAATGCTAACATAGGTAGCGTTATTGAAGGATACACTGCCAACATATTGCCTTAAAGATCGAACTCGTTGACCTTCACAAAACAGATGGGAGGACCAACGAACCATTGGAGTTCAAATTCTTTCGGATCACAAATTATTCTTCAGTTTACACCCTTTTCTCCTTTTAATACATGACTTAGGGAGTAACTCATATATGAGCCACCGAAATATTAGAGCCAAGCAACATGGCACTATCTTTCTTTTCCCTAATTCACGCATGCTTCAAATTGGAAATTTTAATCAACAAATTAGTACCGAAATCGGCAGAAATACTCCTTAATTACAAGAGATGTTGGTTACCAGAGAAGTTACCTCCCACAAGTGACTTGTAGCAACAACCGGAAGCTCCATGTAACGATACATTAATGGATTGTGTTAGTATAGGTGTGCACTGTGGGAGACATTTTCGTGTTTGGATCTTGTAAACCCTCTCGGATCCGGGTTCCCGTTTACGCCACATTTGCAATATAACATTCTCTATTATCACATTAAGTACATGAAGATCAGGGAAAATTTTTCGCGTTGCTATTTCTATTGTGTATGACAATCACATCCATTCAGCATTGTATCAACCATAGAATAAAACATTTAACAAGTGCTACAAACATTTCTTTTTCATTAATTATCATATGTATACAATATGTACATGGAGTCTGACAGTACATACAGAAATCCCAAAATTTTTGAGCAGAAGAGAAAGGGAGCATAATACATCATAATTTGAATAAAAAACTAAAACAGAAGTAACATACCATCTGGTATACACACTGTCTTCTGAAGTCATCAACCCGCACTACGCTAAAGGCTCCTTTCCTGCCATGTGTGTAAGGAAGAAAAGACGTCAGCGGGCACTGGTACTTCTCATAAACTTTTAAAAAATAAATCGGCATTTTATATGTTCAAAAGCAAGCAAGTAGAAGGGTGGAACAAGTAAAGTGTACATCTACTTGCGTAAGTAAAAAGGTTTTCAGACTTGTAAGCATCTCCCATAAGCACCCATTATTCCAACATTTTTCATATATAACAAATTTATTTTGTAATTAACTGTTCATAATTGTATGAGTGTATGTATATATATATATATTATCATATTGACCAGATATCACATCTGTGTATTTTGACGATGTGAAAGATGGAACTGGATTGTTTATGGATTTACTTGATTCTCAAGTCTAATGGATAGTCATTTCCTACCAACAAAACTTTTGATTGTAACTCTCCAAATCTCAACTTCAACTGTCTCAAATGCAACTTTAGATGACTTAGATGTAGATATGGATGATTTAGATTAGAAATGCCAAGGTCTGCTGACGAAAGAAAAACTCAAGCGGTGAGGTAGCCTACAAATGGCTCTTCCGTCTCACCCTCTAATTGGAAGTGCGGTCCAATAGAGGGATAGGTCTACTCCAAAATTACGCCACTTAGACGGGTGAGAGAGACCCTTCGGAAAAGTCGCTCTAGAAAACGACCCGACTAGCACGGGCGAACAAGCTCATACGTAAAACTGAAAACCGAGGATCCCCCGCCTGTGTATCCTAAAACAAAGGGTCAACGGAACTAGTCAAAGTCGGGATCCCAATGAGGAGTAAAAAATACTGCGAGCTCGCGTAAAAACCGTAAAAAGGATTGGGATCCTAGACCCGCGCACTTGGCGGCCGCTGCCCGAACTGGGCTTCCTATCTCCTGCCCAGTTGAGGGTCACCGCGCCCTCGTACAGTCTGGTGTGAAAGTCACCAAGACCGGCATGATTAACTGATATCACTAATTAAGCATTTAACTTTTCTTACTTGACTACTTATTTCTGTCTTAAATATTTTTGTGAGTGATTGCAGGATTCTAAATTTTTTTATTAGAATCACTATTCTATAGAGACACCTGATTATAGATTAAGATATATTAACTCAAGAGGTAACATGTTAAGTTAGGTGTTAATCCAACTATACCCATGTAATACTTTTTATGTGCTCAAACATTTCATACTTCTAACATTTATGTATATATATGTATTTATTTACTATCATTTAGGAAGCATCTTTTACAGTGAGTAAAATATGATGGGACATCATATGTTATGCCATAATTGTCAAGTATTCCAACTTCCATATTCTCTGCTGACTACTCTCTAAGGTGTTATTCTAAAATCTATGGGGATTTCATGAATTAAATAAATTTTATGGTTTAGTTCTCAATTTGTTAAATATTAAGTAATGATACATGATTTGAAGCCATTTAGGTGCAATAGTATCATTTAATATGCCCGTTTTAGCATGCATTGATGTGTACATATTAAGTCCATAGTATATAATGAAAACTTCGATGTACTAACGCCAGCATCTTGATAGAAATCATATTTCAAATAATCTCCATCCGATGGAAAAAATCCAAGTATGTTATTGGAGACAGCTTTATCTGTCTAACAATTTCCAGAGAATAACTGTTAGATTAAATGATACTCTTCTGTGTTATTCCATAGAGCCCTTGGGTCTCTTATATAGAGAGAAAACCCTTGGGTAAATTACATAGACGTAAATGAGATAAATAGAAAATACGCAACATAACGTAAACCTCTACACATGACATAACGTAAACCTCTACACCCCCCCTCAAGATGGAGCATAGATATCAATCATGCTCAACTTGGAAGAACATCTCTGGAAAAGGTCCTCTGAGCAATGGTTTGGTAAATATATCAGCAGTCTGGTCCTCTTAACTGACGTGTGAGGTGGAAATCAAGCCCTTCTGGATCATGTCTCTAGTATAGTGACAATCTACCTCGATGTGCTTCGTTCTTTCATGAAAGGTTGGATTGCTGGCAATCAACAATGCTGCCTGGTTGTCACATTGAAGATTCATGGGCAAGGAGACATTTACATTCAAATCTTCTAAGACCGCTCGAACCCACATCATTTCTGCGCTTGCTTGTGCCATAGCTCTGTATTCGAATTCAGCACTGGATCTCGCTACAACCGTCTGTTTCTTGCTTTTCCAAGAAACCAAAGAGCTTCCTATGAAGATAGCAAATCCAGAAGTAGATTTACGATCCTTTGGACACCCTGCATAGTCAGCATCTGCACAAGCTGAAACAGACAAATCTGTATCTTTTCTAAATAGCAACCCTGTGCTTGGGGAAGACTTCAGATATCTCAATATCATATACAAGGCACCCATATGAACTTGCCTAGGCTGCTCCATAATTTGACTCACCCGGTTTACTGCAAAAGCAATATCCGGTCGAGTTATGGTAATGTATAGCAGCTCACCCACCATCTCTCTGTATCTTCTTTTGTCCACCTCTTCGGTATCATTGTCGTACAGGTTCATGCTTGGGTCCATAGGCGTACTTGACGGTCTGCATTCATCCATTCCTGTTTCAACCAGCAGGTCTGTAACATATTTCCTTTGAGTCATTACCATTCCTTGTGCATTTCTTGCAAACTCTATCCCCAAAAAGTATCGTATCGTGCCTAGATCCTTCGTAATAAACTGACTTCCCAACAGAGATTTGGTCATCTCGATTCCCTGAGCATCATCTCCTGTAACCAGAATGTCATCAACATATACCATGACTACAACCGTACCTCTAGGAGTCTTCTGAATGAACAATGAATGATCTGCATTCGATCTCTTGAACCCCTGTTGTTCAATCAGCTGGGAGAGCTTCTGGAACCATGCCCGTGGACTCTGTTTAAGGCCATAGATAGCCTTATGAAGTCTGCACACCATCTGAGTCTCCCCCTCAGCAGCAAACCCCGGTGGCTGCTGCATGTAGACTTCCTCCTGTAGATCACCATACAAGAATGCATTCTTGACATCAAGTTGAAAATGGTCCAGTCACGTACCACAACAACAGCTAGAAGGATGCGAAGAGTGGTGTGTCGAGCCACTGGTGAAAATGTATCCAAATAATCAACCCCATAGGTTTGGGTAAATCCACGTGCTACAAGTCTGGCCTTCTACCTGTCGAGACGCCCATCTGCACGATATTTAACCGTAAACACCCACTTTCTACTCACCACAGAGGCACCAGGAGGAATGGGAACTAGAGACCAAGTCCTGCGAGACTGTAAGGTACACATCTCCTCTTCCATAGCTAGACGCCAGCAATCAATCTTCATGGCTTCTTGGAAGGTCCGCGGAATCTCGACCGAGGAGAGCTGCTGCAAATCTCTGGAAATCACCACTGAGGCGATGGAAAGACACCTGAGACGCTAGAGGATATGATGCACAGTGTCTTTTCTGCTTCCTATGAGCAATAAGACGATCAAGATCATCTATCACTGTGTTGACTGGCGGATCCTCCCCCTGTAGCAAAGTCTCCTGTACCGGTTTGTTATTTAATCCATCATTGGTGATAACATCAGAACATACCTGAGGCGTGCTGGATGGTTGACGTGTAGCTTGAGCAGGCCCAGATCGTCTTATGTAGAACTTAGGGAGGGGTACAATCGGAGGTGGTGGTGGTGGTGATGTAATGGACTCGGATTGACCCAGGCTTGGAGGTGGAGGCACATAAATATTAGTATCCGTGGGTGTGGAGGAACCCAACCTGTCACCTGCAAGGGAGAAGTACATGACAGGTTCGAAAAATGTAACATCAGCATTCACATAGTACTTGTCATGAATGGGGTCATAGCAACGATATCCTTTCTGTGTCCTTGAGTAGCCCACAAAAACACACTTGATAGCTCTAGGAGAGAGCTTGTCAAGTCCTGGAGACAAGCGGTGAACAAAATCGACTGTGCCAAAGACACGAGGTGTAAGTGAAAACAAGTCCTTGTCGGAAAAGAGAACAGAGATAGGAGCCTTTTCCCCAATAACAGTAGAGGGCATGCGATTGACCAGATAGCATGCCGTGAGTACAACATCCCCCCCAAAAGCTAAGGGGGCACAACTCTGAATAAGTAATGTACGAGCAATATCAAGAAGGTGTCGATGTTTTCGTTCTGCAACTCCATTTTGTTGAGATGTGTATGCACATGTAGTTTGGTGGATAATGCCTTTGGATGAAAGAAATCGAACAAGAGACCGAGTGCAGAACTCCAATGCATTATCAGTACGTACATACTTAACAGTAGACGAAAAAACATTTTGAACTTCATTTATAAGATTTTGGATAACACTTCCTGCTTTTGATTTATTTTTAAGAAGAAAAGTCCAAGACACTTGAGAAAAATCATCAACCACAACAAGATAAAACCTATGCCCCTGATGGTCTGGGACACGACTCGGACCCCAAATATCGATATGAAGTAACTCAAATGAGGAGCCACTGCTCCGACCCTGACGACTCGGAAAGCTAGACCGATGGTGCTTTCCTAACTGACATGCTCCACAACGAAATGACGAATTCGGGGAGATCTGAGGCAGGAGGTGACGCATTTTCTGTAGCGGCAGGTGACCAAAGCGAAGATTCCATGTATATGGAGAGACAGAACCCTGAGAGTGTAGTGAGACGCCTGCGTAAGAGTTCCGGACAAGACGATAGAGGCCATTGTGCTCAGAACCACAGCCAATCACCCTGCCCGTTAGTATGTCCTGAAAAATGACAGAAGATGGATCAAATATAGCACGACAGTGCAAATCTTTTGTAATCTGACTAATTGATAATAAATTCATGGAGAATTTTGGTGCATGTAGAACATCCTGTAATTGCATAGAGGGCAACAGAACAGTCTCCCCCTGACCGATAATAGGGCAATGAGTGCCATCAGCTATGAGTACGGAGCGACCAGACGGAATAGCTCTATAGGACTGCAGAATATCTCGATCACGGCAGAGATGATGTGTGGCTCCAGAGTCAACAATCCAACCTGATAGATCATGATTATGATAGGAAGCAGAAGTACTACCTGAGGTACTGGCAGGAGCAGAAGTACTAGCTGACGCAGAGGCCGCAACATCGGATGTATCAACACCCTCTGATGATGACTGGGGCATAATATCACGAAGCCGTGCTACTAGCTCCTCGAACCTGTGATCTGAAGTAGCTGCTGGTGGACCCTGAACATGATCAGCAACACGTGCAGAAGGAGGAAATCCATGCTTGGAGTAACATGTATCCTCAGAATGGCCAGTTCGACGACAAAAGGAGCACGTCAAACGCACACGACCTCCACGTCCACGGCCACCACTTCCTCTGCCACGAAATGAAGATGAAATACCTCATCCTCTGGAGACCGCCATTGCCGAAGGCGGTGGGGTCGCTGCGCTGGAGGGAATTGAGATACGACTGAGCCTCCTGTAGACTTCCTCCATCGGAGGAATAGTAGCATCTGCGAGGATCTGAGAGCGGGCTGCCTCGTACTCTGGATCAAGGGCAGCAAGTAAAACGCCTACCATAGTGACGTTGCGGAACGTCTTCTGCTGTTCGGGGGTGGCTGTGAGCGGGATGGTGCTATATAACTTCTCGAACATCCCACGGAGGGACGTGTACAGAGAATGAAGAGGCCTCCCATTTTGCTTTGTGGTAAAAATATCATGCTGCAACTGCAGCATCTTTGTCTCGTTCCGCATCTGAGAGTATGTAGTAGCCAGAATATCCCACATCGCCTTTGCGGTGGGTTGATGGAGGACATCATTAGCGATCTCCATCGTGAGCGTGCCTGACAACCAGACCTTGGCATACGCATCGTCAGCCTCCCATGAGGCATATATCCCTGTCTTCTCCAACGGTTCATCTTCAATAAGAATATGCTTCTTACCACATGACTTCATAAGACTCAGGAACTGCATAGCCCAGAGTTCGTAGTTTGTCCCATCCATTTTGACGATTGGTGCCGAACCTTTAAAGGCACCTATGGAGGGCATATCAATCTTTTGATCTGACATGATGCCGGAGAAGAAGACGTTGGGATGAATGACAAATAACGGTTGTCTACAGAGACTGGATCGGATTCAAGTGCATATGTAGATGTTATGCACTTGAACCCATAGATGAAGAAGTGTTTCCTGAGAAAGGAGGGCACAGGGAAGAGTTACGATGACCCCAACGATAGAGGGACTTGGCTGGAGAGGTCCTCAGCGAGGGAAGACCTCACGGGCTGGGGCGGCGCCGAGTTGGTTGTGCGGCGGCTGGGAGGGTTGCCGCAGTGGAGAGGGGCGGCGGCTGGGACTGTTTGCGCGGGGAAGGGGCGGTGGCTGGGGGTCCTCGGGAGGAGAGGCGGCAACGACTAGGAGCCTCGGGCGGAGAGGCGGCGACGGCGGGGGGGGGGGGGGGGGGGGTGGAAACCAACAAACCCTAGATTAGGGTTTTGGCTCTGATACCATGTTAGAGTAAATGATACTCTTCTGTGTTATTCCATGGAGCCCTTGGGTCTCTTATATAGAGAGAAAACCCTTGGGTAAATTACATAGACGTACATGAGATAAATAGAAAATACGCAACATAACGTAAACCTCTACACATGACATAACGTAAACTTCTACAATAACCAATAGTTAAAATAACTAAGATCTTAACTATTGGCTCCACACTTGTTTTACTTTAAACGTAATACTAGTAAGAACCCCCGAGCGTTGCACTGGAAGGAACGTTTGATATAAAAGAGACTAATATATTTCGTCCAAAAAAACAAAGATAAATTAACCTACAATAACGAATATTCTTTGTTGCTATAAATTTAACAACACAGTATAAAATAAAGAATACTAATATTAAAATAATCTTTGTTAAGGCGATTCATTAACCGAGACGTTTGTCTTTTTACTATTGACCTTTTAAATTTATTGTACTCCCCATGAAATATTAACGTTATGTAAACTATCTTTTTAAAAAAATTTACACTTATTCTCCCATCATCTTCGTATTATTGATACGTAAATTTATACCTAAATTTACACTGTAGATTCTAGTAACCTTCAAATTTTATACGTTCATCAATGTTGCTACGTAATACATCAAAAATTTAATTGAAATCATAGTGTAATGATGAAAAGATAAGGATGGTAATTGTATTAATTTGCTTACTTATAAATATAGAAGATCAAATTTGATATAGATAGAAGCATTTTTGCCGCAAATATGGTATTTTATTTTCTAGCAGATTCAACAACATAGGAGCATAAACAATCTCTCATTTCATGTTGTAGACACAAGCATAATGAACTAATAGAGATAATACAACAATGTAGTTGTAGTTTAGTTTAACTGTGGATTGTCATTTACGATCAACAAAGAGCATTGACATTTTTAGTTAACATATTTAAATCAAAATAAGCACAACTCTTAATAAAATAACATACCATCAAAGCTGTAAATAGTTCTTGAAAGACTATCATGCAAAATATAGAAAATTCAGCAAGAGAGTTCGTAGATGATGGATGAGTTTGCTGGGCATCTTGGTATTTGCCACTTAACCTTGACCTCTACCTCGCGAAAGGGTGCATGAGCTTTGACCAGTATGATTTACTTTTCTTCCTCGCTAGCATGCATTCATGTCGAAGTGCAACATATCAACAAAGAAGAACTAATGTGCTATTGCAATGTTCTGATGAAACAAAAGTTTAATGTGCGCCATGTGTGTGCACTTTTTCGATCCCTTGGAAACCATATGCCCTATAAGATATGACTTTTCTAATCACCATAAATGGTACAATGGCAATATGGCTTACAAATAGTTGGTCTCAAAGTACATCTTAAATAGTCACAATTGGTAATTTGAAACAAACATTACCTTAGAATTCCATGTATAACACAGGTTGGAGTCCAAGACATGATTTGTTGTCCTGCTACTGGTTTGGAGCCATTTGATGCCTGCTGCGAACTCATATTTCAACCAAAGATACGCTGAAAAGATTTAACCATAGCACGACTGATGAATACAACAAAAGCTAATATTTAGAAATATGTAATCACATCTCACATCATGTATAAAATGACTCTACAGTTGCAAGTGCGATCACCTCGCTATAGCACTTAGCCACAGTCAAATGAACAATGCCTGCTCTACAGTCAATAATACAAAGATAGATGCTGCAATAAACAGGCCAGATGTCTCCGAAATGATGTTTTAATTTTAATATAAACTGTTGGCAATTAGATTAATTATATCGTATTCAATAACAACGCTAATGGCAAAGGGTAGATTATTGAGAATCATGGATTCACAGAAGTATGATGTGTCTTACATCAACTTATACTGAAAGTTATATAAGATAACATGTTTTACATCAACTAATACTGATAGTTATATAAGATATAACACAAGAAAGAATATGCATATTTTAAATAACAAATTACCTATGTAGTCGAGGCGCCAAACGCTCTCTGTATCGGTGTCAACTGTAAGGAAAATCAAAATGTATCAAATCTAATATTTTGATCTCTATACAATCAAACACTCATGTTTACCCAAAGTAAACACATGACTTGTACACTCATATTAATATTCAATACTTCTAACGTAAAACCCATGTCAGTTCAATAGTGATAGGACTTGTACCTCGTGGGAGATGAGAAGCAACAGCTGCCGCAGAAGGTTTACGAAAAAGTGCAAAAAAATATTAAAGATAAACCTCCATGCATATAGGGAAGCTTTAACATCAAATCCCAACAGATAGTCAGATAGTGACATAGTTCATCCATACCTCTAATGTGAGATGAGAAGCAGCGATGAGAAACATCAATAGTCCAGGAAGCTTCTTCAAACAACACAATCGGAAATAGTAAAGAGAGAGCTTCATACATAGTGTAAGATAGAGGGGAGTTTAAATGGTTCTTATCGGAAAAGAGCTCATCTCTTCAATAGCTCTCTCGTGCTCTACTCCTGAGCACACTCACACATGTGTTGTCCATTTGTGCACAATCTTATTGTTTTCCAGCATTGCACGAGAACTATCATCAATCAATATAGTGTATCTCTTAAAATTATTTGATCTTCCGAGTCTTCATATATCATGCCATTATCTCTTTTTATTTGTGTCCCCGTTGGACACACCATCACCAGGCAATCGTGCACCGACGTGTCTAGTTGAATATGGGAATGGTGTCCAGGCTCTCTGAACTGAGCTTGCCAGTGCCATGGCCCTCCCCATTGAAGCAGGATGCCACGAACTCGAGGGTGCAATTCGTTCGAGTCTGCTTTGTTTGAGCAATGAAGAATATCTATGTGATGTAAGACAAAACACTTACATGATGCTGAAGGTCGTGATGTCGACATCCTTGAAGCTATCTACGACGAGTTCCTCCTCGGTCGCTGACGACGAAGGTGACGTGCCGATCGGCGGAGCCGATAGCTACCACGTATGCAGATCGAGTTTAAAGAGGAACCACCACCTGACGATGGCCGTGACTTCGACGAGCGAGCGATCGGATTCCGAGAGAAATGGAGATGAGAAGGGCGAGGGATAAGCCGATGAACACAGAGGGGTGATGGATATGCATGGGGAAATAGAGAGCATCAAGTAGGAATGTACGATGTATCTTGCGGGGGAAGGAAGATGGATGGATAAGGATAAGAGAAATGAGCACTGCATGGGGCATTAAATTAAATATTAATATATTGTTGTATATCTCCTCGACGCATCTCGGAATCACAGGAAGGTTATATAAAATCAGATAGGCTACAGTTGCTGCTACAGTTACAACCCCACGAGCTTTAACATATAGTATGATTGGTGTTGACTTCGAGGCTGAGCAACACACGTTTATCGGTGCATGTTATTGTATACATAAAAATATTCTTTTATCTTTTGTCAAATCATGATATAAGTAAGTGTATATATATAATCAACAATTTACGGTATGATACGTTACTGTATCCAGAGAATCGAATCCAAGATTTCCTTTACCTTTTGTTGAATTATAATATAAACAATTATATACGAAGCAGTTTACAGTATTCAATGAATTGTATTCTAGAAAATTTTCTTTTATCTTCTAATACAAGTTTTCTTGTTAGAATTGTTTTTATATAGCAATCCAACAGGAAATCCCAAAATTTATCCAATTTAGGAATCAACAAACAATATTAATTGAAGAAACTAAAATTCAATATCTAATGATTTCTAATATCTTTAATCAAGTATGTATAAAATAGAGATTAAGCTAAAATCGGTGGATCTCTCCTTTTTATATATGTGCATGTATGTATATATAGCAGACATCAAAGAATCTAATTTTTTAGCTGATTGCATGATATAAGGAAAAGGGAAATCCACTTGTGAGAACACTTGCAATGGCAGCAAGAAGAGGGCATGGGAATTGTACCTATAATTAGATCTTTAAAACTTGCATGCAAGTGTTTACTCAGTTGCTGGAATTTTGGCCAGCAGTTCACTAAGAAAGGAGCAGCTTTAATAGGACAGAAACCACCATGGTTTGGAGCAGGTGCAAGCTTCGGCAGCAACTGGGGGGTGGGTGCTTGAAACTGGATAAACGGCAGCAAAAGATTGGAATGTTGGGGCTCTCCTCGTTGAAGATGGAATAAAAGAGAGAGGTAGGGTTGGTTGGGTTTTAATAAATTAAGAGAAGGCTCTATAGCTTGACAAGTGGAGAATAAGTGAAGCGGAGTGTTTAAAATTTAGATTAGGTGGCTGTAGATTTTTTTTATTTTTTTCACTGACTGACAGCCGTCTGCTACTGAATTTAAATTTTGAATTATTATATATATATATATATTGTTTTCTCTTATTTATTTTACACTTAAAAAAAACTGTACGCGCACCTCGGGTCTCGGATTTTGACGCGCAATTTCTCGTTTTGACCGTCTCGGAACGGCGATCAATATGAGTATAATATTGTATACTTTTGATCGGGTTTTGACGCCCGAAATTTTCGAGATACGGTTTTGGTTTGGGTTTAAATTTTGTGATTTTAAAATATCAAATGACCTTCGATTGACGAACGGTCGATTCCGTTGTTCTTATTTCGTCGAATCGGATTTTTGAGTGGTCTCGATTCGTTTTGTGGCTTCCGAATTTACGTTGCGGCCTTTTTCGAACACGCATTACGGTGGGACCGATTTTTGGTCGATTTCGTCCGAACGACTTTTGATTCACGATCAATTGATCGATTTAAGTTGTTTGGCATTGACCAACAACTTTGTTGGGTTAACTGGACCCAAATCGGGGTGGGTTCGAGTTTGTGCGGATTCGGATATTATAGATCTTGAATATATTCATGCATAACACACCATTACAAGCTTTCCGATTCTGGTTTCATTCTTTCTATTGTGAGCCTCTTGTTACAGTCAATATCCTTTGTCAATCGTGTTGGTTGGTGTCGGTGATGGTCCTTGGGACATGATGAAAGAATTTGATGATAACATTCCTGAGCGCTCTTTTGATAACTTTCAGGTAATATAACCTATCTTATTGATATTTGCATTATATTTTCTAACTGCCATTCTCCTCCAATGATCTCTCAAGTAACTTTTGTTTTTCCCCATCTGACCAGTTTGTCAATTTCACTGAAATAATGGAGAAGAATACCTCACCGGCCAAGAAAGAAACTGCATTTGCACTTGCTGCCTTGATGGAAATTCCTTCCCAATACAAGGCAACTTTGGATCTGGGAATATTGGGGTACTATTTTGAGAGTATATTTTAGAGTACCCAAATTGAATTTTGATTTACCATTTGAAAAATCAATTTTTGAGTTCTCAAACAGGCGTCCAACAGGAAGGTCTCCACGAAGGGTTGCTCTTCCTCCCCCAATATTTAGCCAAACTGTGGCATCATCAAGTCAAAAAGCTTCTGAACAAACTTACTTGACACGTGAACCATCTAATTCTGGCTATACGCCACGATCCACTCCTAGTACATCACATTCCGCCTATACTTCAAGGGATAATCAGGTATTTATTTTCTATTTCTATATTTATATTAGGCTTCTTTTATATTAATTTTTTGTTTTTTTTGGTTCATCATCTTTTCCGTGTTCAATAGTTGAATGTACAATCAAATCTTCCAATCAGATTGGCCTTTCCTTATTCGATTTTTAGGAATTACAAGGTATACTAAATCTTAGGAATTTCAGGATCTCTTTGGTGCTGGAGCAGTTATGTATTTTAGCTAGAAAGTTTGATCTTATTGTGTCTTATACTATTAGTCCCATCTTTGCTATTGTGGGTTTTGTCTGAGTATTGTGGTACATGATAATGGCCTTGCACTCCTTAGCTTGTTGAGAAGAATGTATGAATGTGTGAGCCCCATAAAAGTAAATGAAACATGAAAGCATAACTTTTTACATGAGATATGTCATGGTGATTGTATACATTGAAATCTATGGTACTTTTTAAATCTGCTCTACAACACTGACTCGTAAGAGTTGCGGAAGTATACAAATAGGGTTGTGCATGCCTAGATTGTCAGACAATTTACACGCCTCAATATAAAAATAAAGTCCCACAAAAATTCAATAGACAAAATCCGTAACCATATAATCTTATAGCTACAGAATATGAAAACTAGACAATCAATTTGGATAAACCACAGTGAAAAATCCCATAGGGAAAGACATGACACGTCAACTGCCGTATTCTTCACTTTTTTTACAATTTAAAAGAAATATTCAGAATGTGAGGAAACATGGATAATCAAAATTAAATCAGCCACAACATCAAATATCTTGATAAACAATTGTCCATGAGTATTTACAAGAGCGTGCATACCATAAATCTTTTTGGACCACAAGATTATTGTAGAAAGGACATGCACGCATCTCTCTTTTCTATTTGATTATTTAGTTTCATTGAACTTATAGATATGCCTTGAATCCTAACCATAGTTGAAGAACTATTTTTCTGCACTCTTCACAGGAAGGGCGAACAAATCCCATCATGCAATACGGGGGTTTCATTGGTATCTGATTGTACTGGAAGTACTTTATAAAGTACTTATGGTTAGGGTTCGGTGTATCCTCAATGTTTTTACCTTTTCCATATAGTGAAATTGATCTCTACTGCCCAAAAACATATCCTAGTAATGGATGAACCTTATAAATCTGTGTACATGTGTGTTAGCTTGTTTGACTTGTGCTTGTTTACTTTCGCTACTCGCAAGTAACTGATACCCGAGCATCAGGTTCTTCCGAATTAGCGAGTGATGACACCGTACGATCTAAATATCAAGAAAGTCATAAGAAGGAAAAGATTTAGTGAATGAAAGATCAAGATGCGTGTCCTTTTCAAGTAGTAGGGCATATGGGCATCGTTGGACAAGGAGAGGGCAAAGGAACTCAAACCCTCCGAGTTAATGGTGCAAGGAGAGAAAAAGCATTCTACCATCATACTATGTCTGAAGAATGAACTTATTGTCATTGTTGCTGATGAGACAACTGTGGAAGGACTGTGGTTGAGACTCGAAGGTCTATAAGTGATGAAGTTTCTAACCAATAAGTTGTTGAGGTAATATTTATTTTCTCTCTGCATACAAGAAGGTACTTCTCTTAAGGGATATCCAGATTACTTAAATACATTGTTAATAGATTTAAGAAAAGCAGATATTAATATAGAAGATGAAATTATTGCCTTTATTCTATTAGTTTCACTCCCACTTTCACATGAAAATTTTGTTCAGTCTTTTATCGACATAAGAGAAGAGATGACCCTAGAGGAAGTTCATGCGAGTTTGCTCAAGCGTGAACTTCAACATATACTACCAGCAAGTATGACTCTCGAGTTATGGGATCGGCCATGACTCATGAGAAGAGTCATGTTGATTTTGGCAATGCGAAGATTGGAAAGAAAAAGTCTAAGTTGAAGAATTACAATCCTAAAAATATCTACAATTTAAGAAATTAGGACACTGGAAGAAAGACTGTCCAAATAAGAAAGCGAAGGCCACAATTGTTGTAGTGGCTCAGAAACATGCATATATTTGAAGATGATATGATCTTAATCATTACTGATCAAAGGTTGACTGATTGGACACTTGATTCAGGATGTTTTTACCATATATCCCACAATGAATATTAATTCTCCACCTATGAGAAGATATATGATGGAAACGCCATCATGGAGAATGATGCGCCATGCAAAAACATGGATTGCTCTGTGAAAATCAAGATGCATGATGGAGTGGTGAGGATAGTGAAATGAGTTTGTAATGTTCCTGATCTGAGAATGAATCCGATATCCCTTGGAGTTTTGGACTCGAAAGGATATATGTATAGTGGTAAGGGTGAAGTCATGCAGGTTGTCAAAGGTGGGTAGTTGTTATCAAGGGTAACAAGCAAAATACCTTATATGTCATGCACGAGTCTATAATTATGAGTTCAGTTGCAGTGGCATCCCAAGGAGTGAAATCAGAAACATATTTGTGGTATATACCACTGAGGTACATGAACTAGATGGGGATGGATATCCTCACATAAAGAACTCATTGGGAATCTCAAAGGATCCCAAGAGAGCTCCCGAAAACAAAGACGGAATAACCCCTGGAGTTCTATAAGTAATGTATGCTTCAAAAACAACACAAGAAGCAGTTCGGTAAAGCAATTCATAGGACGAAGGAGATTCTTGACTACACTCATTCTAATTGTTGGGCCCCTTCCTAGGTTCCATCTTTGCGTGTGCCATGTATTTCCTGTTTACAATTAATGATTATTCTAGGATGGTTTCGATGTTCATGATGAAGCATAAGAGCAAGGCATTTCAGACAGTGGAAGATCTGGAAATCCAGACTTCTAAGAAGGTCAAGCGGTTGTGTATTGTGGAAAAGAGAGACAAATAGGATATGTATTCCATAGGGCTAGGGTCTCTTATATAAAGAGAAAACTCTAGAGAGTACAGGAGGAAAAATACATAAATACCCCTGAGGGGTTACGGAACCCGAAGGGTTAAGTGTTACGGAACCTGAAGGGTTACAAACATAATTGTAATATAATAATTCTTACACTCCCCCTCAAGTTGGAGCATATCTGTCGATCATGCCCAACTTGGATACTAAGTACATGAGGTGTTTCCTTGGAAGAGCCTTTGTGAGGATGTCTGCAAGTTGAAGTTCAAAGGAGATGTGTGGAGTGCAGATTCATCATCCTCGTACTGCATCACAAATAAAATGGAAATCAACTTCAATGTGTTTTGTCTGCTCATGGAAAACTGGATTGGTGGCGATGTACGTGGCAGACTTGTTGTTGCAATATAAGGGTACATAAGTGGCGACTGACATGCCAAGTTCTATTAGGAAAGAAACAAGCCATGTGATCTCATATGTGGCCTGAGCCATTGCCATGTATTCTGCTTCCGCATTGGATTTGGAGACCATTGTCTGCTTCTTGCTTCGCCAAGTGACAAAGTTATCCCCAACAAACATGACGTATCATGTAGTGGATCGACGATCCTCATGAGAGCTAGCATAGTCAGAATCTGTATAGGCGGAGATATTAGTGTGCCCATTCACCCCCATAGAAGAGTCCACGTCCGGGAGATTCCGTTAAATATCGAAGGAACAAAAGAACATCCTGCCAGTGACTGTAAAGAGGCTTCTCCATATGCTGACTGGCTCTGCTCACCTGGCCTAATAAGAGTGAGATAGAGTAATTTTCCCACTAAGCTTATGTATCGTGTTGCATCCTCAAAAGATGGATCAGTAAATGCTAAATACTTTCTCACTTCTGCATGCATGCCAGATGGCTTGTATCCAAGAAGTCTTGCCTCAGTTAGAATATCGAGGCAATACAAAATAACGTAGTTGGCCGAGATATTTCGTGACAAAGACCTTCTGGAGGAAGGTCTTGGTCTCCTGAATACCATCTACATCATCTCCTATGATAACCATATCATCAACATAGACAACAAGGATGATCGTACCGGTAGACTGTCGTCTAACGAAGACAGAGTAGTCAGATGTTGTCCTATGAAAACCAAGTGTGTTGATCTTTGTAGTGAGTTTGTCAAACCATGCCCTTGGGCTCTGCTTCAGGCCATAAATGGCCTTGCGTAGTCGACATACATGCTTCCCCTCGACTACATATCCTGACGGTTGCATCATGTAGACCTCCTCCTCAAGATCACCATAAAGAAAGACGTTCTTCTTATCAGGTTGATAAATGGGCCAAGCCTTGTTGGCAACGACAGAGAGAATGGTAAGTATCGACCCCATTCTGGCAACAAACGAGAAGGTCTCAAAATAATCAACTCTAAAGGTTTGTGTGAAACCTTTAGCAACAAGTCTGGCTTTCAACCTGTCAATAGAGCCATCATACGACGGTTTAGTCGTGAAGACCCATCGACAAGCCATAGGACGAACTCTCGGGGGACATGACACAAGATTCCACGTGCCCCGGGAGGTAAGTGCATCCATCTCCTTATCCATGGCATGTCGCCAACCATGATACTGCATTGCACTGAAATGATCTCTTGGAACAGAAATACCATTCAGAGCATCTGCAAATTTCTTCATATCTTGATAAACCATCTGTAGAAGTAAATGTGACATGGGGTGATACATACATTGCCTTTTTTGCTTGCATAGAGCTATAGGAAGCTCCCCAGGTACATCTGCGACCACAATGGTGGGAGAACTCGAAGTGGTCATATCATCCTGAGTAAAAGGGACATGCAAAGGTACAAACATCGGTGTAGAAGGTATAAAGGTATGCTGGCGAGTATATACGATTGGCGGAGGAGGGAGGTCCAGAGGAATGTCACTCACAATCTGTATGAAATAACTTGTTTGCTCAAAGAAGGTGACATCAATAGACACATAGTATCTACGTCCAACAGGAACATAGCAGCGATAGCCTTTCTGGGTACGAGAGTACCCAAGAAAGACGCATTTGATGGCATGAGAGGATAATTTGTCAGTTGCATGAAAGTTATGAACAAAGGCAATAAAACAAAAAAATTCGCAGAGGTATGGGAAAAGAAGACTCAATAGGGTAAAGTAAGGAAAATAGAGTTGACCCTTTGAGAACAGATGGAGGAACACGGCTGATGAGATACACTGCAGTAAGGATAGCATCTCCCCAATATTATTTAGGAACACTCATTTAACTAAGAAGAGATCTGGCAACATTTAGCAAGTGTCAGAGTTTCCTCTCAGCTATACCATTATGTTGTGAGGTATATGGGCATGATATTTAGTAAACAGTTCCCTGGAATGCAAAGAAAGAGGTCAAGTCATGTTAGGTTAACTTAAGAGCATTGCCAGTACGATTGATCTTAACAATGCCAGAAAAGTAAGTTTTAACATATTGAAAGAAATTTCTGAGAATTTAATTAATCTCTGAATGCTCCTTTATTAGATATACCCAAGAAGATAGACTGTAATCGTCAACGAAAACTATAAAATAACGATAACCACTTAATGTGCGGATCAGACAAGGTCCCCAAATATCACAATGAACAAGATGAAAAGCAGCAATACTACGAGACTCAATACGAACTGGAAACGAAGCTCGATGGTGTTTCGCGAACTCACATGCCTCGCACTGAAAGGGCTTCAGAGCAGAGTTCAGGAAACATCATGGAGATAGCCTTGGTAAAGGGATGCCCAAGGTACAGATGCCATAGGAGCGAATCTTCAGAGATTGACGCAACACCAACAAAATTGGAGTCCGAGGGTATGCCAAGATAATATAGCTCGTTCTTCTCATGACCCCCACCAAAAATCCGCCTCGTCCGAATGTCATGAAAATAACAAGACTCGTCAAATATCACACGACAATGAAGCTCAACACATAGCTTGTGAATTGATAGCAAGCTAAGAGGAAAATCAGAAGCACAGTAAACCCCCAAAAGTCGGAGCTTGGAAGAGAATTCCATAGTTTTGACAGTAGTAATCGGTGATTGAATCCCATTAGCGACTCGAATTGACTTCACATATGTAGATGGTATGGAAGAGGTGAGCATACTACCTTCTCCAATAAGATGAGTAGAGGCAGTAGAATTAATAATCCAAGCTGGAGTAGGAGTGATAGCAGAGTTGGCTATTGTACCTGAAGGAGTAGCCAGAGCAGCAGTTGTAGTATTACTAGTGGTGGTAGGCCCTGGAGTCTGAAGGATCCGCATTAGGAGGGAGTAATCTGCATCATTAAGATGAACAGTCTTGCTATTGGAGATAGGCGATGCCTCTTCCACATCATAGGCATCCTCATAAGCATTATTGGCGTGATAAGAAGGTATACCAAACTTTTTCCAGCATCCTTCAGTCGGGTGGTTCCACCTACCACAATGAGTGCATGGAGCAGTAGAGTCTCGCCCATGACCACGAACAAAGTCACAACCTTGTCCAGATTCCCATCCACGACCACGACTTGGATCACGACCGCGTCCTCCTTGCAAGCCGTATATGCTTCCTTGCGTAGATGAGGAGATGTGTGCAAAGTTCTCTGTTAATGGTAAAATGGGAGGCTGAATAGTGGATGTCTCGAGCTCCTCAAGTCGGTCAAAGATGACCTTCATTGTTGGCAGTGTGTCTGATATAAGAAATTGCTCCTTCGCTGCATGGTATCTAGAATGCAGGCCATCAAGGAAGCAGTTTACCTGCCAGTCAGAATGCTCTTGTATTTGTTTGGTGCAACATGAGGGCTGGAATATTGCAAGCTCCTCATATGGACTGGAGAGATGCCTATAGTACTCGATGATGGTGGAATCTCCCTGAGATGCCGATTAGATTCGCCTGTAAATGTCTGCAAGATGTGAATTCGTCTTCTTCTGGGAGTATGTTTGCTCGAGATCCTCCCACATTTCCTTGGCCGAATTTTTGTAAAGAAGATTTGAGGCAATGTGAGCCTCAACACTGTTGGTGATCCAATTGATAACCAAATAGTTGTCAGTCTGCCAGTTGTCGTACTCTTTATTCTTTTCATCTAAAGGATCTTTAGTCAAAATGTAGAGTTTCCTCTAACCACCAATGAACACCATAAAAGATCGAGACCAGAGCACATACTTTTCTGTGCCTTTGAGTTTGATGGTAGTGCCTTGTGCCATAATATTCGTGGTCAAGGGCTTTATCTCGGTAGAAGAAGGCGTCATGGTGGTCTTAAGAATAGAAAGAAGATCCTGTGATCAACTAAGGATGCATATAAGAGCTAAAAGATGTCCTAGAACTCACGTTTGCCCTTGAAGAAGGGCTGAAAATCCTCAATGGACAACAAATCTGGATTCTTGGCAGTGGTCCGTGATGAATTTTGGATCTCCTAAGAGTCCTACAGTACCCGTAGAGGGTAGATGTGGTGCTGACGACCTTCGTAAGTCCCGAAAGTGTAGAGTAGAGCTAGCAGGAGAGTTGTGTGCCCCCTGACGGCACCGGTAGGTAATGGAGATGCTCCTTTGGGGTCGAGCTGCTGCACTGGAGGCGATTGGAGGGCCTTGCACGGAGCCCTAATTTAGGGAAGAGGGCCTGCACAGGCTTTTGCAAGGCTTGAAGGTAGCGGTGGGGATTTTAGGTAAGAACCCCTGTCTAGGATTGTTAGAAAATAGGAATACGGAAGCGAAAATGATAAACAGAGCATAAGATTAGTAAAAGATAAAACACGGAACACAAGATTTTTACGTAGAACCCTACTCCCTAAGGAAGGAGCGGGATGAAACCACAGGAGAAGCCCTCAAAGAGGCGGATATTCTATTGAATTTTCTCATCTGAATATAAGGGGTGTGGGGGTCTATATATATCCCCCACTGAGTCTCCACATCTCCAAACTGGTAAATGTGGGACTAAACTCTGGATGGGATAAATGGATCCTAGAGAGATCCATTTACCCATCTCCCATACATGTGACGCATATAACAAATACTCCAAACTTCCCCTCAAGCTGGTCCATGCAATGTTCAGCTTGGACAAACGGAAAGAAACTCAACTCACGCTACTTGACACTACATACAATATCAACTCAATGCACACAACTGTCGGCTGCTGTTGAGGACATTGCTTCTTATGTCGTGCATTTGAGGAGGACGAACGAGCTGGAGTGTGAGTTAACTAAATCTCCTCATCGGAGAGCATGTGTTATGAATCGCGCCTATCAGAGTCACTGCAACTAGAAATGAGTCTCCTTATCAGAGTACTTTAGTTATGGCGGACAACTGCTCAATCGCAGAAAAGGGTCGAACTGAAAAAATTGTAGAGTGCAATCCTCGTCAGAGTCCACGGTCGCTGGAGAATGGAGTCTGAAGAAGTCTCCTCGTCGGAGAACTGGGTCTTTCCCATCTGGCACAGAGAATGGTACTCTACTCTGGAACACCTATGATACCACATGAAAATCCTTGCCAACATGGCACAGGGAATGGTCCTCTACTCTTGAGACCTTATGGCTCACGTGAAAACTTTGGTCGAAACAACAAGAATGATGGGGACCACGGCAAAAGATGGCATACATGTGCACATCTGAAAAGAAGACTGCATACACGTGCGTGTCTGAAACTGAAGAATCGGAAGCTAAACGTCGAGTCTGAATGTCTGATCATTAGTAGAGTCTGGAAAATCTGGTTGGTCTGGGATCTGACATCTGAATCTACAACAGACTTGTAACTCTACATAATACTCCCCCTTCCTCCCATACATGTCGAAAAATGAGGCATCAACCAAGTTGGGAGAAGACAACAAAGATGGGGAGAAAAACCAAATAAATCAGCATTCATCAATTTTTTTTCTGGTTATTTAATTCATATTTTTTTAATATTCGTCATCAAATTTTTCTAAATAAGCCATATCATTTTTTCCCGACTTTTCACTATCTCATTTTTTTTGCAAATATTTTTTTCTTTTGCATACGATTTTTTCTTTGTACGTGCCTTCCTTTTTTTTTGAACAAACATTTTCTAAACTCGCACAACCCTTAGGGTTCCCAGTTGAACCCCTTCTCTCGAAAAAAAACACATCGCCCACTCGTGGGGTTTCTTCTTCCCGATCCGGCGGCAATGCAGGCGTGTGCGGATGGTTGGGGTTCCTCTACAATGCCGCCGATGATGGCTGCTCGGAGAGGTACGTGACGCCAAGGGACAACCACCTGAAGGAGATGCATCGATTAGAGAGTGAGCGGCTGGTTGGGGTTCCTCTACAATGCCGCCGATGATGGCTGCTCGGAGAGGTACGTGACGCCAAGGGACAACCACCTGAAGGAGATGCATCGATTAGAGAGTGAGCGGCTGATGGAGGAGAGCAGAGGGGCTCGCCACTTGGATATGCTGCCGCCATGGCCTCAAATTTCAGCGAAAATTCGGTCGAATTTCTGTCGAATATCGATGTCTAATCGAAATCGAAATTCGATCGAAATGACCGAAATGATCGAAATATGAGGATCCTAGTACAAAAAATGACCGAAATGACCTAAATTTCGGTCGAAATTCGACCGAAATTCCATTTCAGTCGGTCACCGAAATGGTGACCGAAATCGACATTTAGGGCCTTGGTTGTCGCTGTGCTGGAATGGCTCCGCATGGTTCGATGGGGGAGCCCTGCTTGTGTGTGCCCCCCAATGGGCACCTGTGCCTGGTCAAAAACCTCCGCCTGAAGGGTGTGCGGCTTGAGAAGGCACCGACTACGATAATCGTCTGGAGTGTTGAGTCACCCGCGTTGGATATGCGGTGTCACCTCCCTTCTTCGGCTTGTAGCAGCATGCTTGCAGGAGAATCGCCAACGACTGGAGTTCTGAAAGTTGCATCAGGAGTAGTTGCAAGAATGGAGGGCTGACAGACGCCTCTCGGAGCAACCGTGTGTGAGCATGGATGCAGCTACATGATGGATACCACTTGGAGGGTAGATGCTCCTCTTAAGCATTGAGAAGACTGCATCTTGGAGTGGAGATGTCGCCTTGCCTCCCTGATGTCACGTCGCCTCCCTGTTCTCATAGGCTTGGATTTTGTTGCACGAACTAGGGTTCCTAAAACCCTTGCCTGGAACCTGGAGGTTGAAGTGAGCCTTCGCCATATACGAGGCTTCAATGAATATGGAGTTGCCGAGCATGCTGATTCTCCAGAACTTGCGGTAACATCAAAAAAATTAGGATTTCCATAAGAAACCCTAGAAATTTCTTGACCAAATCAGCAAAACATGAATCAAATCTGGAGGATATATGACAATCTCCAGAACAAAAATCGAATCTCGAATAAGAACATAAAATGAATCCTTAAGAACAAATTCTCAAGAATCGACCCACTCTGATACCATGTTAGAAAATAAGAATACGAAAGCGAAAATGATAAATAGAGCATAAGAACAGAAAAAGCTAAAACATGGAACACGAGATTTTTACGTGGAATCCTACTACCTAAAGAGTGGGATGAAACCACGGGAGAAGCCTTCAAAGGGGCAGATATTCTATTGAATTTTCTCATCTGAATACAAGGGGTGTGGGGGTCTATATACAGCCCCCACTGAGTCTCCACATCTCTAAATTGGTAGATGTGGGGCTATACTCTGAATGGGGTAAATGGATCTTGGAGAGATCCATTTACCCATCTCCCATACATGTGATGCATATAACAAATACTCCAACAAGGACCGTAGCTCTAGTACCATGTGGAGAAGAGAGATGAATAGGATATGAATTCCATAAGGCTAGGCTCTCTTATATAGAGAGAAAACCCTAGAGAGTAGAAGAGGAAAAATACATAAATACCCCTGAGGGGTTACGGAACCCGAAGGGTTAAGGGTTATGGAAGCCGAAGGGTTACAAATATAATTGTAAATATAATTATTCTAACATGTACTAATAATGGTTTGGAATTTTCTTCTTTAGAGTTCAATGAGTTCTGAAAGGAGAGTATTGTGAGACACCATACTATCAGGGATACGTCACAACAAAACCGAGTTGCTGAAAGAATGAACACGATGCTTCTGGAGAGAGCAAAGTACATGTTCGCAAATGTTGGTCGTGGTAGAATATTCTAGGATGAAGTTGTGAATACACCTTATTATTTGGTGAATCATAGTTCTGCATCTACCGTTGACTGCAAGACACCCATCGAGGTATGGTCGGGTAATCATGATGATTGTTCAATTTTATTTGTCTTTGGTCTGCGCATTGAGTAAATGAAAGCTAAAATCAATGATAAAGAAAGGGACGTTTACAAGATGTCATGTAGGAGTGAAGGGATATAAAATATGGTCCCATTCTAGGAGTAAAATAATTGGCAGTATGAATGTCACCTTTAATGAGAATTTTATGCTTCTCTTAAGTGTCTTGTATGTTGTTTCGGGGACAACTTCTAGTCAAGAAAAAGACAAACAAGCAGTGAATGCATAGGATATAAGGCACAACTAGCTGTGAAATGATACAGTCAAAAAGTATGTATGGCCTAAAATGAGATATTATCTCCCATTTTAAGACATACATCCATCCGGGCGCAACTACCTCTTATAGTACATTGAGACTTTTAGCTGGACAAGCAGCATGGACCTCTTCACATATAGCGATGCAGACTATGCTGGTAGTCGTATGAATAGAAAAAGTACAAGTGGTATTTATCAGTTTATTGGCAATGCTTTAGTATCGTGGTTTTCTAAAAAGCAAAATTGTGTTGCACTTTCAACAACTGAAGCTGAATATATTGCAACACCTTTAGCTTGTTCTCAATTACTTTGGATGAGAAACACTCTCACATACTTTGGTTTATCTTTGTCCAAAAGTTAAATCTTTTTTTATAATACCAGTTTTATTAATCTTGCCAAAAATCCAATCAATCACTCTAGGACTAAACATATAGATGTTCGTCATCACTTTTTCGTAAACATGTCCTAAAGGGAGAAATCTGTTTGAATTATGTCTCAACAAACAAGTAGTTGGAAGACATTTTCACTAAACCATTAGCTATTGCTCAATTTAAGCAATTGAGAAGAGAATTGGGTTTTTGTACTTTAAAAATCTGATTAAATTTAATCTTTTCTCAACAACCCGATTGATCGATCATTTGGATTGGGTCAGCTCATTAATCGATCACATACAGTATCAACATGATCGATTAATTCATGCACGATATTTTTTGTTTTGATCTTGTCTCCTCAAATCTCACGCCACCTTGATTATCTCAACCACCGACTATATTGATTGACACCAAGCACACGCCAAATCACCCTTTTTACCTCAAATTCAAATTCCAATTTTGATTTTTTTTCAAATCTGAATTTCTCTTTTTTGGCACCTCTTCCACTTTTTATCTAAAGAGACCTCGCCCATTTGTTTCTGTTCACAACATAAACGAGTCCACAGAAAATTCCCAAGTTTATGAAGCTTTGAAGCTCCGGTTGATAGATCAACCTCAAACCCACGATCAATCATCTTTTGATTACTCAAACTTCTCTTAGTGACCGATCATATTAGTTAGTCAAGAAACGTTTTTGGCATTTTCATCTTTTCTGGATATTTCATTATTCTATCTCTATTTATCTTTAGTGAGATGACCATCTAAAAACCATTCAATTGCGAGTCATCCTTCTCTCATCGATCTGCTTGTGTCATTCACTCTCATCTCCGTCGCAGCTTGCCGCCCCATCTTATAGAGAATCTTCGCGGACTACTTTCCGACGAAGAGCCACATTTTCATGTGCAACAACCTCCACGCGATCTTCGTCCCTTCTATCTATCTAGGTTTTGAGAACTTGTACATTACGAGTATCTCACCCATCACTGTCCCCCACTTTTATGCTAACTTAAAGGTGACGTACGAGTCAAGAAACTACCGTCTTTATGTTTGTATTCATGATAGGTCATTTTGTATTAATGAACAAGTAATCTCGACTATTTTGAACTATTCCTGTGAAGGACCTATAGTGAACTGTTGGAGAAAATAAGAGTGCTTGCTTATTTCTGAGAACCCTAGGCTCTCTATATAGTAGAGAGGCCTATGGGTAAATTACATAAAGTAGACAACAGGAAAGAAAAATAAGAAGTACATATTAAATATGAAAAGACACATATCTTCACACTCCCCCTCAAGCTGGAGCATAGATATCGATCATGCTCAGCTTGGATGAACACTTCTGAAATGATCCCCTAGACAGTGGCTTAGTGAAGATGTCTGCAGTTTTCTGTCCAGAGCTAACATGGGAAGTAGATATCAATCCCTTCTGGATCATGTCTCTGGTGTAATGACAATCCACCTCGATATGTTTTGTTCTCTCATGAACGCTGGATTGTTTGCAATAAATAGGGCAGCTTGGTTATCAAGGTGTAACTCCATGGGTAGAGGGATCTCTACATGTAGATCACATAGCACAGCTCGAACCCACGTCATTTCTGTACTGGCTTGAGCCATAGCCCTGTACTTAGACTCGTCACTAGATCTCGCAACCACGGTTTGTTTCTTGCTTTTTCAAGAAACAAGAGAATTATCAACAAATATTGCAAACCCGGAAGTTGATTTCCTGTCCTTAGGACAGCCTGCATAATCTGCGTCGGCATATGCAGATACAGAGAGTGTGTCTCCTTTCTTGAATAGTAAACCTGAGCCTGGAGTTGATTTCAGATATCTCAATATCATATGTAGTGCATCCATATGTATCTGTCGAGGTTGCTCCATGAATTGACTCACTCGACTCACTGCAAATGCAATATCAGGTCTGGTGATTGTAACATAGATAAGCTTCCCAACCATCTCTCTGTATTTTCTCTTATCAACTTCATCAGTATCATCATCATCATATAGTTTCATACTAGGATCCATAGGAGTTGTGGACGGTCGACATCCTGTCATTCCTGTCTCTGCAAGCATGTCTGTAACATACTTCCTTTAGGTCATCACAAGACCCTTTGCATTTCTCGCAAATTCCAACCCCAAGAAATACCTTAGGGTTCCCAGATCCTTCGTCACAAATTGAGTGCCCAAAAATTCTTTAGTCATCTTGATTCTCTGCTCATCATCTCTTGTAACAATAATATCATCAACATACACCATGATAGCCACAATACCTCTAGGCGTCTTCTGCACAAATAAGGAATGGTCTACATTTGACCTCTTGAAGCCTTGTCTTTCAATCAGTTCTGAAAGCTTTTGAAACCACGCTCTAGGACTCTGTTTAAGGCCATATATCGCCTTATGGAGTCTACAAACATGTGCACACTCCCCCTCAGCAGCAAACCCCGGAGGCTGCTGCATATAGACCTCCTCGTGTAGATCTCCATATAAGAATGCATTCTTCACATCAAGCTGAAATAGTGGCCAATTCCGCGCCACCGCAACTGAAAGTAAGACACGTAAGGTAGAATGTCTAGCAACTGGAGAGAACGTGTCCATATGTCTGAGTAAAACCACGTACCACAAGCCTTGCCTTGTATCGTTCAAGAGTTCCGTCGGCATGGTATTTAACAGTAAATACCCACTTGCAGCTAACAATAGACGCACCAGGTGGTGGAGAAACAAGAGTCCACGTACCACGGGACTGCAATGCAACCATTTCTTCTTCCATAGCAAGCCGCCATTTGCTATCAAGGAGCGCCTCCTGGTAATTGCGTGGAATATCGACCGCTGATAAAGCTAATGCAAATCTTTGGAAGTCGCCCGTCAGACGATGAAATGAGACATAAGAAGCAAGTGGATAGGAAGCACAAGTACGCTTCTGCTTTCTAATAGCGATAGGCACGTCCAAGTCTTCATGAGCATCATCCTGCTGTGGTACCTGTAGCACTGGATCCGCAGACTCATCATTAGCAATCAATTTATCAGAACCAACCTGAGGGCTGCTGGATCACGACCTTGAGCAGAGGAGGACCGACGAGTATAGTACTTTGGTAACGGTGGCACAATGGTTACTGGAGGTGGTAAGGATGAAGGTGGTGGTGGAGATGGCGTAGAAGGTGACTGACTCAGAGGAGGAGGTGGCATGTAGGAGACTTCAGTATTAGATTGGAGAGTAGTCATTTGGTCACCTGTAGGAGAGAAAAACATGACAGATTTAAAAAATGTGACATCAACGCTAATAAAGTATTTTCGACGTAGCGGATCAAAGCACCGATAGCCCTTCTGAGTCCTGGAGTACCCGACAAACACACATTTGATAGCCTTGGGAGAGAGCTTATCAAGACCTGGTACCAACTGATGGACAAAACAGACACAGCCAAAGACATGAGGTGGTAGCGAGAACAACTCCTTCTCAGGAAAGGCAAGAGAGAGAGAGAGGAGTTTTCTCATTCAAGACAGATGAGGGCATGCAATTTATTAAGTAGCAGGTTGTGAGAACCACATCACCCCAAAATGAGTTTGGAGCATGACTCTGAATCAGTAAGGTTCTAGTGATATCCAACAAATGACGATGTTTCCGCTCTGCAACACCGTTCTGCTGTGAAGTGTAAGCACATGAAGTTTGATGAATTATACCACGAAATGAGAGGATAATGACAAAGTTCTAGTACAGAACTCCAAGGCATTGTCAGATCGCACAATTTTCACAGTAGAAGAAAAGACATTCTGCTCTTCATTGATAAACATTTGAATCACATTTCCTGCTTCAGATTTATTTTTCAATAAAAACACCCAAGACAAACGAGAAAAATCATCGACTTTGGCCAGATAGAACTTGTGTCCCTGATGGTCAGGAACACGACTTGGACCCCAAATATCAATATGGACTAACTCAAACAAGGAGCTACTGCTCCGACTCTAACGACTCGGGAAAGTAGACCGATGGTGCTTCCCCAACTGACACGCTTCACATTGGAAAGATGACTTCGGAGAAATTTGGTGCAGGACACGGCATAGCTTCTGGAGAGGCAGATGACCAAAACGGAGGTGCCAGGTATATGGAGAGTCTGATCCTGTATGATGGAGAGATGCACCGATATAGGGAGTATTGACCAGACCGTAGAGACCATTCTGCTCACGGCCACAACCAATCACCTTGCCCGAGGCTATGTCCTAAAAAACAAGAGATGATGAGTCAAAAATAGCTTGACAGTTCAAATCCTTTGTAATCTGGCTAATGGACAGTAAATTCATAGAGAAATCAGGAGCATATAACACATTATGCAGACTCATGGAAGGTGTCAACTGAACCTCCCCCTGTCCAGTGATGGGGGAATGTGTCCCATTGGCTATCACCACAGTTCGTCCCGAAGAGACCGGTCTAAATATAGTGAGCTGTTCTCCGTCCCCACAAAGATGGTGGGTTGCTCCAGAATCCATAATCTAGTTGGTAATCATAGATCCATCACAAGAGTTGAGAGCATAGGAACTACCCGAGGTACTGGCTGTAGCAGCTGAACTGGCAGAGGCAGAGGCTGCCACATCTGACTGACCTCCAGGTGTTGTATCAGGAGGCATCATATTCCTCAGTCTGGAAACAAGATCATCAAAACGTGGGTCCAATGAGGAAGGTGCAGGAGACTCAACTTGTTCTGCTACTCGAGCCGATGCAGGAAAGCCATGCTTGGAGTAGCATGTATCCTCGGAGTGACCAGGACAACGACAATAGCTGCATGGTTACCGAATTCGACCCCCACGACCGCAGGGTCCATGGCCACGGAAGGTAGAGGATCCACCTCTTCCTCTAGAGACTGCCATAGCTGAAGGTGTCTGGTTAGCAGTTGAGTTTGGAATAGTAATGCGACTCAACCGACGAAAAGCTTCTTCTATAGGAGGAATAGTGGCATCAGCAAGAATCTAAGACCGTGCAACATCATACTCTGGATCAAGTGCAGCCAGGAACATTCCTACCATGGTGGCATTCCTGTACGTCTTCTGCTGCTCAGGAGTGGCTGTCAGCGACATGAAGCTATGTAGCTTCCTAAACATCCCTCTTAGGGATGTGTATAATGAATGAAGTGGGCGCCCATTCTGCTTGATAGTGAAAATATCATGTTGCAGCTGAAGTATCTTGGTCTCGTTCCGCGCCTGCGAATATGTCGTCAGGAGAATATCCCACATGGCCTTAGTCGTGGGCTGATGTAAAACATCATTGGCGATTTCTATCGTCAACGTCCCAGATAGCCAGACTTTGGCATACGCATCATCTGCCTCCCACGAGGCATTCACTCCAGTCTTCTCAATCGGCTCCTCTTTGGTAAGAATATGTTTCGTACCATTTGACTTCATCAGGCTCATGAACTGCATCGCCCAGAGCTCGTAGTTTGTCCTGTCCATCTTCACGATAGGCGTTGGACCTCTGAATGCGCCAGTGGCGGGTACATCAACCTTGTTCTCTGACATATGGCCGACAGAAGACTGCTACAGGTGGGATAAATCAAAGTTTGTGTCTACACAGACATCTATGGGTTCGGGTGCACGTGTAGACTCATGCACACCAACCCATCAACCGTTTGACGACTCTGAGGCGACTACCAAGCACGAGACAGCACGCAGGTAAGGCGCACGGTACTCGCAATGCACGCACACTGTGCGCATTAAGAAGGACGCGTTATGCGTGCAGTTTGTGCGTTGTGCGCATGGTGTATGCGCGCTGTGCGTGGTGCGCGCACGGCTGTGCGCGCACGGCTGTGCGCGTGACCTGTGCTCGGCTGTACGCTGTGCACGCGGCTGTGTACGTGACCTACACGCGGTTGTGCGCTGTGCGCGCGGTTTGAGCGCGCGTCAAGGGGGCGAAGCCGAAGAGGAGACGGCGATGCCGATAGGAGAGAAGGCTGGAGGTAGGCGACACTGGAGTGGAGGTGAAGAAGGGGTGGCGGCGCCGAGAGGGGTAGGAGGCTAGAGGTAGGGTTAGGGTTTCTTGGGGATTGAGAGCTTCGGTCTAGGATCGCCGCTCTGATACCATGTTGGAGAAAATAAGAGTGCTTGCTTATTTCTGAGAACCCTAGGCTCTCTTATATAGTAGAGAGGCCTATGGGTAAATTACATAAAGTAGACAACAGGAAAGAAAAATAAGAAGGAAGTACATATTAAATATGAAAACACACATATTTTCACATGAACGATTACTTATTAGGAGGTATGCAGATACCTTGTGAGACAATATGAGAGTGTCTCCTTACTACGAGAGCTTTCGAAGAGGATAGAAATATCTCAGGACCTTATCTTTGCCCTCTTCCTCGTCTCCTTAACCGTGTCTTTTCTTGGACTTTCAAGCATAGACATACAAACTTTGAGTATATCTCCAATGATATTCAAGCTCTCATTTACATTTTCGTGAATGAACTACCCCTCAATCGGAGCTATTACTTCTTTTCCATCCTCTTCACACCACTAAACTCCCTACCTCTTGGAGTTTTGATTTGCCACATCATGAGTTACTTCTCTATCGATGATGTGGAAGATCCTAGGAAGATTAGTCATGTTCAACCCTTTGGTGAAGACTCTATGAAGTATTCACAGACCTCATGTGATAATCCTCCTCAAGCCCCTCCCAACCAACCAAATCCCTTCCCCCCGACCCTTGCACCTCACTTCCAAGGTTATGTACCTCATCCTTACTGATATGTGTCCTCCACCTTCGACTATTCCCTGGAATACCAAAATCGACATCTTGCCCCTGGTCAGGTTCTGGCCCCTCATGATGCAGTTGATGGTATCTCACTTATTCTGAAACGCCAACAAGAGAGCGTGGAATAAATGGTGTCAAATAACATAAACATGGCTCATTTTTCAAATAATCATATGACATTCCAGAATAATCAAGCCTAGTTTATGCCGTACCAGTGATAGAATGGAGAAGCTTGTAGTTTTGAAGAAGCCCTCCTCCCCGTCAACCCTCTAGGATTGCTCTTGCTCCTCCTCGTGCTAGAGCCCCAACACCTCTTCCTCGTTCCTCTCCCCAATCCAGACCCTCTGCTTCTCCTTCGTTTCACACTGGAAAGAGACTTGTCATCGAAGAAATTTGTGATGATGGAGAAGATGAAGAAGAAGAAGTTGATACTAAGTCAGAAGAAGAAGAAGAAAATGATGATGATGATGATGATATGGTTGACTTCGACTCCAAATGCTTAGTTGTTCTATCTTGTTTCTCTACTGTTTTTGAGAAGTGCACTATGTATGCTTTTTTATGTTATTTTTCTATGTTATTTACTAGTACTTTGTCATGAATGAAGTGTGATGTTTGATGTTTATCATTCTCATGGACTTCCTTGTGTTCTTTTAATTATGACAAAAGGGGGGAGAAGATAAAATGAAAAACAAAACTAAAACTAATGCTTTTGTTTTAAAGAAGTTACGATTTTGGGATCTTATCTTCAGGGGGAAATTTAAATTTAAAATCGAATAGACTGGAAAACTATTTTTAAGACTAAAACATGTTGTTTTGTCATCTTTAAAAAGGGAGAGATTGTTAGAATGTTGTTTACTCTTGTTTTAAAGTCGACCCACACATCATCTCTACTTGTAAAGTGTATTGTTTTTGAAGGATCTTCAAAGACAAAGTTCAAGATTTCAGTAGAAGTTCTTCATAAGTTTTCTATTCATATTACTTGTTGTCAATTGATTTTATTGTACATATTGAGTAATCATCGAATATACTCTAAATAGTATTCATTCCTTATATCTCCAATTGTATACACAAAGAGTTAATATTGTTACTAGTCAAGACAAAGTTCTCACAAAAAAGTCAAAGTCAAAGACTCATGTTAATCGCTCATTACAATTCCAACTGATCAATCATTCATTGATCAATCATGGTACTTTAGCAATCGATCATTCTACAGCCAGCTGTTGAACATTTTGAACCGATCGATCATTGGTTTCTGTATGATTGGTAAGACACTTTAATTGCTCATGTCTTTAGTTTTGATCGATCATTTTTGAACGCTGTCTATTCTTGATCTTTACTTTTCGTTGATCGATAGCTCATCTTTAATGATCGATCATTTATTTGAATTTTGAATTATGTAACATCATGTTCTCCTTCCTAGTCAATCATTTGAACATTGATCGATTAGTCATTGAATTGATCGATCATTCCAGATTTAAATGTTATCATCAAGGTTTACCGTCGCTGCGGCCGAGCCTACATCCGTGCGTGGGTGATGGGAAGACTTTTATGTTCTGGATGGACAACTGGTCGGGCGATGGCACCCTGTCGACTAGATTCCCCTGCCTATACGCATTGGCAATGGAAAAAGAAAGCACATTATTTCATGTGTCGGACTCAGGCAACTGGCTCCCACCTTTCCGCAATGACCTGTCCTATTGACGCTCGGAGGAGTTCATCAACATGATAGGAGAAATCCCGTAACCGGTTTTTTCCACGCTGGATCGCGACCACTTTCGGTGGGGCGATTCAGGCTGGTCGGCTAAGAAGTTATACGAGGCTTTGAGATCGGAGGAAGGTGAGCAGGATGTTGCGCTATGCCATGATTTGAAGATCGTGCGGGCCTCTAAGATCCCATGCTACATCAATGTTTTCCTTTGGTGTTTCAGAAGAGGCAGGTTAATGGACAAAGCGAGGAGGCGTCGTTTGCTCCAAGCGGATGACGTGAAGTGTGGCAGATGCAATGACAGTATTGAAGACTCCGACCACCTTTTCTTCGCATGCCCTTCATCCATGCGGATATGGGCTGAGTCGAGGTGTGATTGGTTGACAACGGGAATTGTGTTCGAGTTTTGGAATTCCATAAGGCATGTGGGGAGAAATTCCCAGGATGATTGCACAAGACCTTTTGCTGTCCTATGGTGCATCTGGATTGCAAGGAACGAGCTCGTCTTCAGAAACCATCGATTCCACTACGAAAATGTGATCTCTCATATAAACGCTTTATATCGCATTTGGCACGCACGATAATGTACTTTATTCTTATTCAATGAATTAATCATGTGATGAATCCCACGTTGGGATCTCACCCTATTTCTCATCAAAAAAATGTAACTATTTTTTATTTCGATGGTTACATGGTTCAACCCTATAAAAGGAGACCCCTACCTCCTCATTTCGACACACAACTCAATTCGAGTATTCGTCTCTCTCTCTCTTGAGTGCTCATGTATTCAAGAGAGAAGATTTCTAAGTCGAAAGCTAGTTCCGATCTATAGCAAGTTCCTCAAGCTCTTTGTGTGCAGTCAGAGATTCCCATGAAGCCACCTAGAAAATTTCGGTGATATTTTCTATTATAGCTTTTACTTGTATTAGAGATATATCTGTTTGAATCAAGTTTTTGAATATCCCTATCTGTTTTCTTTGTTGATTGTTGATTAACTGTTTACTTAATCATCTCAAATAATTATTTATCTTGTTCAAGTTAACATTATTCTGCAGATACTCTCGGAGTTCTCTCTGCATGTAGCGTGAGGTGAATCCTCAATCTGTGCTACAGCTAGTTTAGTTGCAGATGCGACTTTGGTGTTTGATCAAGTCGAGACTTTGGTTTGTGATCTAAAGATGTGAGATTTATGCTTGTAATCGGTTAAGATATACGTCTAAATATCTTAGGATATAGAAGATAGTTGGTTGATTCGGCTAACCGAAAATCGTAAGTCAGGAAGGCTTAGGTCGTGGTTTTGACACACCTAGGTTTTTTTGTCTTCTTAATTCCTTTCTTCTTCTCTAGTTTCATCTTTTTCTTTTTGTTTGTTTCTTCATCCTCCACCTTATTTGCTTTGTGTACCCATCGGAACCATGTTCACTCCAATTCCTCTTCTCTTGCTTCTTCTTCTTCTTCCATCTCACGCAACAACCCAAATTCAGCTAGCCACAATGGTCGGATCTTTGCTCTTAGTCCTCTGCCTCGCCTCACAGAGTACCCATTTCTCATTTATATACCCAACTGTCGAACCATTCTTCACTACATGTCCCTCTTCACTTCTCTTGTTACCTCTCATAATTTCCTTCTCCCTTTGAAGGAGTAGGTTGAGAAACTCTAGAAACTTTTGAGCTTTTTTTGGTTGGATCAAAGAAGGATCAGGGTGAGAAGTAACTACATTTGGATTATCCATAGCTCTCATCCAGATCGTCGAGGTCCACTCAAATCTCACCCATCTAATCATCCTCTTCGCACACCATCCACCACAATCCACGGAAGTAGTTGGCACCATTTGCAAAGAGAACCCCCCCTAAAGTTCCTTTCATTTGCACCGAAGACCCCACACTTGGGGAAATACGAGCAAGGCACGTGAGCGCCTATGTAACTTACACTCCAGTCATGTTGGGTCCACCTATTCTTGTATAAGTCCTCTGTTGTGCTTTTATTCATATTTTATTTCGGAACTTTTGCATTAAACACCCTTGTGTTTAACATATTATGTCTTGCACTTTAAGGTGCAAAGTTTTGCAATGTAAAGGTGAACTTATGCTATTTTCTTTTCAGACTTATTTTCATGTGTTTTGGAGCTTAATTGAATTATCTATGAATTTTCGTGGAAAGGATGGTTCTAGCTTATTGATTCTTTATTAAACCCATGTGATATTATTTAAGCCAATTTTTGGATATGTTGTAGATTTAATGTGTGTCAAACTTCTATCAAAGTCATCTTCAAATGGCTTGGAGGAATTAATTGTAAATTACTTATTTGAACTTTCTTGGATGCTATGCCTATTAAAATATAAATTTGCATTGTGTAGGACACTATTTGTACTTCATTTTGGCATTTTTGCATAATTTTTGGGTGATGTTTGATATTATAAAAAAATCACCGTCTTTGTAATCTACATAATAAGTTGCTTAATTAGTTCATGTTATTGAGAAAAATTCCAAAAAAATCAGTGTAGGCCCCCTTTCATATTAGTATAACACATATTCTTGCCATAAATAAATATTGCAATTACATACTAAAATCACAAAATACTAAAAATAGCACCAAAAATCCAAAAAAATCATATATTATCCTAAAATACAAAAAATAATAGTGTCTTAAAAGGCATGTTTAGAGTATATTACATGAAAAATACTAACACATTTTTCGGAGCCCATTTTGACATCTAAACCTGATTTTAAAGCTTTCTTTTCCCATCTGAATTTTCTTTACAATTGTATTTTATTTTCTTATATTTTTACTTTTTTACATTTTTATTTAGGAATACCTAAAAATGCTTAAAAATATTTAAAATACCAAAAATATGTTTTTTATATTTATATTTTTGTTATATTTACCACATTATTATATATATATATATTAAAATCCTTATCTTTTTATATATACTAAGTAAATCATTCCCTTTTTCTTTTATTGTATTATTAGAAATTAATTCAAATTTAAAAAATTAGAAGTAAATATAAGAGTAAAAAACAAAAAATAATACCTATATTTATCTCTATTTGTAGGTATTTCCAAAAAAAACAATTAGGAACCAAAATCAAATAAAAAATTTAAAAACACACAAAAGTAGAATAAACCCAACGCACATTTGGACCCAATACATGACTTGATTTATTATGAGTTTACTTGTGCCTATATCTCTGTCTCCCTCTTGTTACCCGGAGAGCAAGCATATCTTGTGTGAGTATATTATTCTGTTGAAGAATGGTCTTGGTGGGCTATGCTTAGTACCACATCTAGGAGTGGTGACTTTTGGTCACATTGGTGGGTCTATATAAAGAGCCCCACACCCATTGTAACCTTTGAGAAAGATGAATGCAAAATCAGCCCTTTGAGGCGGTTCTCTCGTGGTTTCATCCCGCTCCTCACGGAGTAGGGTTCCACGTAAAATCAAAGTCTTCATTTGTCTTGTTCTTGCTTTCATTCGCTTCCGCATTTTATATTTCAACACGGTATCAGAGCGGGATCGATTCTCGCGGAGTCATTTGCATCATGGAAGGCCATATCGATATCGATATCGTTTCAGTCCGCTCGGAAATGTATATATCGGGATATATCGACGATATATCGACGATATTGGTGGAAATGTCGAAAATGGTGTAAAAAGCCAATTTTTTTTGGCATTTTTCATAAATTAAGGTCATCCAAGATATTAAAACAACAAATAACGTACAAATACACACTTATATCACACATATTGGTTCATTTATAGATCATATATCGCACATATCGGTCATATCGAACATATCGATATAATATTGATTATTGACTTATAAATATTGGAAATGGATTCATTCAAGTTCTTATAACATGAAATACTACAAATATACACCTAGAAAATACATATAGATCATTTATAAGGACTATGATCCTTATAGTGCACATATCAGTCATATCGAGCATATCGCTGATATTATTAGCTGTTGACATACTATATATATTGAAAATGGAGTTCATCCAAGTACTTTGATCACTAAATAATTTACAAATGTACTCTTACTCTCTTAGATAACACATATCGATCATCTATGAACCTTATATCGCATATATCGATACGGTTGTATTGTTAGTTGTTGACCTATATATATATATATTGAAAATGGAGTTTATCCAAGTTCTTAGATCACTAAATAACTTACAAATATACTCTTAGATCACACATATCGATCATCTATAAAGCTTATATTGCATATATCGATCATTTCGAACATATTGATATTAATGTTGATTTGTGACTTATAGATTTTTTTGAAGAATTGACTTATAGATTTTTTTTGAAGAATTGACTTATAGATATTGGAAATGGATTTCATTCAAGTTTTACAACATGAAATAACTTGTAAATATACACCAAGTTGAAGAACCATTGTATGCACCCTCCTGTCGCACCATACCCTACCATACCCAGAATAAAGTATATAAATCATAGATTGTTTTAATACTAGGTGTAGCTAGATAGGTAGTGGAATCAAGCTTGCATGAATAATAACATTCATATATAGGGATATCGACGAAATATCGACGATATCGATCGATATCTTGTATTTTTTGTACTGAATCCATTCATTTTTTACTGATATGGGACGATACGGCGATATATCACCGATATATCGGCAATATATCGCCGATATCCCTGTAAAAGGATATACACTTCGATTTCGATACCCCCAACCTCTCGATACCGATATATCGGCGATATATCGCCGATACGGCCTTCCATGATTTGCATTATTGTTCGAGATTCGATTTTATATGATATTATTGGAGATTTAGTCGTATTATCATGCCGTTCTTCTCCATCTGGGACTTGCCATCTCCATAGCACGTGCTCTGTTTCTCAGATGGCCGTAGATCGGGCTCGTTCTTCCATGCTTCGTGAAATGATCCACGCAACCAACATGGCATGAAAAGCGGCCCTCTGCCCTTGGCGCTCCCTTCATGTGCATGAGCCCTTGCCCTTGGTCCTGGTGAACCTAACACGAACCCGACGTGCGGGCCCTGCCCTTGGTACAACAAACCTGACGAGACACTGCCTGTGCTCTGCCTATGCACGGGTCTCTGGTCTTTCCCAATGCACGAGAACCTTCCTGTGCCGCGACTCCTTCCTCTGCACATTTCCAACCCCCTGCAACTCCGCCCTCTTGTGTGCGACGCCGTCTGCGTGCGCGCCTCCTACAACCCCCTACGCGACGGTGCCCCTGCGCCTCCGGCCCCCTGTGCGACGGTGCCCCTGCGTCCCCTGCTTACTCCCGCCATTGATCTCATGCCGCATCTGTCGCAGTCGCCTCCAGAAACAACGATCTTCCAAACTTCAGAAATGGAATGTGGCGGCGGTGAGAAACCTTCAGAAACCCGGCGACAGTGTACCGTGTATCTGTCATTGGGTTCCCTCGTAGGAACCCTAAATTGAAATTGGTCCTTTTTTTGTTAGCCCAATGGGCTCTATTTTATTATGTATTAATTAAAAAAAGGGGCGGGGAGCATATTGTCCGATTTGGGCCATACCTATTTTTTTAAAAAAATAGAAAGGCAAGAGGTGAATGTGAGGAGCTGCAGTGAAAAAAATTTGATTTGTGTGAAAAAAAGGTGAGATCGTGCAGGAAAAAAAATGTGAAAAAATGAGGGGTTGTGTGAAGATGTGGTGAAAAAATGTGAAAAAAATGAGATTGAAAAACAAAAAAAAAGAGATGAATGTTTGTTAAAAAAATACAGTATAAAAAAACCATTGGGACTGAAAAAAAGGAAGAAAGAATTTCTTTTTGATCATTTGTTGTTCTCCCAACTTGGTCGTTTTCGACAAGTTTGGGAGAAAGGGGGAGTGATGGGTAGAGCATTCCATGCTCTACTATTGTTGGGTAGTGGAGTCTTTTCTACCATTGTTTGAAGTATTAGGTAGAGGTTTCTGAGCCCTACCATTGTTTGAGGCGCTCTATTTGAGTACCTATGTGTTGTGGAGTTCTCCAGAGGGAGACTCATTGTTTGAGGTGATGTATTCGAGTACCTATGTTTTGTGTTCTCCAGAGGGAGACTCATTGCTTGATGTGCTCTACTTGAGTATCTATGTTTTGTGGAGTTCTCTAGAGTGAGACTCATTGTCTTAGGTGTGCTCTATTTGAGTACCTATGTTTTTTGGTGTTCTCCAGTGGGAGACTCATTGTTGGCTTCATTCTCTAGCGGTCGTGAACTCCACTATGTATGGATATTCCCACTGATGTTTTCATAGATGTAAACTCCACTATGTATGGGTATTTCCACGGCATGTTTTCATGGCCATGAACTCCAATGTATGGATATTCCCACGGTATGTTTTTATGGCTGTGAATTCTACTATATATGGATATTCCCACGACGTTCTTGTTGGCCCTTCAGAGTAGTGGAGCAGTCTTCTGTGAGGACACGTTGTGGGCCAAAATATTCCATGATGAAGACTCAATTGCTGATCATATATTTCTGCAGATCATTGTTCACCTCCAATCTCCAGTTCCTCATCACCAAGACCATTCTTCAATATATTTCATTTGTTGTTACAATAAGATAGCTGTCTTCTATCGAAAGATTGCATAAAAAATATTGCACTCTTCGATGTGAACTTTGTCATCAGATTTGCCAAGTGTAATTTGATATTCCTCCACCATTCATCACCCAACACCTGATCGGAAGAGATCTACGTTTATCACCTAAAAAACTGTTAAATCTAGGCTACTTTGTAAGAGATTTGACAACCTGTAATTGAAACATTTGAATATGAACCATTTAACTCATTTAGATCTTGTAAAAAGCTTTGGTTAAACCCTTGGATGTCCTTGATCAGGCTTTGAATGCTCTCGATTTCAATAGTTCACTGTGATGGGATTCACGATCATATGAATCCAATTTCTATTGGTTGCAATATTGGCATGCGTTTGCAATATTGGCATGCATCCTTGCACGATCTCGCTGCTATTCCATGCTGTTATCATCATTCCAATTCTCATCAGTCCCTTTAAGAAACTACTGCCCCTAGTTCTTCGTAGTTCCATAGATGCCGCTCATATAATCAGATGCATATTTGTTGCATTGCATTTCTCCTTGACAACAAACCTCTCTCTGACAAGGATAAATGGATGTACAATCTAACCACCACATATTCACGCAAAGAGGAAAACATGCATTATAATTATGGTGAGTCCATCTCATGAGTCATGACCATGTGAGAAGAAAAATGGCAAAAAGACAGCTTTCTCTCTCTCTCTCTCTCTCCCGGTGTAGTCCCCTGTAAGAACTTCATATAGATTAGGAGTCTGTTTAAGATTTCATGTCCTAATTGGTTAATTCCTAATCTCAATATCTGCGTTTTTGGAGGACAAATAGTGTTTAAATTAGTGTGATTTATTTGACAGACCTTGAATAAGTTCTTGGTGCTATGTCTAGACGTCATGCATATTAAAATCTTCTTCGTATTTTTTGCAGCTTTGTCCAGTTTGTCTTGCTAAAGAAAAGAATATGGCTTTTAATTGCGGACACCAGGTGACGTTTCTTTCTTTTCTATAGCTGCAAATGCATTTAGTTTGCTTTGTATAATCCCTAAAACATCAGTCTGTGCATCATGTTTTCTCTAATATGGTCTCACCATTGAGATGTGTGTTCCCTGACAATTCTTTTGCAGACGTGCCTAGACTGTGGCTTGAACTTGGAAATCTGCCCGATTTGCCGCCAACGCATCGAGTTGAGAGTCAAACTGTATTGAGATCTGCATCCAGGCATGAACCAGAAAACTTAAATTGTCCTTGTCATAAAAAAATTAGGTTTTTTTATCGATTGTGCCCTTAACTTTTGCAATATCAGTTGTGCCCTCGACTTTTTACAAAATTTACAGTTTTGTCCTTTTATTACTTTGTCTTAATAAATGGGCAGAACTGTGAATTTTGTAAAGTGGCATAACTTATATTACAAAAAAGTAAGAGATATAACTGATGGCAGAATGTAACAAGGGCACAAGTGATAAAAATAAAAAAATAAACTTCTTACTAAACTATACTTGAACATTGTGGTTGCTTTGACATACAATTTAAACTTTGTCATCGAGTAATTTGTATGAACGTAGATTTAATGTATATGTATATAATTATTCTCACATACAATTTAAACAGAGTGCTTTTGTTCAATTTATGATCTCTGCCCTTCTTATCTCGGGTAAGAAAATAATCTAGTTGATTCCATTTTCACTCAATGGTACTACTGCAATCTTAAAAGTTCTTTATTCAATCTAACTTGTGCACGATGTTTTTTCAAATCAAGATGGAGGCTGAATGGGGAACTTTACCAAAAAGGTCAGATTGTGTTAGACCACGGAATCAAACATATTCAATTGGGTGATCATGCCACCATTCTTTAAAACCTGATTATACCGAATTGGTGAGGAAAAAGTTGGTTGAATTGCTTGATCAAATCAGAATGAACCAAAATATGTATGATCAGCACACTCAAATATATTTAAAAATAAATAAAATACATAGTAAATGTATACATCTTATTGTAAACATAAATTATTTTTATATAATTTCAAGTAAATACTCTATGATACAATAATAATTCAATAATATTTAGAATCCATTCTTTACAATAAGATATTGTTGAGTAGTTGATTAATAGTATTTTGAATAAATTCAAATTTGAAATACGGTTCAAATTTGGTTGAAATTGCTGAAACCCGAGGATTGATGAAGGTGGAATCGCCATTCCAGTCTGATTTTAACAACACTTGTGCATGAATTCACTACGATGCAATGACACTTTTTTAAACGGTCCTAAATATAGGTTGACGAATATGTTTTGTTGCAAAGTAACTTTTTATATTAGAAATTAGCGAATAGTGCCATATATTCATGTATCATGAGCGATGGTGCATATAACAGTGCTTATTAGTTACTATTTTTAAAATTTGAACTTAGCCTTCCTAATTTTTTTAGTTCAAAAATTAGTGACAGTTCAAATTTTGAAATATGGCAATGGGTAAATGTTGCTATAATTATGTAACAGTATATATATATATATATATATATGTATATGTATATGTATATGTATGTATATATATGGGCACAAACGAACTTAACAAGATCAAACCTATCATTTTCAGGTTTGGTTCATTTATATAAAAAAATCTAATAGATTTGACTCATTTATTGAACTTCTATTTAATTGAATTGAATCTACGTGTAATAATCTTGAGACTTTTAGGAGGGAGTGAAGAAATGAAATTGGAGGGATCGAACAACTCATTCCATTTTTTTCTTCTTTACCCTGTTCTTCTTCGTTTTAAAAAGATAGATTAACGACGATTCTTCTCTTTGAAAAAAAATATAATTGTAATTTGTCAGTTTAGATGAGGGAAAAAGAGAACGATGGAGTTTGTTCCTTATTCTTGTTTGGTTAATTTGGGAGACAAAGAAGAGATAAGTATGTTTGTTAGAGACATAATGAATGGTGTAAACACGATGTGATCATTTATCCTGAGATAGCTTATCTCGGATTAAATTCTCTTCTCTTGAGATAAAGTCCACGTATCCTGTAAATGAACAAGGTAATGTATATGTATGCGTTTGTATCGAATTTTCAATGAAGCGAACCAGAGAGGACTTGCCATTTTTTAAGCCCGGTCTTTTTATATAAAGGAATATATATATATATATATTTAAGTTCGATTCATTTATTTTTAAATTGAATCTAAATAAAAATTTTAGCAAATCACGTCTAAGTGAATAACGAACTTGAGGATTTTCGTAGTCCTAAATATATTAGAATCACTGGAACAAGATCAACATAGTCGAATGTGATATTATCTTTTTATTAAACTAAAATCTGATCCATAGATAACGTCACGAATGAAGAGTATTCCTTAAAAACTTTGTCGAGCTTGATACATGATGAATTTCGAGAAGAATATATGAAGGTATAGTTGTTGTAGGCAATGTAAAGTCTGTTCAGGTCGAGAAATCATGTCGTCTAATCAAATTAAAAATCTTTTTTAACAGAAGAAAAAATCAAATTCATTCATCGTTGGACTTGAGAACAACATCAAACCAGAGTTACTAAAATAAAAAAGGAAAGCAGCCCAAACATGCGCAAACAAAGATCAAATCCTCCACACCCAAAAAAACTCTACCAACGAACTCATAAAGAGGGGACAAATGATCCTCCATCTACAAGAAGCAGCACTTAAAAAGTGGAAAGAATTTCATCTTGGAGTGGGCACCACCAATCCATAAAGTGAGTCCAGCAGATTAGTTCCCCAAATGCTTAGAGCATGTTTGGTTGCCAGGTTACCTTAAAGTTAACCTGGCATACCCCTATTCTATCCATGTATTCTTGAGTTGGAATTAGTTATATGTACCATACAATTTCTTTGTTATAATATTTTTTAACCACGTTTAAATAAAAATATTAACATAAAAAACACTATAATCACTGAAAAAGTTAATATAACACATAATAAATGCTACATCACATCACATTTCAATTAATCACATAATGTGTATCCAATACACATCAATAATTAATTAACAAATATAAATTATAATTAGCTCTCTTTAATACATTATAAATCACATTTATAATATATCATGAATAATTGTATATTGCTATCCACATTATTCTTATCCATAATAATTAAATCACATTTAATTATATTGAATAATTTCCACAAACATCAAGATAATTAAATCACATTTAATTATAAATTTCCTAATGCTTAGATATAATTCAACTATGGAATTATCCTTGAACACTTTCAAGAATAATGCGATTACTCAACAGATACTTGGAGATAAGGACATGGCGATTGTATTGTTCCACGTATAGTGACTTGGATATTGAGATCACATCTCAAATCCAGATCTCATGGACCTCCCACAGATGCTTGATCAAATCAAGACCGTAGGCCTAATCTTCTCATTGCATCTGAATCTCATTGAGATCAATATCCAATACATGGACTAAGATTAGATCACTTCTCTATTGAGAGGAGTCACTAAAATCCAAACCTGTTTCATCACTCCCTCGGAATGGAAGCGTCATGGCTATACAATCGTTTATGATCACATCACCCTCAGGTATTCCCAATACCTGCACATTCGGCATACAGGAAGACCTATGATCATCTTGAAGATATAGATCACTTTTACACTGTCATCTTCAGGGTTTGATCACTAAGTTTCTCAATATTGGTCATTGGGAATTGGTATAGATCATATGCTTTCCCAAAGCATATATCTTACCTTCAAATTCATGTCATGCTTCCAAAGCATGATGACCATGCATGGAATTTGATCAGTCCCAATACCTCATGAGTGAGCTCATGTCTCCCGATTCACATGTGAACCTGTATGATCCCTTTGAGAGATCATATTACTCATATGTCCTTACATGCACACCAGCTCGCCGGTGTATAGACCTTGGTTAGGTCATCAACCTATTGGTCTGCCAAATACACACACTCAGAAATATAGCAACACATCTGTCTCTTGTCAGAGGATGCATGCCTATGTTGTGACAGTATTCAACATTGGTCTTTGGTTATCTCGATCTCTTTAAGTCAACTTATTGACTCAACTAACATGACACCTCCGAATCACTATTCCCATGCAGAGGACCTGCATCAAGAGGTCAGCTAGATATCAACCAGATGAGAAAGGATTTCCATCTCCTACTCAGGCTGGAGATCATCACTTAACAATCATTTGATGATGCTCGATGAGTCCTCTATCTAACTCCTTAGATATTCATCCAAGCATCAACCTCTATGATTCAATCAATGAATCAATAGTTGTATGATTATCAAGTTGGCCATGGTACATAACCCTTAATTCACAGAGGGACCTTATAGTGCGTTTATTCATTCAATCTCAGAAAGGGAGTGAAAAATAATCAATAACTTTTATTGATAAATCATTTATTACAATAACATTTATTGTAGGAATGGTTCACCTCGGGCTCACATTGCTAACAATCTCCCACTAGCCCTCAGAACCATTCAGGAACAATCCTTAAACCCATACTCATTACATGCTGGTCGAAAACCTTCTTTGTCAGAGGTTTGGTAAGAGGATCAACAACGTTGTCGGCAGAGGCCACCTTGGTGATGATGATGTCACCATGCTTTTGAATCTCCTGAATGATGTGGTATTTCCTTTCCACGTGCTTGCTCTTTTGATGCCATTTGGGTTCCTTCGCCTTGGCAATGGCTCCCGTGTTATCGCAGAGTAGCGGGATGAGAGTATCAGAGGAAACTATGGCAAGCTCCAGGATGAACTTGCGCAACCACACCGCCTCCTTTGTAGCATCCGATGCAGCAATGTACTCGGCTTCTATTGTTGAATCTGCCGTAGTGTCCTGCTTCTTGCTTCTCCAGCTCACAACATCACCGTTCAATGGGAATACAAACCCTGATGTCGACTTTCGATCATCAATATCCGATTGGAAGTCAGAATCTGTGCATCCCAAGACTTAGAGATCACCATCTCCATAGACCAAGATGTAATCCTACGTCCGTCTTAGATATTTGAATATGTTCTTTACTGCATTCCAGTGTTACTCTCCATAGTAGGATTGGTAACGACTTACCGCTCCCACTGCATGGCAGATATTTGGCCTGGTACACATCATGGCGTACATTAAGCTTCCTACAGCTGATGCATAAGGGCATCCAACCATGACTTTCTTTTCCTCAACAGTTTGAGGAGCCATCCCCTTAGACAAGTGGAACCATGTCTTAAGGGGAGGAAACCTTTCTTGGAACTATCCATACGGAATCATTCAAGAATCTTCTTAATGTACCCATGTTGTGACAATCCCAATATCCTCTTTTCTTGGTTTCTGAACAACTTCAGACCTAAGATGTAAGAGGCTTCTCCAAGATCTTTCATCTCAAAGGTATGGGACAACCGAATCTTCACACTGATCATCATCCCTGTATCATTCCCAATGATAAGGATGCCATCTACGTAAAGCACAGTGAACACAATGGCACTCCCACTAAGCTTCTTGTACACACAAGGTTCATCAGGATTCTGCACAAAATCATAACTCTTTATGGTTTCGTCAAACCTGATGTTCCAGCTATGAGAAGCTTGCTTGAGCCCATAGATGGATTTCTTCAGCTTGCATACTTTGCCATCCTCAGTTATGAAGCCCTGGGGCTGCTCCATATAGATATCCTCCTCGAGGTATCCATTGAGAAAAACCGTCTTGACATCCATATGCCAAATGTTGTAGTCAAGATATGCAGCTATAGCCAGCAATGTCCTGATGGATTTAAGCATAGCCACAGGAGAGAAAGTCTCATCCTCCAGGGTCTATACACTATTCTTATGCATGGAGTCAATTTCTGACTTCATTGCTAGCATCCATCTATCCATGTCATGTTCCGCGAGTGCTTCATCAAATGAAGAAGGATCATTGTCAATTTCATTTGACATATGGAATCCATACCTTTCAGGTGGTGAAACTACCCTCGAACTCCTTCGAAGAGGTATGTGCGTTCCATCTTTATTTATCTCTTCAATTTCTGGCATAGGAAGCTCAGAATCCTCAGGCGATTCAATGAGTTCCTCTACTTCATTCTTGTCTTGACCTTTATGGAAATCATTCTCCAGAAACTTCACATCTCTAGAAACAAAAATCTTTTGGGTATCAGGGTCATAAAGCTGGTATCCAATACCATTTTTAGCATACCCAATGAAGTAACACTCACGAGAACGAGATTCTAGCTTACTTGCGTCCACGTTCTTCACATGGACCAAGCAACCCCAAACCCTTAAGTGATTAACACTAGGTTTGGTTCCATACCAGAGCTCATGAGGATTCTTAGGGATATGAATCTTATTCAGTATATATATTGCAGTCTCTACGGTATATCCCCAGAAAATAAGTGGTAATTGTGCTTTGCTCATCATTGAACGGACCATATCTATAATAGTCCTGTTATGTCTCTCAGCAACACCATTAAGTTGGGGAGTTTCAGGAGGAGTGAGATTGGAAACAATTCCATTCTCTTTAAGATATTCCTTGAATTCATCTGAGAGGTACTCGCCACCTCGATCAGATCGAATCCGTTTAATCTTCCTATCGATTTGGTTCTCAACCAAAGCCTTGAAATCTTTGAACTTTTCAAAGGTTTCAGATTTATGATGTAATAGGAAGACAAACCCGTATCGCGAATGGTCATCAATAAACATCAAATAATATCAATATCCATTTCGAGTCGCGGTACTGAAGGGACCACATACATCGGTATGTATTAGGTCAATAATACCTTCGCATCTTGTAACCTTGTTACGGAAAGGCGTCCTAGTCATTTTACCCTGAATGCAATGTTTGCGGGTAGGCAAAGGTTGAACCTGTAGAAAATCCAAAGGTCCATCCTTTATCAATCTATTGATCTTATCAACATATAAATGATCGAGCCTTTGATGCCAAATCTCATTCAAAAGATTTCCATCCTCCCTGGGATGTTGAGGGTTTTTATTATTAGTGGCAGTGACATTCATGATAAATTTGTCAATATACAATTCATAGAGTCCACCAGAAGTCAAAATACCATCCATAATATATTTATCATAACGATTTATGACTAATTTATTACAGAAAAGGAATGAATATCCGCTTTTAACAAGCTTAGATACAGATATCAAATTCCGTCTTACTTCGGGTACATAAAGACACTCTTTAAGTATTAAGACTCTACCACTAGATAATGATAGTCGACAAGTCCCGACGGCGACTGCTGCAACACTTGCATCAGATCCCATCTGGATGACTATCTCCCCTTCTTCCAGATTTTTAGTTTCCTGAAACAAATGCAACAAATTGCATACATGAACAGAAGTACCAGAATCTACAACCCAACTTCCTTCTCGTCCAACGAGAAAGATAGTTTCAATGATGAAAGTAGATTTCATACATGCTGGGGCTTTACCTTTGTCTACCGACCTCAGGTATTCCGGACAATTACGCCTCCAGTGCCCCGACCTCGGTTTCTTGCAGTGGTGACAGACGTCGGTTTTTTTCGATGCTATCAGTGGGGATGCACTAGAAGATGAGCCAACGCTTTGACTCTTCTTCTTTTTCTTCTGGGAGGGGCCCTTCCGAGAACCTTGCTTCCGACCGCTCTTCCCTCTGACCTGTGCAACCATTGCACTGCCAGCGGGACCATCTTCCTTCATTATGTCCTCTGTAGACTTTAATGCAGTAAGAAGTCCAGCGTTCGACAAGTCCAACTTGTTCATGTGGAACGAAACCACAAAATTATTGCAAGACTTGGGCAAAGACAACAGAATGAAATCAGCTTGCATGTCTGCATCCATGTTTCCCCAAGAGTCTCCAGCTCAGACAAGTACCCAAACATTTTGAGCACATGTTCTCGAACCGAAGTTCCTTCCTGCATCTTGCAGCGAACGAGTTCTTTCATAATGTTGTAACGCTGGGTGCGGTTAATGTCACCAAACATATCTTTCAGATTCTGTATTATTTCCTGGAATGTGCTCATCTCTACATGTTGCTTCTGAAGAACATTGGAGGGAGAACCCAAGATATTGTTGGAAATGCGAGCCCACGGAGAGCCATTATGCAATAAATGTTATTGCACATATCATTCCCTGATCTGAAATGAAGAATGAATAATTTGTATAATAGGTCCCTTAGTACAATTAGGGTTATGTACCATGGCCATCTTAATAATCATACAGCTGTTGATTCAACTATTGAATCATAGAGGCTGGTGCTTGGATGAATATCTAAAGAGTTAGATTGAGGACTCATCAAGCACCGTCAAATGATTATTAAGAGATGATCTCCAGCCTGAGTAGGAGATGACAATCCTATCTCTGAAGGCTGATATCTGACCGACCTCTTGATGCAGGTCCTCTGCATAGGAATAGAGATTCGGAGGTGTCAGATTAGTTAGGTCAAAGAGTTGACTTAACGAGATCGAGATAACCAAAGTCCTATATCATATGCTGTCATGATATAGGCACGCATCCTCTGACCGGAGACAGATGTGTTACTATATGTCTGAGTGTGTACATTTGGCAGACCAATAGGTTGATGACCTAATCAAGGTCTATACACCGGCGTGCTGGTGTGCATATAAGGGCATATGAGTAATACGATCTCTCAAAGGGATCATACATGTTCAGTTACTGAACCGGAAGACATGAGCTCACTCATGAGATATTGGGAAGAATCAAATTCCATGCGCATGGTCGTCTCGCTTTGGAAGCTTGACTGAATTTGTAGGTTTGATATATACTTTTAGTATATGATCAAGACCTAGGTATGATATGCACTTTTGGAAAGTGTATGATCGATACCAACTCCCAATGATCGAATGAGAAACTTACTGATAAAACCATGAAGTAGACAGTATAAAGTTGATCCGATACTTTAGGTTTAGTCTGAGTCTTCCAGTATGCATGATGTACAGGTATTGGGAATACCTGAGGGTGATTTGATCATAAACGATTGTATAACCATGACGCTTCCATTCCTAGGGAGTGATGAAACGGGTCTGGATTTTAGTGACTCCTCTCAGTAGAGAAGTGATCTGATCTTGGTCCAAGTGTTGGACATTGATCTGAATGTGATTCAGATACAATGAGAAGATTAGATTTACGGTCTTGATTCAATCAAGCATCTATGGGAGGCCCGCGATCTAGATTTGAGATATGATCTCAATATCCATGTCACTATATGTGGAACAATACAATCGCCCTGTCCTTATCTCCAAGTATCTGCGGAGAGATTGCATTATTCTTGAAGGGTTCAAGAATAATTCCATAAGATCTAAGCAATAAAGAAATAATGATTAAATGTGATTTAATCATCTTGTTGTGTGAAGAAATTATCCAATTTAATTAAATGTGATTTAATTAATGTGGATAAGAATAATGTGGATAGAAATATCCAATTATTCATAATATATTATAAATGTGATTTATAATGTATTAGAGAGAGCTAATTATAATTTATATGTGTTGATTAAATATTATGTGTATTGGATACACATTGTGTAATTAATTAACAATATGAATTATATGTTGTTTTGGGTTGTGAATATGATTCACAATTCTTCCATGGCAAGATTGCAATATTCTCAAAGATAATTGTGAATTATTTTTGAAGAATAAAATCCAACAAATTTGTTGCAAATAAATAAGAGAGAAAATCAAGGAGATATGCAATCTCATGGGAATCCATGAGATTGCCTCCTTGGACTCCCATAGTGGGCGGCACACCATTCCTATATGGAATGGGTGGCCGTCCAACATGGAAGGTGCATGGAGATGAAGTCTCCATGCACATGCTCTCCTTATTTGTTGGGTTGATTTAGGACTAAATTATATTTGATTTTTTCAAATATATTTTAACCTAAATTTGTTGCTTTTGACAACAACAATCTTGGCCATTGGATTGACACAAATCAATCTCATCCATTGATTTTATGTGTCCCATGGATTGAGATCCATGGATCCCAAAACCCTATAAATAGAGAGGCATTCTATGCTCTCTAATAACTTGCAATATTGGAGCTCTCTCTTTCCCTCATTTCTTCATACATGCCAGCCCTCTCTCCCTCTCTTGTTGGTGGCCATCCACCATACCCTAGAGGAGAGAACCGTCGTCGCCTTCGCCACCGCGCCGCTGCTTCGACATTCTTCGGTTCTCCGTCTTCTTGGAGAGTTCCTCTCACGAAGGAGACGTTTGATCTCGTGCGACGAGATCAGGAGCAACCACGCTTGGATCATCTTCTTGGATTGCGAGGACAACGCGGTTCATCCCCGCGCTCGCAAGCGGTCTCGCCGACGATCGGACTTGAGACAGGAGGTCTCTTTCTTTAGAGACTTGATCAACCACGCTTCAAGAGGTATTGCATCATACTTGTTGTGGTTATAGATGAAACGATCTGAGAATGGTTCTCGGATCATGTGGTTTCATCGAATAAAATTTTTTTAAATTCCGCTGCACCGAACAACTAGTACGACTAGTCGTTCTTCGTCGTATCCGATACGACGATCACGCTTCCGTGATGCGCTTGAGGATATTTCCATATCCTTCAATTGGTATCAGAGCCTTAGGTCGACGGTTTCGAATATGATTCAAAAAACCGAGGACGACTTGGGTTCGTTAAGGTCGCGAAAGTTTTTATCGCATTTGATTTCGCAGATCTGTTTAGTAAATAAATTCGGCACTGTTTAAATTTTTTAAACACGCATTTAATACTTGGATTTTGTTCCCCATTAAATAAGGAAACCATAGGATCTGAGTTTACGTAAATCAGATTTCGTATGCTCTAGATATGGTTGTTTTAATGAACATGTATGCACTGTTGCGGGAACTGTAGATCTGAACGTGATTAAAAATGTTAATTACTGTTTAGACTTGCCTCGAAATGCGTGTAACATCACTTGGATTCTGTCCTAAATCAAATTAGCAATCTAAGAAAATTGATTTTGTCTAATTTGGATTTAATATGATTGAGATATGCTAATTTTAGTATGTAGGGGTCACTGCTGAAATTACAGTCCTAATCTAAAACCAAGTGATTGTCAATTAGTGAAATTAATTGTTAATTTCGTGAAATAATCATGAAAAATATTTGTGAAATATTTAAAGATTATTTACATAATTGACTTGGCCTCAACAAATTAATTGATTAGATTTGATCTAAATCTTAATTGGAAACACATTCATCAAACTTAATGTTTGATTGGTGATTGTCATTTAATCATTTAGTGAAATTAAATTGTTTAATTTCCTAGAATAATTGTGCATAAATATTTGTGGAATATTTGATGATAATTATTCCCTTAAATGACATTGCCTTAATCAATAATTGATTAAGATGTGATCTAAATCATAATTGGAAACCACAATCTTTCAAACTTGATGCTTGAATAGGATTTGGGAATTTGTCTAGCAAATTTCCTTATAATCAAAAATGTTTTGATTATTACTATATGGTACAATTTCGGTTGAAGAACCGATGATCATCTCAAGTACAAATTAATTAATTTGGCATTATCCTTTCCCGAGGCGGATATGGTGCCTAGTCGGAGAGCATTGGGGTTGCGGGTTGCAACGTATGTGGTCCGTCCCACTCTCGTCGGTACTGGCCATGACAACGGGTAGGGCCGGGATAATGTTCGAGGGATTAAGATGTATTTTTCTAATTATTAAAATTCGAATTAATACGTATTTTGAGATATTACCATATATATTCAAGTAAAATAATCAAGTTTGATTGATTGAATTGGATTGATAATTAATTTAATATGATTAAATTGATTATGTCCAATTGAAATACTCTAATATGATTAGAGCTAATAATTCCCTTGGAAGAATTAATTATGTGAATGTGATTCACGATAATTAATTAAAATTTGAATATGATATGGAGGATCACATAAGTGACATCCATGGTCTCCCGTCAAGGCGGAGGGTTCTGTCGCCAGGGATTGCATGTGGGAGACGCATGTCCGAAGTGACAGCTCCTGTATGCAAGCACATCTGGATCGGGCTCTTCGCTTCTCGAAAGAGTAAGGACGTATGCGTAGTGACCCCAATATCGGGTCCTCATATTATTGGGGCGATATTGGATTGCACATAGCGAGTTGTATTCCTGTTGACGGTTGGTTCAATTAATGACGGGTCAACATCGCCTTAGGGGTGGTGGTCCCGGGTGTTAAAGACCGAATTGGGAGATGCAAGTTGGACTTGCAAGGCGGAATGTGTTCCCGCTTCTTTTTATCCGAGATGTAGGTTCTCATATTATTGGGATGCAACAAAGATAAGGAAGGAGATCCCAGATCTTGCTTGAGATATAATGGTAAGTATATCTCTTACATTGAAAGTGATTAAGGGAATGAACTTTCAGTGTTGACAAGGCAAGACAACTTTGATATAAAAATTCCTAAATCAAAGTAAAATATGTATATATAAATACATACATTTATGCAAATTTCTTATTTCAGATAATCCTTCATTAAAACCCACTCAATGATATACTCAATAGTAACCAGTGAAATATCTTGGATTGGACTCATGATCCAGATATTGTACTTGCAATTGAACACATAATGTATGTGGTTGCAATATGCAAGTCTCCTCATACTAATGAGGAATGACAATTAAATAGATAATAGGACTACAACCCTAGGGTTTGTATGTCTCTATAGTCTTGGTATCATCAAATGTACTTTGGAAGTGACATGTTGATGATGATCATAATTGTCATATAATCCTTATAAAATCAATGAAGATTTTCTGGCATACATATGTGCTCTTGACATTTAATCATGAGTAACATGGTTCTCTGCATCATGCAGAATGGTAGCTCTATAAGAGATGATGTATTCAAAATGTTTGAATACCTACCTGAACCAATGTTTTAAGAGTTTAAATGGATGTAGATGATGAGTGTCATCATTCTGCTTTTTATACTCTAGTTATTCATGAAGCTTCATAATATTCATATTGTATGAATTTAAGGAAGCATGTATAAATGCTGAAAAACTCTTACTTTGAATTATTTTTGAATTTAAAATAAGAGATCCTCTGTCTTGAGCAATGGTTGCTCATAGATAAAGGGAGCGCAGTGGAAGCATGGGTTGGACCCAAGAAAGAAGGAAAGTCAAAGAGTTGACTGGACTTCTGTGACTTCCATATGACATCCAAAGAGTTGGATGAATGCCAATACTGTAATAAGTTGATGTGTTGATAGTATGACTATCAAGTCTGTCTAGAATCCTTAGAAAAGGACTCGGATGGAGCATCAGAATAATCTACATAAATCATTGATATTGACTTACTTATTGAATAAGATAAAGTCAAATAATTGTATCTCAATCTTCTGATGACATTTGCAATGGGTTGCATATGTTTTAGAAGACTGGAAAATTTGATCTTAAAGGTTTATAGTTGTCCACATGAATATTGATGCAATTGTTGCAACAATCTCTATTGGATTAATAGACTTGTTAATTTCAGTGGGAGAGCCCTTAGTCTTAGAGAATGTCTCTGTGACCTAGATATTAGAATACACTCATTGTTTATTTCTAAATGTTGGAAATAAACATGAATTCTGAGATAGAACTATCATAAAGAGTTATGATGGATATATTTCAGATAGTAATCTAAAATCTGGTGGACTCCACTAAATTAGAAAAATTAATGAATGGTTCATTAATATTTCTAAATACTGAATTAAAACCTTTGTAAGATCAATAGGAGGATGAAGATCATTTGACAATGATCTAGCATCAAGCCTTGGACATTTGTCTATCGATTTGATCAATAGACTAGTAAGAGATGAAACTTTAGAATGTCTAAAATTTCAAAAGTTACATACTTATGAATATTGTATTCAAAGTAAAATGTCCAATACACCCTTCTTCGGGAATGGTGTAAGATGCCAAGGTATTCAGGATCTCATACATATTGATGTATGTCGATCATCTATATCATAGTAAACATTGTGGATATGTGATATCTATTGATGATTGTATGATATGAGATTTCTTCTCTTCACCTAAGAAACCTTTGAAATGTTCAAAGATTTCATTAATTTTGGTTTAGAACCAAAGTTTGAAGGAAGATAAAATGAATTTGATCTAATCTAGGTAGCAAGTACCTACTAGATAAATTCAAAGAATACCTTATAGAGATATGAATATCATTTCTATCTCAATCCTCCTAACACACCTTAACTCAAAAGAGTTATAGGTAGATACAATTGGATCATGTGTGACATGATCTTATCAATGTTGAATTTTAGCATAATTATCCCTTAGTTTCCAGGTATATATGTGTAGTAGAGACTACAATGTATATCCTTAATAAGGTTCCATGTATGTTGGAATCTAGCACTTGAGAGTGTTGCTTCATTAGGAAAATAAAGGATGGTATTGGATACCTACTTTATAACATTGAGATTCTTAAAATATCTCATCTCCGAGAATGTGATTCTTAGAGGTTGAGACTCTTGAGAATCAAGATGAAAATGAAGTGTAGGAACTCATTTATAATGAGACTCCTGAAATTGGAAACTAAAAGGACAATTAAAGATGAAACACTAATACCTCTTCAAATGAGTTTGATGAAGGATTCCATGTGTTAGAGAAATCTGACAATGATCGAACTTCATGTGATGAAGCTTCTGAAGATCATAACATGGATAGATGGATAGCAATAAAAGTCTAATGTAGACTTCATATACAAGTGTTGTATATGGACCCTCGAGGATCCACCTACATGGGTAATACCTGTAGAGGTGTAAATGGATCTTCAAGAGAAAGGGAACCTGATGAGAAGATAGAGACCTTCAAAGCACGGTTCGTAGCCATAAGCTACACACTGGAAGAGAAGACATTGCTTGCAATGAGACTTGCTCTTCGGTGACCATGCTTAAAACCATCAGAATATTGCTAACCTTAGCTACACAACTTGACTATTGCATCTGCAAGATGTAAGTCAATATTGCATTCCTCTATGAATACCTCTTTGAGGATATTCACATGAAGTAGCCCCAGGGCTTCATAGTTGAGGAAAGCAAGGTGTGCAAACTAAGGAATCCGTCTATGGACTCAAATAAGCTTCTTGAAGTTGGATCATAAGATTTGATGAAATTATAAATGTTATGATTTCAGATAGAATCTTGATGAACCATATGAAGCTTAGTGGGAGTGCCTATGTGTTCATCGTGCTAAATGTAGATGATATCCTAATCATTTAAAAATGATATAAGGATAATAATTAGTGTTTTATAATCTGGTTGTTCCATAACTTGAAATATGATTTCAAAGATGCCTCTCAGATCTTAGTTCTGAAGTTGTTCAGAAGCAAAGAGAAGAGGATAATGGGACTGTCACATTTATAGTACATCTTGGACATATTCCATTTTATGGAAAATTCCAGTAATGGCTTCCATCCCTTAAGATATGGTACTGACCTATCTAAAGGGATAGCACCTCAAAGAGTTGAGGAAGTGAATGCTGGAACTACTTGCCCTTGGGCATCAGTTCTGAGAAGCCAAGTGTGTGCTAGATGTGTACAAAAGCCAGGTGGCTGCCATGCAGTGGGAGTAGTAAACTGTTACTAGTCCTACTATGGAAATAAAACACTTGGTTGCAGTAACAACAAAATCTTCATAGATGACAATATTTTTTGAGATAGTGATCTCAAAGTCTTATCTTCAAAAGTTTAAGACTTTATAGACAATGATCTAAAAGGTCTTAACTAAAGATACCTTAGGAGATGGAGATCTCTAGAAATAAGGATATTCTTATAAGGATTATGGAAATACTGGTTATGATAATTGTTAAGCTGTAGTGTCAGGGACACTATAACTAACAAGATTGAGTATTAGTTGCATAAGATGCAACATTCGCATTGGATGCGAGCACTGTTACTGGGGATACGCAAGTGCCGTAAAAGGACTTGGCGTAGTCTCGCAGGAACAGAGTGACTGATCAGCTTACCTAGCTATTTTCTAAATAGCCTATGATTGTCACATGAGTGCGGGTTTAAATGATTAGCCCATTAATGGCTCTTTGGGCTAGTGGGAGATTGTTGGAAATGCGAGCCCACGGAGAGCCATTATGCAATAAATGTTATTGCACATATCATTCCCTGATCTGAAATGAAGAATGAATAATTTGTATAATAGGTCCCTTAGTACAATTAGGGTTATGTACCATGGCCATCTTAATAATCATACAGCTGTTGATTCAACTATTGAATCATAGAGGCTGGTGCTTGGATGAATATCTAAAGAGTTAGATTGAGGACTCATCAAGCACCGTCAAATGATTATTAAGAGATGATCTCCAGCCTGAGTAGGAGATGGCAATCCTATCTCTGAAGGCTGATATCTGACCGACCTCTTGATGCAGGTCCTCTGCATAGGAATAGAGATTCGGAGGTGTCAGATTAGTTAGGTCAAAGAGTTGACTTAACGAGATCGAGATAACCAAAGTCCTATATCATATGCTGTCATGATATAGGCACGCATCCTCTGACCGGAGACAGATGTGTTACTATATGTCTGAGTGTGTACATTTGGCAGACCAATAGGTTGATGACCTAATCAAGGTCTATACACCGGCGCGCTGGTGTGCATATAAGGGCATATGAGTAATACGATCTCTCAAAGGGATCATACAGGTTCAGTTACTGAACCGGAAGACATGAGCTCACTCATGAGATATTGGGAAGAATCAAATTCCATGCGCATGGTCGTCTCGCTTTGGAAGCTTGACTGAATTTGTAGGTTTGATATATACTTTTAGTATATGATCAAGACCTAGGTATGATATGCACTTTTGGAAAGTGTATGATCGATACCAACTCCCAATGATCGAATGAGAAACTTACTGATAAAACCATGAAGTAGACAGTATAAAGTTGATCCGATACTTTAGGTTTAGTCTGAGTCTTCCAGTATGCAGGATGTACAGGTATTGGGAATACCTGAGGGTGATTTGATCATAAACGATTGTATAACCATGACGCTTCCATTCCTAGGGAGTGATGAAACGAGTCTGGATTTTAGTGACTCCTCTCAGTAGAGAAGTGATCTGATCTTGGTCCAAGTGTTGGACATTGATCTGAATGTGATTCAGATACAATGAGAAGATTAGATTTACGGTCTTGATTCAATCAAGCATCTATGGGAGGCCCGCGATCTGGATTTGAGATATGATCTCAATATCCATGTCACTATACGTGGAACAATACAATCGCCCTGTCCTTATCTCCAAGTATCTGCGGAGAGATTGCACTATTCTTGAAGGGTTCAAGAATAATTCCATAAGATCTAAGCAATAAAGAAATAATGATTAAATGTGATTTAATCATCTTGATGTGTGAAGAAATTATCCAATTTAATTAAATGTGATTTAATTAATGTGGATAAGAATAATGTGGATAGAAATATCCAATTATTCATAATATATTATAAATGTGATTTATAATGTATTAGAGAGAGCTAATTATAATTTATATGTGTTGATTAATTATTATGTGTATTGGATACACATTGTGTAATTAATTAACAATATGAATTATATGTTGTTTTGGGTTGTGAATATGATTCACAATTCTTCCATGGCAAGATTGCAATATTCTCAAAGATAATTGTGAATTATTTTTGAAGAATAAAATCCAACAAATTTGTTGCAAATAAATAAGAGAGAAAATCAAGGAGATATGCAATCTCATGGGAATCCATGAGATTGCCTCCTTGGACTCCCATAGTGGGCGGCACACCATTCCTCTATGGAATGGGTGGCCGTCCAACATGGAAGGTGCATGGAGATGAAGTCTCCATGTACATGCTCTCCTTATTTGTTGGGTTGATTTAGGACTAAATTATATTTGATTTTTTCAAATATATTTTAACCTAAATTTGTTGCTTTTGACAACAACAATCTTGGCCATTGGATTGACACAAATCAATCTCATCCATTGATTTTATATGTCCCATGGATTGAGATCCATGGATCCCAAAACCCTATAAATAGAGAGGCATTCTATGCTCTCTAATAACTTGCAATATTGGAGCTCTCTCTCTCCCTCATTTCTTCATACACGCCAGCCCTCTCTCCCTCTCTTGTTGGTGGCCGTCCACCATACCCTAGAGGAGAGAACCGTCGTCGCCCTCGCCACCGCGCCGCTGCTTCGACATTCTTCAGTTCTCCATCTTCTTGGAGAGTTCCTCTCACGAAGGAGACGTTTGATCTCGTGCGACGAGATCAGGAGCAACCACGCTTGGATCATCTTCTTGGATTGCGAGGACAACACGGTTCATCCCCGCGCTCGCAAGCGGTCTCGCCGACGATCGGACTTGAGACAGGAGGTCTCTTTCTTTAGAGACTTGATCAACCACGCTTCAAGAGGTATTGCATCATACTTGTTGTGGTTATAGATGAAACGATCTGAGAATGGTTCTCGGATCATGTGGTTTCATCGAATAATTTTTTTTTAAATTCCGCTGCACCGAACAACTAGTACGACTAGTCGTTCTTCGTCGTATCCGATACGACGATCACGCTTCCGTGATGCGCTTGAGGATATTTCCATATCCTTCAGATATAACATCTAGCCAAGATATGATCCTCATCATACTTGTCATTGTATTGCTTTTCTTCCTTCGATTTAGGGCTTTCATGCTTGTCTTCTGTGAGCACATAACTTATGCGCTCAACCGAGAGAACATATCCAAATTATGGATCCAATCCGAGTAACTTGGACCGGTCAACTGGTTGACCTCCAGAAGCCTGCTTAGTGGGTTCATGGACTTCATTTTCTAAAATGGAGAATGCACTATATTATAATATATAATCATATATTCAAATTTATGATATTTGATTAAGGCATTTTAAATCAAATTATTCTTGCATTGTCAACTTTGAAAGTTCATTCCCTTAATTACTTTCAAAGCAAGAGATATACTTACCGCTATATCTCTAGCAAGAACTGGGATCTCCTCTTTATCTTTGTCACATCCCAATAATATGAGAATCTGCGACTCCAATAAAGAGAAACGGGAATACATTCCACCTTGCAAGTCCAACTTGCATTTCTCAATTCGGTCTTTAACACCCTGGCCCACCACCCCTAAGGCGATGTTGACCCGTTGTTAATCGAACCAACCCTAAACAAGAATAGTACTCCCTATGCGTAATCCAATATCACCCCAATAATATGAGGATCCGATATTGGGGTCACTACGCATACGACCTTACTCTTTCGAGAAGCAAAGAGCCCGATCCAGATGCGCTTGCATACAGGAGCTGTCACTTCGGACAAGCGTCTCCCACATGCAATCCCTGGCGATGGAAACCCTTCGCCTTGACGGGAGACCATGGATGTCACTTATGTGATCCTCCACCTCATATTCAAATTTCAATCAATTATCATGAATCATATTCATATAATTAATTCTTCCAAGATAAATACACATCTATTCATAATAGAGTGCTTTTAGTCAGATATAATTAATTCAATCACATTAAATTAATTATCAATCCAATTCAATCAACAAACTTGATTGTTTTTATTTGAATACATATATGGTATTATCTCAAAGTACGTATTAATTAAAATTTTAATAATTAGAAAATACACCTTGATTTCTCCGGCATTATCAAGTCCCTACCCGCTGTCATGGCCAGTACCGACGAAAGTGGGATGGACCGCAACCGATGCGACCCGCTACCCCAATGCTTCCCGACTAGACACCATATCCACCTCAGGAAAGGATAATGCCAAATAGATCAATTTGTACTTGAGATGATCATCAGTTCTTCAACCGAAATTATACCATATAGTAATAATCAAAACATTTTTTATTATAAGGAAATTTGCTACACAAATTCCCAATCCTATCCAAGCAAGGAGTTTGATGATTGTGTTTCCAATTATGATCTATAATAAATTTATCGGTTGAGGCCATGTCAATTAAGGAAATAATCATCATTAAATATTTATCAAATATTTTCCATAATTATTTCATGAAATTAATAATTAATTTCACTAATTGACAATCGCATGGTTCTTGATTAGGACTGTAATTTCAGCAGTGACCCCTACTTACTAAAATTAACATATCTCAATCAATTTAAATCCAAATTAGACAAAATCAATTTTCAAAGATTTCTAATTTGATTTAGAACAGAACCTAATGATATTTCACGCATTTCGAGGCGGAACAAAACATTAATTAACTCATTAATCATGTTAAGATTCGCAGTTCCCGCAACAGTGAATACATGTTCATTAAAACAATCATATCTCGAGCAAACGGAATCCAAATTACGTAAACTTAGATCCTATGGTTTCCTTATTTAATGTAGAATAAAATACAAGTGATTAATTCGTGTTTAAACAATTTAAACAGGGCCTAATTTATTCACTAAACAGATATGCGGAAATTAAATGCGACAAAAATTTTGCAACCTTAATGAACCCAAGTCATCTTAGGCTTACGGATCGTATCCCAAATCTTCAACCTAAGGCTCTGATACCACTTGCAGGATATGGTATTATCCTCAAGCGCGTCACGGAAGAGTGAACGTCGTATCGAATACGACGAAGCACGACTAGTCGTACTAGTTGTTCTGTGCAGCGGAATTTAAAAAATTTTCATGCGATGAAACCACATGATCCAAGAATGGTTCTCAGATCCTTTTATCTAGAACCACAACAAGTATAAAGGAATACCTCTTGAAGCGTGGTTGATCGAGTCTATGAAAAGAGACCTCCTGTCTCAAGTCGGATCGTCAGAAAAGATGCTTGCGAGCGCGAGAATGAACCGTGTGATCCTCGCAATCCGACAAGATGGTCCAAGCATGGTGAACTCCTGATCTCGTCGTACGAGATCAAATACCTTCTTTGCGAGCGTATCACTCCAAATAAGATGGAGAACCGAAGAACGTCGAAGCGAAGGCGCGGTGGCAAGGGCGACAACGGCTTTCTCCTCTAGGGTATGATGGACAGCCACCAAGGAGAGAGGGAGAGTGTAGACGTGTAGAATGAGAGAGAGATGTGCTTCAAAAGCATTACCTTAGAGAGCATGGTATGCCTCTCTATTTATAGGGTTTTGGGATCCATGGATCTCAATCCATGGATACTTAAAATCGATGGATGACATTGATTTAAGTTTAATCCAATTGTCAAGATTGTTGTTGGTAAAAGCCAACAACTTATTATTTAATTTAGATCAAATATATTTGATAAATCAAATATACATCAATCCTAAATTATAACAATCAAATAAGGAGATTAACCAACATGGAGATTGCATCTCCCACGGATCATGGTGGACGGCCACCAATTTCCATATTGGTTATGGTGGCCGTCCACTTGTTTTCATGTGGGGAGCAGTCTCATGAAATCTCATGAGATTGCATATCTCCATGGAAATCTCCATTATTTAATCCAACAACTTTTGTTGTGATTTATTCTTCATAAATAATTCACATCTAATTTTTGAGAATATTGCAATCTTGCCATTGCAAATTTGTGAATCACATTCACAACCTAAAACAAATTTAATTTACATTTTCAATTAATTACACAATGTGTATCCAATACACATCAATAATTAATTAACAAATATAAATTATAATTAGCTCTCTCTAATACATTATAAATCACATTTATAATATATTATGAATAATTGGATATTGCTATCCACATTATTCTTATCCATAATAATTAAATCACATTTAATTATATTGGATAATTTCCACAAATATCAAGATAATTAGATCACATTTAATTATCAATTTCCCAATTCTTAGATATAATTCAACTATGGAATTAACCTTGAACACTTTCAAGAATAATGCGATTTCTCCGCAGATACTTGGAGATAGGGACAAGGCGATTGTATTGCTCCGTGTATAGTGACTTGGATATTGAGATCACATCTCAAATCTAGATCTCTTGAACCTCCCACAGATGCTTGATCAAATCAAGACTATAGGCCTAATATTCTCATTGCATCTGAATCTCATTGAGATCAATATTCAATACATGGACTAAGGTTAGATCACTTCTCTATTGAGAGGAGTCACTAAAATCCAAACATGTTTAATCACTCCCTCGGAATGGAAGCATCATGGCTATACAATCGTTTATGATCACATCACCCTCAAGTATTCCCAATACCTGTACATTCAGCATACAAGAAGACCTATGATCATCTTGAAGATATAGATCACTTTTACACTATCATCTTCAGGGTTTGATCACTAAGTTTCTCAATGTTGGTCATTGGGAATTGGTATAGATCATATGCTTTCCCAAAGCATATATCTTACCTTCAAATTCATGTCATGCTTCCAAAGTATGATGACCATGCATGGAATTTGATCACAGTCCCAATACCTCATGAGTGAGCTCATGTCTCCCGATTCACATGTGAACCTATATGATCCCTTTGAGAGATCGTATTACTCATATGTCCTTACATGCACACCAGCTCACCGGTGTATAGACCTTGGTTAGGTCATCAACCTATTGGTTTGCCAAATGTACACACTCAGACATATAGCAACACATCTATCTCTTGTCAGAGGATGCATGCCTATGCTGTGACAGTATTCAACATAGGTCTTTGGTTATCTCGATCTCGTTAAGTCAACTCATTGACTCAACTAATCTGACACCTCCGAATCACTATTACCATGCAGAGGACTTGCATCAAGAGGTCAGTTAGATATCAACCAGATCAGAAAGGATTACCATCTCCTACTCAGGATGGAGATCATTACTTAACAATCATTTGATGATGCTTGATGAGTCCTCTATCTAACTCCTTAGATATTCATCCAAGTATCAACCTCTATGATTCAATCAATGAATCAACAACTGTATGATTATCAAGTTGGCCATGGTACATAACCCTTATTGTACAGAGGGATCTTATAGTGCATTCATTCATTCAATCTCAGAAAGGGAGTGAAAAATAATCAATAACTTTTATTGATAAATCATTTATTACAATAACATTTATTGTAGGAATGGTTCGCCTCGAGCTCACATTGCTAACATATGGTCCCTCAGTATAATTAGTGTTATTTACCATAACAATTTTGATAATCATACAGCTGTTAATCCAATGGTTGGATCACAGATGCTGGTGTTAAGATGATATCTAAAGAATTAGATTGAAGACTCAACTAGCACTGTCAAATGATTTTTGAGAAAGGATCTCTAGTCTGAGAAGGAGATAAAAATCCTTACTCCAAAGATGGATACTTGACCGACCTCTTGATGCAGGTCCTCTACATAGGAATATAGATTCAGAGGTGTTAGAGGGAGTTAAGTCAAAGAGTTGACTTAGCGAGATCTAGATATCAAAGACCTATGCTTTATGTTGTCGCGATATAGGGACACATCCTCTGATCGGGGGACTAATAAATATTCATTCATCTACCTTTATTTTTCCATTTCTTCTTTAAATCCCTAGCAAAACACCTTCATATGTAATTAACACATAAATACATGCATTTAAATCCAAAATTAAAGAATAAAGAAAAGAAAAATAAATGAAATATCAAAGATATTGAATGTCCCTAAACCCCGAGATCAAGTCAAATATTGACTATGTCGATCAGAAATAAAGTAGGGGGAAAGGTTACAATATTGTACAAAATATAGAGACCCTAATGAATGTACAATACATTGAATAAATAACTCATGATTACTCTATACTTTATCATTATACACACCTCAAACACACAAAGTTCTCAACATGAAACTTGTACATAATAATATATAAAAAATTATAAAAATAACAACTATTTAAAATCATGCACAAAGCACCATGGTGCACATATATGAAAAAAGCGTAAAAAGAACTTCGTAGATAAATATATACTTCATATGAACTCAAATTGAAACAAAATCACCCCCACTGTAATTCAAATTAAATTATCTATCTAATGAAGGTAGTTTCATTGAAAATGGAACTACAATACGAAAGTCGGCTTTTGGGGTTCTATTATACTAGGGCATCTTTGCAAATAATCAATTAATTTATTTTTTACATTTTTACTCTTCTTACATTTTTAAATTATTTTATATATTATATAAATAATATTAAAAATATAAACACATGTAAAAACATTTAAAAAGCACTAAAATAAATAATAAGTTGTAATACATAGATATATTATTTTTATAATATATATACATGTATTTATTTATGCATATAAACAAAATTATAAAAATAATATGTAAATATGTACTAAACAATACTATAAATATATGCAATATGTAAATATAATAATATATAAAACAAAAAAAATAAAAGATACAAAATACATGTATATGTACATATATACATACTTGTAAAAAATAAACACCTAATAAATACTATTGAAAAAATAAATAAAATTCACCGTAAAATAGCTTATAAAATTAGAAACATTTTTTTAAGTTTTAAGTTTTATTTAATAAAATCATTTACTATTTTTATAGAATTATTCTTATTTTTATTTATGGATTGTCTTTTTCAGTCGCACGTAGACCAATAAGGTCACAACAGGTTTTGACCCGTCCGGTCTATACCCCTTGCATGTCATGGACACACACCCCATACTCACCTCACGTAGACCACCCACCTTCCTCAATTTTTCATGTACCCCCTTACTCCTTTCACCCTCGAGCACTTCACCAATCCTGACAACCCCATCTCCCTCTACCTCGCCATGCCCTTATGTCTCACCAACCACCTTCTCACGTATCTCCCTTCCAAACCTGCCCTCCACCATGTTTATAAATAAGGTCCCAGGCCTTCCTTCCCTTTTTAATCCTTTTCAATCCACTTTAACCCCTACAATCATTCCTGACTTGCTCCCCTTAGTGACAGTAATGCGAAACGCTCGATCTGTGATGTGGAGAAGGAGTTCGGAGTAGAGATCCACATTATCGGAGCATCTCTGGTGAAGGTCTCCGCCTTCGGGTATTTTCTTGTCGAGGCCTAGTTTAATTAGCTCTTTAGGATGCATTTTAATTCCTTAGTGTAGATTAATGGTTAGTTTAGTTTAATTCAGTTCCTTTACCATTAAATTTCAAGATCTTAGTTTGTCAGAGCTTGGAGATCTGACCATCATTTCACCTTGAATCCCTTTGTCTCCGACTCATCCAATCATCCCATCAGCTTCCTCACCATCTTCTCCACCAGAGTCACCCATTTTCTCAATCCAGTCTTGCTCATATGGAGGATTCAGACCTCCATATGTCACCCATTGCTAGAGGTCCATTCCCCCTCCATTCGCTATTTATTTTTGTACAATAAGTGTTCGAGTAAGTCACCATCGAGCCACGAAATATTGGGTGTAGGTAGGAGATGAAAGGGCGGTACCTGGTAGTCGAATCGATTGAGGAACTCATTCCTCATGTTCCCATAGAAGAACAACTCTCCAAGCCTCCTCTGATGAGGCTTGGACCATTTATGGATCTCAGGCAGTTGTGGAGTGGTCTCAAGAGCACGGGGAGATGACCAACATCACTAGAGACGAGCAGAGCCCCAAGAAATCAAGGATCGAAGGAGGAACATGGAAGCATTCTTCCCTATTCTTTATGACACATCCAATATTGTTTGATCGTGGAATGGGCCCAGATCTAATCTCAACCCATCATTTTATATGAAACGCCTCCTCCCTAACACTATTGGATTTAAGTGGACACCCCGTGGGGCAATGGTTGTTTTCCATCAGTACTCCACACGTGCAATACGCAACCCCCTAGGGTAGTTGCATAAAGCCCCTTCTCGCATTTTGTATTTTTATTTAGACTATAATTTTAATATTACATGTTAAAACTTTAGGGTATTTGATGAGTCTCCATTTCATACCATTTATTCATTCATTTGTACTTAAATCCTTAGTTAATTGCATATATATAGCATTAATTGTACAAAATAAAACTCATAAATTGACATATAAATACTATATAAATATATGTATTTAATTCCAAAATAAAAGAATAAATCAAAGAAAAGAAAAGAAAAAGAAATGAAGTAAGACACTGAATAACCCTAGACCCCAAGTCCATGTCAATATTGATTTGATCGACACGGAATAAAGTAGGTAGAGATAGGGTGATTATATGTACATATACACACACACACACAAAACCCTAATTTAATTCTTCAATAAATAGCCATTTACACCCAATTTTATTATGCATTTTATACATCATAAATAACTAAATCCTCAACTAGAAAATTATACATAAAAAATAAAGAAAGATACAAAAATAATTACAAAAAATAATGCGTAGTGTAACTGGGATACACAGATCCAAAAGCCACAAACAAAACTTTATAGACCTATATATCCTACATACAAACTTTAAATTGACCAAACTCATCTTTATTGTTCATAAAATTAAATTATCTATCTAATGAAGGTATTTCATTAAAAATGGAGTTATGATGCAAAAGTCGGCTTTTGGGTCCCTAAATACCGTGAATCTGCGTATTCTATTCAATTTATTCATTTTTTATGTTTACCTTTCTTGTATTTTTATGTACTTATAAATATTATTAAAATACATTAAAAATATAAACACAAAATAAAAACCTTAAAATGCATTAAAATAAATATAGTAAACTATGCCTATAATATACATACCCCTATTTATTTAGGTAAATAAATAAAATCAGAAAAATAATTAAAAATTTTTAAATATGTATTTAAATATAGTATAAATATATAAAATATGTGAATACATAATAAAATACAAAATGTGAAATAAAAATAAAATACACTAATTACATGTATTTATACCTATGTATTTACATCAAAATATTATCACCTAATAAATAGTGTTATAAAAATAAATAAAAATATCATAAAATAGTACATAAAATAATAATGTTTTTTTATGTTTTGACTTTAATTTAAGTAATTCATTTAATATTTTATTCCTAATTTATGCTTTTAATATTTATTTTGTCTTTATGCCTGGCGTGGTTCAATAGGAGTCCGGGGACTGTTGACCCTCGATCAACTTTCCTTCCCTTAGCACTGCAGTCTGTCAGAGTGTATAATCCCCTCTTTTTGCCGAATTTTCTTCTCTAACATAGTGCTTGATTGTCTTTCTTCATGAAAGATCTTGTCGACCCATCCCTCTTCCAGACCTGACCCTCGCCTTGGTCATCCGAGCATCAATATGCTCATAAACCTATTTTTGAAGACCTTTTCACATGTATATAAATATCTCCCTCCTCCTCCATTTTTTACCCATTTCCCTTTTGATGCCCATCTGACCCCTTGGTTTTGCTCTAAGGAGCTCGCCCTTAGTGACATTGAGCGGCATTCCGCATACCACAACGAGGAGGAGGTTGATCAAGGGAGGTTCCACCCTTCGCTAGAGCATCGTCGATGAAGACTCTGCTCCATGGTTTCCAAGTACGTGCTATTACATTTCTTCACATTTCTAGGTAGATTTTAGTTCTAACTTCCATTTCCAATCCTTATTTCATGCATTTACTGTTTCTATCTTAGATTTTTAGGTTACATTCACCGCATACTTCAGCTCCTATTCTGACCCCCCTTTCACCTACATCAGCTTCTCAGCCTCCTTTTCCACCTCCTCAACTACTCCATCCACCTTGATCTCCACCAGACTGAGCCTATGAGGTTCCTAATTCTGCCATCTCACCGGACCTCTCCACTCCACATCATTTTGACTCCAATCCACCTAAAAAAGGAACCAAACCCTTTGTCCACATTCCCCCATTAATTTTTTTGCAGGTACATGCTGAAAGCGGCCTCCGTAGGGCTTTATCTGAGCCTGCTCGAAGGTCCCCAAGTGCTCCATCTTTCCATGACCTCCAAGTCCCTATCGATGGGGCCCAAACCATTTTGAGCATCCTAATAGATGTGGATCACTTCTAGCATTCCATTGAGCATTTAGCAACTTGACACACCATCAGAGAGCGGAGATTTTGAGCATGAAGCTGAGATCCAATGTCTATTCTTCTCTGTTCTTGCTGGGAAGCAACAGCCGTTGGATTTGAGTCTATCTCCATGTTTTTTCCAAACCGTTGGATTGATCATTGCAGCTACCGTCGGATACACCTGAGGACTTAATCTGAAGCATTTGGTGGCAAAGCATCATTGTACATCAGGGCACGTGTATTAGTGGTGTCATATGTGTCGTCTATTCGTACTCACATGGAATGTATTTTGCAAACATATCCCTCTGTATTTTTATATTTCAATTTAATATTTAAGCACTTGTAGTGTACTAATTTTCATGCAAATTTCACAAGGACCTATAAGCTTCCTTGATTTCATACTCTGGTCCTTCCACATCATGTGAAGTAGCACGTGAACTGTTGTAAATATCGCTTCCATACCTCTAATGTTTTAGACCCTATTTTGAAATGCATCAAAAGTTTTATTAAATTATAGATAGGTCCCTTCCAAGTTGCATTTCTATTTCTTGCAGTCTTATTTTTATTAAATAGCTCCTATATGGTATAAATGTTAGGAAAATATAGTAGATGCTTGACATGGTGCTCATTAATGCATATATTTTTATCTGCAATTTATTTGTATTTTCTTAATTCTAAAAATCAAATAGGAGATATATATTCCCTTTTTATATATAACAATCCAAAAAATACAAAACTATCTTTAAAAATTCCAAAAAAAATTATAGCACATATATTATTATATATTTTAACTATAAACCAAAAATCATAGAAAATATAAAAAGAAATCCTTAAAAATTACAAAATCCTAAAAAATCATAAAAAATAATAAAAATTATTTAAAAATTTAAAAATAGCTTTCTGTTTTATATTGTCTATATTTTGTATAATATATATTAAAAATAGTTTTCGAGAAATTTTGGACCAATTATCTATTTTAATACCTAAAACAATTCTGCCTATTTATTGTATTCCATATTTTATACATTTTAATACCTAAAAAATACACAACAATTAGCAAAAATTCTTTAAAACCCCAAAATAGAGAAAAATATTAAAAATAGAAAAATTTACTTTCTGAATTTTGAGTGTATTTATATATATATTTAAAATCATAAATCTCTATAATACTATATAGACCTTATAATACTTATATATTATTTATTATCATTGTTATTACTTATAAATATGTATTATATATTTAAAACTTTCAGAAAAGGGATTGTCCCTTATATATATATTTATTATATACCTTGCATATTGTTTACCATATTTATAATATTATTATGAGTTAACTGAGTATGTTCCCTAGGAGCGTACGGGAGTATGCTCCCACCTTTTTTCCATATTTTTTTAATTTTTGAAATGAAAACTGAGGGGATTTACTTAGAATATAAGTGGAATATGTGTTTCAATTTCATGTAAAACAGACGTACCTAACACTTCTATCTGGAGGGGGTCAATTTCAACAATTCCTAGACCATTAAAATTTATCAGTCTTGATGGAGGGGATAGAAGTATTGAATGAAGTCATATTTTGAATGACACCATGATGATATATTGTGATCTAAATTTCACTAGGTTTATTTTCATAAAAATTAAAAATACAAGGAAAAAAAGTGGGAGGATGTAAGTTAATGCTCCCAAGGATCATACTCCTTTTTCTCTATTATTATTACTATATATAAATCTTTATGATAGTTTGAAAAAAAGAAGTTAAAAATTTGCAAAAATGTAAAATAAAATAAAAAATTTGAAGTTAAACACATAAAAATATAAAACAAATAAAATACATAAAAATTAACAATATCTAAAAACCCATAAAAAATCAAAAGACAGAAAAATATATAATAATAAGTTAGTAATAATTAATAATTATTATACCTATCCACCATTCGCTCTCAGTACTTCGATGCCTACACTTATATGTTATACACATTTTTTGTAGGGTATAGTAAATTTCACCCCATATTTTAGTCATTGTTTAATCATTATCATGGGTTGATTGTTGGTTATCTGATTGGTTCACTTGCCGAATGTTAAGAGAGGGACGATACACTGATTTTCGGATCCGACTTGTCGGATACTATAGGCTCCTCCATGATCAAATGTTACACACTGCTTCTCAAATAGATATACATCAAATGGTGCCATTTTCGTGGAGCAACGGGCATGGTGGGATACTTGTACATATTATCTGCTATATTATATATCTTATTATTTGTTTTTCTATTCATTTATTTAAATTAGTATTTATCTGTGCTAATAAACTCTTTCTGTTGATTTTTTTGCGAGGGCTCACTATTTGAGGATGGTCTTCTAGGAGACCGATGCAGTCAAGAAGAGTAGAGACCGACTTTCTTCGCTGAGATGGTAGGAGAGAGCAGGAGAGAAGACTAAGGAGTTGAGCAGCACACCAGTTTAGCATAGTTTTTATTTTTTTTTGCAAGAGAGAGAATTTTATTTTTGTATTATAATTTGTAATAATATAGGGACAAACTTGGACATTCATGTCTATTTTACCAATTATTTGTTCACTTGGGGACCTACACAGTTTTTACGATTTCATCACCTTTTACCTTTTATTTACCCTATTTTCTTCTTTATTTTATTTTATTACTCGTGTTTTGAGTATTTCACTTTCTTTTTTTGTTTTGTGTGCTTGAAGCTCCTAGTTCTAGGATTTTATTTGGTTGAGCCAGATAGACTTAGGTTTACACTCCTAAAAGAATTTTGTACCTATAGATCATTGGACTTAGCCAAATTAAGAAATTTGTGCTTCCCAAGTAGAAGTTCCTACTAGGATGATTTTCACTTGCACACATATATGATAGATTTTATTTTATGCATGGATCATTTTTCATGTAGACTGCTAGAGTCAGGTATGCATCCCTATTCTAGCATTGCATTCATTGATTTTCTATATCAGGTTTTCTGAATTCCTTCCCTTGTTTATTAGGCTTAGGCATTTAAAGGAATCTGAGAATTCATTAGCATTTTCTTTTCTAAAAAGACAAAAAGTGATAACTAATAAAATTAGAAGTAATAATCGAACTTGACCCTAAAACTAAACGTAAAGGACAAATACCATTGTTTTGGGGAGAGTAACACCCTCATTGTCACAGGTACACTCCTTACTGAGTGAGGCGCATACACATAATGATTAGAGCCCCCAACCCTAGATTTGTGCCTTAAGTGCTTGGGTCAGCTCTTGAGCCATGTTTTTGGTTGTAAGCACTTGCATCCAGCTTTAGACGAAGTGGTTTGTTGTTCTAGAAAGTGTGCTACGCCGACTCAAACACAACCACTCCAGGTGGCTGCACCTGTGAGCATATAAATAATTGAATTGTCACCTAACTCTAAAACTATAAATATAAAATAGACCGAACCTTCATGTTGTCGCAGTGTTGAGTTGGTGAATTGAGGGGTTTTGACTTGTGTTTGTTTGTGTGTGTTTGATCACTCTGACCATTTGCACCTTTTTCTATTCATATTTTGATTTGACTATCATGTTCTCCTCGATCCCCGCCTCTTGAAAATGGAGTTGGCTGATTGGAGAAATTTTTATCTGAACTTCATGGATTCCTATCATTCTGCTCCAATCAGTGCACCTCCATTTTGTCATGAAGATTATTTTCTAGAATTTTCATTTTCAATATATCCACCAATAAATCCGCCTTTCGAGATGGACCCTCCTCTCAAATGGCCCTACGGGCAACCTACACACTTTGATTTTCCTTATCCTTTAGGGTAGCCAACACACCCATAGTTTCAACCATTGGATTTTGACTACCCACCCCCACCACCACAGTCACATTTCCCACCTTCACCACCAACCGATGCTACACGGTTGGATTGTGCTCCCTTGGAACCGACTCTTAATTATGCGACCCGGTTAATGGAGTAGATGCAGAAAAGGATAGAGACCTTTACAGAATAGAATAAGATTTACAATGCCTCTTCACCTTTTGGTGTGATGGAGTCATGAGAGGCCACCCATGGGAGATTGTAGTCACCAAAAATAAAAATGAACAAAATATAAAAACCTAAAAAGACAATAAGAGGAGACATCTATCCATGACAAATTGTGAGGAGAGGGCACCTGTACCACCCACCTTGCCCATACATACACAAACCATAGTTTCCCACCACCCTGGCTCCCAAGGATGACATTGTACAAGCGGATTCTAGTCATCCTTAATTACATGTTCATTTAGACTCCTTCCATAATGAGGAAGAAATAAAAAAGTTTAAAAAATGTTGACCAACCCTGAAGTGATGGTGGTATTCAAGATATTCTTGATGCCCCCATTTCAAAAGGCCTTAAACCTTTTGCATGCACCTAAACCCATGAAAAGAAAGAGACATCATAGGACTGAGCACCACATTCTGACGATGGCCATTTCCCACGCTGTCACACATTGTCTGCCCAATAAGAAGGGGACATTACTACACACTTCATTAGATGTGCCATTTCTGGCCATCACTTTGATCACACTCTCCTTGACAGCGGTGCATCGATTATGTGTTAATGAGATCCACATCATTTACACTATAGATAACTTACCGTAGCGGGCAACAAGTTTCTCCATGCCAGACCTGACCTTCTTTTATTGATGAGTTTGTGCCTTTTCTTTTTGAGACCACTAAGGATATCCATCACGTCTATCCCAATCAGGCTTCGTCAACTGTTGACCATGATATTGACTTGCATCTTGTTAAATCCATTCCTCAGAGACTGCGCAAGAAGGTAAAGTTTTAAACTTAATGATCGGTATGTTCCTAACCTTATATATACTTGCTTTCATTTCTTTCATTCCATCTATCATTTCTATCGTCCAACTCGATCCGTGTGTTTGCCTTACTTTTTCTTAGGGATCTCTTACCCTAAGTATTGGGGGAGTGATGTTGTGCATTCTTTCATCTTTATCTTTTTATTTTTATTCTTCATTTCTTTCGATCCCCTTGCTTGTCTCTTCACTTGTTGATGGTTTGTCATGTACTTAGGGATCTTTTATTCTATGTATGGGGGACACATTGAGTCATTATATTCATATTTTTTGATCCTTGAACATCCTCGTTTTGTATGCAGGTTTCTATATTTAGGATTAGTTTACCCTAAGTATGGGGGGGGATCAACTTCTTATTCTCTATTTAGTCGTTGTAGTATAGACTTTTCCTATACTCATTACGAGTTATGTCTTCCTTTTTCTCTTTGATCACTATGGGTACAAGGGAGTCATATATACATTGTGTATACTTTACCCATAAGTCGTACTTTCGTATTTTCAATAATATGGTTAATATATTATATTGGGTAACAATATATAATAAATCAATTTTAAAGAATACACTAAAAATATGGATATTTTTTTTTCAAAATTCTTTGTAAATATGGTACATAAATCACTTTAAAAATATTTTGCAAAATTATTTGAAAATGGTTGAACTATCTTTAAAAAAATTTTGAAAACCATTTGGAAAACGTTTATAAAATATCTTCAAACCTTTGTGAAGTAAATAGTTGCAAAATTTTTTTCCATTTTTTTGAATAAAATATTTTGAATATTCACTTCAAATGATTTAGAAAATGGTTGCAAAAATATTTTGAAATATATCTATACATTTGAAAAATATTTGCAAAATGATTTTGAAAATTTTATGAATGTTTGTAAATTGTTTATAAAAATAATTTCAAAATAAACTTTTCAAAATATTTGTAAAAATAGTTTCAAATTATTTTGAGAACTTTATACATAATTGTAATAAATAACCAGCCTAATAAAAATTCTTTTATATAACACTTGTACATAATATTTGTATATTATAATAAACAACTAATTTATGTACAAATTAGAAGTATAAATTCCACATTCAATTCTTGTAAATATACGTGCAATCCTCTGGAAATTACATATGCATTCCACTAACCATTATAAAAATACCTAAAAATTGCAAAACCAATAAGAATTTTTAAAATATTTTCAAAATTACATAAAAATTTGTAAGACTTTTTCAAAAATCCATAAAAAGATTAAAACATAAATAGATTCATTGCATTTGCATTTTTCGGATTGATAATGATAATTAAAGTGTAATGGAATAACATCTAAAGATTGGATCTTGGTTGAACCTTAATCCATTTAGTCATAGAAACCTTATATGATGTAGAGTTTAGGCGCTTCTGGTCTGTTAGATGTAATTCTTTGAGACCATAAGACTGGGTTCATCTGTCATCTTGTCTGCCTAAGTAGAATATTTCGTAACACATGCATGCCTCTTATCGATAGTGACCTAACTTGGACACATGCACCTTACACTTAGCTCAACTTAGTTGAAATGGTAGAGGGTTGGATTTTGTTGACATGATACACAAGTGAATGGAAACTTCCGAAGTCACAATCTGTGGCTATTTTACCTCAACTTGATCCAATAGAGACGAGGTCTAAGGGCATGATGATGTGGGTTGTGATAAAGCTTCAGAAGAGGGATAGTCTACTGGCTCAGGAGGAAAAGTCCTTACGTAGATATTATTGTACATATACCTTAAAAAAATGAAAATGTAATAGAGTCCAAAAAAGTTAGAAGGGCAAAAATCAATGAAAAATCAATTCCCATTAGAGTTATGTATTCAATAAGAAAGACTTATGCTTTAAAGTTAAAGATGTTATGGTGCCTGTAGCTGGATGACTTGGCTACATTGATCAAGCATCCTAGGATAGGTAGCTACACTGACTACCATTCATTCTCTTCTCCACCCTTCTCTTCTTGAGCCAGTTGCCCTTGAACTTAAAAGGGATTGCCCAACTCCTCAAGGAAAGAGTTGTTGTATTGGGGAATTAGTGTCACAGTGTTGGAGAAGATTGTCTCTTTATCTCTTCAGCCAAGAGAAGCTTCAGTTCACTTATATTGTACAAGATAGACTTATATTCATAAGGGTCTGTGTATGATGAAGACTTGTCCTGACCTGGTATTTAAGGAGGCTTGGATAGAGTTTTGTGGTTCTTGAAGGCTGTTGAGTTTCAAGTCTGACTCTCAATAAGGTTTCAACCAAACTTAAATTCTGAATGATATGATAGAGCTCCAAACTTTGATTTTGTGAAGATAAGTTTAAAAGTTAAAATCAGTCCAACTTATTTCTTTTTTTTTCCTGTATTTTTTTTGCACTCATTTTCATAAGTGTTTGTTAGGGACTAGCAAAGGCAAGTATAGAGGGTGATGAATATCCATTTCATGACCTTTATTATTTCATTTTGTCATTAAATCCCAAGTTAAATGCATGTATATAGAATTAATTTGTACAAAATATCACTGATAAATTGATATATAAATAATGTACAAAAAAAGAAAAAGAATTGAACTGTCAAAGATATTGAATGACCCTATATCCCGATATCTAGTCGATATTGACTTGGTCGACAAGGAATAAAGTAGGGGGAGATTGGGTGATTAACTGTACATATATACACACACAATCCCTAATTTAATTCTTTAAGAAATAGCCATTTGCATCCTATTTTATTATACATTTCATATACCTTAAATAATAAACCCTTAACATGAAACTTGTACATAAAATAAAAAGAGTAATATAAAAATAATTGCAAAAAAATAATGCGTAGTGTGATTGGGACACACAGATCAAAAAACCGCAAATAAAACTTTACATGCCTATATATCCTCCATACAAACTTAAAATTGACCAGACTCATCTTTTCATAAAATTAAATTATCTATCTAATGAAGGTGGTTTCATTAAGAATAGGATTACGATGCAAAAGTCGGCTTTCGAGGTCCCTATTGTACTATGAACCTACATATTTTATCCAATTTATTTATTGTTTATGTTTACCTTTATTATATTTTTTCCTTATTAATATTTTTTGAAATACATTACATATATAAACACAAAAAATCCTTAAAATGCATTCAAATAAAAAGTGAAATACAATATATATGTAAACGTTTCCTATAATATATACCCCTACTTATTTAAGTAAATAAATAAAATCAGAAAAATAAATTTAAAATTATAAATATGTATTTTAATATGTTATAAATATAAAAAACATGTGTATAGAATAATAAAATATAAAATACAAAATAAAAATAAACTACATTAAATATAGGTTATTTTACTCGTGTATTTACATGAAAATATTAGCAGCTAATAAACAGTGTTATAACATAAATAATATATAAAAAGTACATAAAAATAAACATTTTTTATGTTTTGAATTTAATTTAATAAATTCATTTTTATTTCTAATTATTTATTCTTTTAGTTTTTATTTTGTCTTTTAGTGCCTGACGTGGGCCAATAGGAGCCCAGGGACCATTGACCCTCGGTCAACTATCCTTCTTGTAACCCTACAGTATACTATATCTCCCAATCCCCTCTTTTTATCGAATTTTCATCTCTGATACAGTGCTCGATGCATTCTGCTTTCTTCATGGAGGATCTTGTTGCCCCATCCCTCTTCTACATCTGACCCTCGCCATGGTCAGCCAAGCATCGATCCACTCGCAAACCCTTATTTTTGAAGCCCTTTTTGCCTATGTATAAATAAATACCTTCATTTTTTGCTCGTTCCCCTCTTGATCCTCATCTGACCCCTTAGTTTTTCTCTAAGAAGCTCACCCTTAGTGAGTTGCGCTCTGCATACCACAACGAGGAGGAGGTTGATCGAGGAAGGTTCCACCTTTTGCCAGAGCATCGACAGTGAAGGCTATGCTCCATGGTTTCCATGTACAAGTTCCATTTCTTTCCATTTCTAGGTAGATTTTTGTTCTAGCCTTCATTTCCAGATCTTATTTCATGTATTTACTTTTGTTTTTAGCTTAGATTTGTAGGTCAAGTTCATTGGATCTCTAGAGTTACGGCCATCATCTCCATCATTCATCTCATGTTTCAACCCCCTGACGAATCATCAATCGATAATAATAATATTCTCTCATTTTAGCATGGGCCAATAAGCAATCAACAGAATCGAGAGAAGATTTCCGTAAAGACTTCTCGACTTTAATTTATACGTAGGCAAGTCTAGGTCGAACACAGGGACATGAGAAACTACTAATTAAATTTACAAGTCAACTAGTTATTTACGCAACTTGTAGATTTCTAGGTCAAACATAATACAAACAAACATAAAGACAATACAATTTTTTAATACAATTGTATGCACTTATTTAATATGACAAGAAAAAATACAATATAATCACAAGGACATGAAACACAAATTTATGATCCAATTAATAACTTTAAAACTTGCAAAACCAATTAATGGATTAGTAATCAATCAATGATAAAAGGAAAAGCAACTTCAACCTATTTGTAATTTATTTTGGAATAAATAATAAGGCTGAATAGATTAAAATATTACTATAAAAATTTACTATTTCACTAAATGAAAGAGTGTAAAATATGCTTCTCAATGACACCAATTTCATTAAAAATGGATAAATGGTTCATAAGTTATTAATAGAATAAGGAAATGGCATAAATGCAATAAAATTACAAAACAATCCAAATTGGACTAAAATAAAAATATTAAAACCCTCTCGGGTAAGTATGCAATTTTCCCAAAAGGCAGGACTTATATGCTATTTCTAGATCTTCATTGGGATTCATTGCAATTTCACTAGACGCAAGCTCCATCCACATAATTATAATGAGGTTCAGAGGAGTGGCTTGAGCCACACATCACTCATAGGCCGGTTCGGGTTAGGTTCGGAAGTTCTGAGCCTTCAACATGAAACGATGCCTCGGGTGTTGGCTAGGAGGTGAATCTCCACCGTCAGATCTGATTTGGGGAATCAGATTGGATGACAACTATGCTCTGTGTTCTTGACCCATCCTCTACGGAAAGCATCGTTCGAGTGGAGCTCTGACGGGGCTTGATCTCCTCCTTCGAGCATCTTTACTACATCTGAAGGTCGCTAGACCTTACTTCAGTCATGGAAAAGAAGACAAAGGTATGCTAAAGGTCAGATAATTACCAGAAGGCCCCATTGATGAAGTGACTCCAGTAGGGTAAGTCAAGATCGGAGCTCGGTAAAAATTCTGATCAATCAAAGTCTTGCAAGGTTAGAAGACAAAGCCCAATATTCGAGAATCTACTGGGATGCTAAGGGAAGGAAATGGAGGCTCGGTGATGAGTGATGGATTTCGATCCTAATGGATTCTTTGATCTTTGCAAGATCAGAGAAAGATCAAAGCGGATCTTGTCGTGGAGAAATAGAATTGGTTGATTGAGACGTATGTGTGAATGACTATTGAACATAGACTATATAAAAAAGATTGAAGATGAAATAACTTGACTAGATAAACAGAGAAATTGAGATAATCAAAAGGTAATGATAATTAGAGGATTTACCTGGAGATGGATATAAATGGGGAAGAAGAGTAGAGTGGAAATGAAGCCTGGGTGATGGTTAGAGCTTCATGTTGTTACGTCAGATCTCCGACAAAAGAGATTGAGCTTGAGCAGCCTATAAATCAAGATCTGCAACACGATGACTACACCTTGGATCTCGCCGGTAAAATACCTCTGTCATCGCTCACTAAGGGGATTCTCTCTGTCATAGAGAAGTATAGGATCTAGGGGCTTTGCATGAGAATGGCAGATGCAGTTGCCAGTTGGCGGAGCAGGGGTCTTGAGGGAACGTTTGGGATGGTTCGAGGTGGTGAAGGCAGTGGTTTAAACCATCGGTGAAAGGAGCATGTGAGGGACATGAGGATATTTGGAGTTTGGGCAAAGGGTATTGATGATCGGAAAGAAGAATGGTCATGGAGGTGGATGGGTAGCACACATGAGGGAGTTGGGAAAAAGTGGAGAAGTTGCATGAGCATGAAGAGGCGATGCTTTAGAGATGGAGCTGTAGGTTGACGAAGAACCCCACTCGTTGTATCTTGAGTTCCAAAGGCCTAGGATAAGTCACGATGCATAGAAGAGGTGGGGCCGCATCGTAAGCGCAAATGGTGCCATGTGGCCCAATGAGGATTAAGACAAATATAGAAAATAGTTTAAAATTAAAAAAAATAAAAGAGAAAATATTTAGAAAAGTGTTCAACATGAAAGTTGTAGACCTCGATGAGATCTAAAACTTTCATGTAGAACTCAAAGAGATATAAAATCAACTATAGACATAACATATTTTTACAAGTAATTTAATGAATTAAATTACTTATTTTTACTTTATTTTCTTATTTTTATGGATTTTTATTTTATGAATGTTAAATTAATTATATACAATATTATCCTAATTTTTATTTGATTTTTAAAAATAAAAAACACATAAAATAGTAATACAGTAATTTGTATATTAATGTACAATAATTATAGGTATTTAGTACAAACATAACATTAATTAATTAATGTTATTTGTTATTTATTTTTATTATTTTTTTAAAGAATGAGAGATAATATGTAGATGAATATGGGATTTATGACACCCTATACTTAAGCTCATCCTCGAGCTAATAAATAAAGAATCAATTAGAGAGCTAAATTAATTAGTGAATTCCTTGACATGTGCATATGATGAGATAAGGCTTAAGAAATCCAGAACACTTGGTTTTAGAGATCCTAAGACTCTAAGCTCAACCTAATCTTGATCAAAAGGAATTCAACTCCTCTAGTTATTAGATTCTCAATGTGTACATATATAAGAGTATGATATGAATGTGTTGATTATCTTCATGAGAGTAGAGTCAAAATGTCACTTAAAGTTCCAATACCAGATATTCTCCTAAATATCCATTCCTCAACACTAGATATTAAATCTAGTCTTGCTTCAATCCACCGCCTCTTTAGCTTATGAGACTTTAAAATGTGGATGACATGCCAGATAATGTAGGCATAAGGATGATGCCATTTCTTCTCTCCCTCTCATTTGAAAAAGGTATCTTTCAAGTGCCTTATTAACTCAACATGATTAATTTTTGTTGTTAATCAGTGTATCTGTCAAAAGAAGTTGAGCTATATGTACTTGTTTTCCTGGGAGTACTCTAGGGTGTGTCTTTTTCAAGTATCTAATATACTTGCACCCAGACTTGTAACGCTTATATTATAGAGTCCTTTTTGAGGTACTATCCTGACTCATAAAAGCCTAATGATTTGGTCCAAATGGACACATAAAGGTTGGGAGCGCTCAACTTTGGTATAAGATCAAATGATGTAATCTTTGTAATGCTTTGAGCCTTTTCTTTTCATCATCATCATCATCATCATCTTTTTCTTTTATTTTTGGCTAGCTCCACTTATTTTACTAACGATTGGCACACGCTGATCAACAAATTAATTTAATAATTTCACATACTGGCACTTAGGTTTTGATTAAGAGATTAGTATGAGAACCATGTCCCATACTGTCTAAGATGTTGACACTCAGGTTTCATGAAACCTTCATTAATCTTATCCCATCCTCGAGTATCATAAAATCATGTCAAAACTTGAATCTCAAATTCCATTTCCTCAAGTGAATTCTCAACTCATCTGAATCATGAATACAATCATGCAAGTTAGTTAAGGTCATATTCTTTAAAGAGGAGATTAAGCATGCAATATAGCACACATATCTTTCTAACTAGGGAAGTTGAATCATTAAGTCTCACACCCTAATGATTAAGATAGGTTAACTTTAAGTCTCTTGACCTCATAAACCAAGTACTAAAAATCTCAACAAGCCTTGAGTGCAAAGTGAAAGTGTCAGGGAAGAACACCAATTAATAAGTTAACTATTTACAAAGATTTTTGAAGAACTTTTTATTAACAAGAATTAGAGATAAGTACTTTTTACGTACAAAGAACAAAATACAACTGACACTTACAAGACACTATGAGGATACCTACACAACATAACAAACTTCAGACTCTCAGATGCCACTCTTGAATATTCAGTGTTTAAAATCACATGCTACCTTATGCTCAACTTGCTTCTTCCTCATAAAGTAAACCTCAGAATCAAAATAAGAAATATCATCAAAAACTTGGAACATAAATATCTCAAAATGATGCCATTCTTCCTCAAATGTAATATCCATCTCCACATGGGAATATCTAAATTTCTCCAGAATAAAGGGAAGACAAATGCAACCCTCAGATCCTACAATAGATTTCTGGGTTTACCTTAAAAGAGGAAAACTGTCGCAATAGGTAAACCTAACTTAAAAATATGATGACACTTAGATGAATGAATATCCTCAAGAAAAGGTATAGGATCGTCCATATCTAACTCTTCTAATAAAATATCATCTTCCTCAAGTGGCATCACTCTCTTCAAAGAACTCTTCAACGACTTGATCTTCCAAAATATATAATTTAAATCCAGACATCCTTCCATGTTTGACTCTGTAAAGAACTAGGTCTAGTAAATCTTTTATAGCCTAAGAATCCAACGATTCAGAACCTAGCCGTTACACATGAGGTACCCTTTCAGATACTAAGACTTCTCTTGGAAAACTGAAGTACAGTTTGTGTTTTATTTTTTTCATTTTTTATAAAATAATATTTGTAAATATGTACATAAAATAATGAATATAAAGTCAAAACAAAAATTGTATCCATTTGAAAATAATTTGTAAAACATTTTTCAAACCATTTAAAATATATAAATTTTCCAGACATTTTACAAACTAATTTTACAAAAAAAGTTTTCCACTTCCCATATACATAGCACAAAATAAATATAAAAAATATGTGACATTACAAGCTATGATGAAAGTATATATGCAATATATGCAAACACTCCCTATAATTATCTTGTGCTATATCCTCATGACACAAAGTGGAATGAAAGACATAGCTCGTACTAGGAATGAAAAAGATAGTAAAAAACAGGGATACAAGTCAGACCCCCCTATACTTAGTCTTTGAATGGCCTAAGTGTAGGATAGGAAGACATCAAATGAGGGTACAGAAATAATAGGTTAATAAGAATACTTAGCATGAAAAATATGCTAAGTATAAAGAGTAAATATATAATGAAGAGACCGAGGAGAATATACAGGAGACTGTTTTGAATCCCCCTATACTTATGCTCTCACAATCTTAAGTTAGGGGTAAGAAAGAAGTCAGAGAAGAATTCACACCACAAAAAGAATACAATCAGAGTGAGTAAAAGAATAGATGAATCATTAAGATCAGGAATTTATCCGATCTGAACCTTTCAGCTACTACTTCATGATTTATCTGAATTATCTACCAATGAATCAACTATCATGTGTTCAATCACTTCAAAATGAGTCATTCGTTCTTTCGATTCAAACAATGCATCAACATCTGTCCGTTGACCAAGAATGAAGGTGTGCCATATATGAGATCAGATATCTCTACACCGCCATTTCCATGCACTTCCTTTATTATATAAGGACCCATACACTTAGACTTTAATTTCCCGTTAAAGATCTTTAACTTCACATTAAACAACCATACCTTCTGTCCAGGAATAAAGTTCTTGCATCTAATATGCGAATCATGTCACTTCTTAACTTTGTCCTTATAGATCATGTTGTTGTCATATGCTCGGTTACGGATCTCCACAAGCTCATTGTGGTTCAGTTTCTACCCAACTTTCCTAAGTGACAACTCCAACTAATTTTATTTATTACCTACTCTGACCAGTGGGCATATGACATGGCTTGCCATAAATCATTCTAAAAGGTGAAGTGCCCAAAGGGGTCTTGTAAGCCATCCTATGGGCCTGCAAAACTTGATCCAGTAGTTGGGACCAATTCTTCCTATCAGGATAGATTAACTTCTGAAGTATACCCTTTACCTACCTATTGGAAACCTATGCCATGTCATTCGATTGAGTGTGGTAAGGACTAGTAACTCGATGTTCAAACTGATAGTCCTTAGGTAATGAGTTCATTACTCTATTCAGAAAATGACTACCCCCATCATGTATAAATAGTTTTGGAGCCCTGAACCTTGAAATGATATAATCCTTAATGAACTTACATATAGTCCTACTATTTGCAGCTCGAGTTGGGATAGCCTCCACCCATTTTGAAAGATAATGCGATGCTAACAAGATATACTCAAATCCATGACCATGGGAAAGGAATCCATGATATCTATGCCCAATCCATAAAAACATCACAGAAAATCATAGGCATCTCATCTCTATAGCCAACTATAACTCCCATCCTTTGACAAACATGCACAATTGTACAAAGTTAGTGGTATCTCTAAACAAGGTCGGCCGAAAGAGTTAACATTGAAGTACCTTGTATGTAGTTCTTTTTCCTGATTGATGTCCTACAACCTTAAGAGAATGACAATGTGTTAGGACACTCTAATATTCCTCCAGAGGAATACCCCTTCTCAAGACACAATCCGGTCCTTCGAAGAAATGGAACGGATCCTCCCAATGGTATTTCCTCAAATCCAACTTAAGTCAATCAATACTGCTCTTAGTCCTACCATGGGGATCTTGCTTGGAGATACAATAGTTCACCATGTTGGCATACCACAGAAGTGAGTCAACAACACAATTCAACTCATCTGGCAAGATTTCTCGGATAAGTTCACAATAAGGGGTTCCTTCATTTCTAATCTTGACAAATAATCAGCCACTATATTTTGAAATCCAGGTTGATCTTTAATCTCCAAATAAAACTCTTAAAAAGATAATATCCACCTAAGAAGACGCACCTTCACGTCCTTCTTTTCCATGAGATACCTAATGGCTGAATGATCTGTATAAACCATCACTTTTGATCCTAATATATAAGACTTCAATTTTTCCTAAGCCCATAATACTATAAGAATTTCCTTTTCGATCACTGTGTAATTTTTTTGAGTAGGGTCTAAAACTTTGCTCGTGTAGTGAATGGATAACAGAATTCGATCTCGCATTTAACCTAATACTACTCCTATAGCAAAATCCGATGCATCAGTCATGATCTCAAAGGGAAGAGACTAATTAGGAGCTTACAGAATATGCCACTAACAACTCTTTCTTTTTAACAACCAAAGGCCTCTAGACATGTGATCTATAATGAACTCAGTGTCCTTTCCTAAAAGCTCAGTTAGTGGTCGGGAAATCTTTGAAAAGTACTAAATAAATCTTCAATAAAATCTAACATGCCCTAGAAATGACCTCACTGACTTGGTATTAGTTGGTGGATAAAATTTCTTGATCACATCCACCTTGACAGGATCAACCTCCATTCCCTTTTTGGAGATGATATGCCCCAACACAATACCCTCCTTAACCATAAAATGACTCTTTTCGTAGGAGAGTACCAGATTGACCTGCCTATACCTTTGGAGAACTCAGTACAAGTGCGCTAAAATGTATTAAATGAATCACCATAGATTGAGAAATCATCCATGAAGACCTCCATAAAATACCCTACCATTTTGGCAAATAAAACGATCATGCACCACTAAAAAGTACATGTGGCTTTGCAAAGTCCAAAATGCATGCACATGAATGCGTTTCTGTCGAACAGACAAGTGAAAGTGATCTTTTCCTGATCTTTAGGGGTGATGGCTACTTTATTGTAGCTAAAGTACTCCTAAGAAAACATAAGAACTATTTCTCTGCTAATCTCCAAAATCTGATCAATTAAATGTAGGTGAAAGTGATCTTTCTTGCTCGCGCCATTCAATTGTCTGTAATTGAAGCAGATGCACCATGGCGTGGGTACTCATGTTGCGATCTCAAATCCCTTCTCGTTGGTGACCATATGAATTTTCAACTTCTTTGGTTCAACATGTTGGGGGGCTGCCCACATGGAGTCAGAGATGGGGTATATGAATCTTGCTCCACACCATTTTTCAATCTCTTTCTTAACTAGTTCCTGAAGATTTGGATTAATATCCTCTTAAATTCACGAGAAGGCCTAGCATTTTCCTCAACATAAATGTGGTGTGAGCAAAGGAAATGATTAATACCCACTAGATCCGACAAACAGCTTAGATTCCTGTTCTATAATCAACTTAGAGCTAATGATGACATGAAATTTATTCTTAGGTTCAACAAGAAAGGAATACTTAAGTGTAGGAGGTAGAAACTTCATCTTTGGTAATGTAATATCATCAAATTAGTTAGGCTGAATTGTTGTTGAATATGGTTCCATGTTGTGTAGTGACTTGGTAAATATGTCGGCAGTCTGATCCTCTGAGCTAACGTGAGACGTAGATATCAAACCTCTCTGGATCATATCTCTAGTGTAGTGGCAGTCTACTTCGATATGTTTTGTTCGTTCATGAAATGCTGGATTGTTGGCAACAAACAATGCTGCCTGATTGTCACACTGAAGCTGCATGGGTAAAGGTACAATTATATGTAGATCTTCTAGCAAACTCGAACCCACATCATCTCAGTGCTCGCTTGCGCCATAGCCCTATATTCAGACTCAGTGCTAGATCTTGCCACAACAGTCTGTTTCTTGCTTTTCCAAGAAACTAGAGAGCTCCCAACAAAGACAAACAATCCTGAAGTGGACTTTCGATCCTTAGGACACCCTGCATAATCTGCGTCTGCACACGCTGAAATAGATAAATCTGTGCTCTTTCGAAATAAATGGTGCTAACTCTATAGCGATGTCCACCACTGTATTGAAGAAGGAATCTGAATGCTAAAGAAATGCGGTAATTCATCTAAAGCTATGCCTGACTCTGAATATAACTCCTTTGATTGTAAGGTAGGAACCGACATATCTAAGGAGATCTCTGAGTCACCAAAAAAATAGATAGATAATCCGTGTCCCAAGAAACTCGATAATACCTCGCAAACTGCATCAGTACACTATCCTTTACAGATGAGAGCATCTCTCTCGGTTATGTCTAGTTTTATTTCTATACCCCAATTGTGCTAACACATTTGCAATTAGCTTAAGAAGATGAAGTGGACTTTCGATCCTTAGGACACCCTGCATAATCTGCGTCTGCACACGCTGAAATAGATAAATCTGTGCTCTTTCGAAATAAATGGTGCTAACTCTATAGCGATGTCCACCACTGTATTGAAGAAGGCATCTGAATGCTAAAGAAATGCGGTAATTCATCTAAAGCTATGCCTGACTCTGAATATAACTCCTTTGATTGTAAGGTAGGAACCGACATATCTAAGGAGATCTCTGAGTCACCAAAAAAATAGATAGATAATCCGTGTCCCAAGAAACTCGATAATACCTCGCAAACTGCATCAGTACACTATCCTTTACAGATGAGAGCATCTCTCTCGGTTCTGTCTAGTTTTATTTCTATACCCCAATTGTGCTAACACATTTGCAATTTGCTTAAGAAGATGAAGAAAAATATGCACTTGATTCTGAGTCCAGTCGCTTCCATTTCGTCTGCTTCATTTTGAGTTCCACTTATCCGCTTGGAGAACGGAACTTCATCATCCCTGTTTGATAATCAAATGAATGTCCAATGGTCTTAAGGAAAGGCCACTCAAGTATGATATGTGAATCTTTCCAATGATTGCGGATAGAATTTCAAGGACAGTGAAGTCCACTATGTAATATTTTCCCTCAATTGAGATAATATCATCCTCGACATCTCCCTCTGCCTTTTTCATAGATTTATCCACAGACTGGAGCAATGCTCTAGATTTTCAAAGTGGACCCAACTCCAGTTTCTCATACACGATAAAAGGAAGGAAATTGATCGATGAACTTTTATCGAGGAGAGTACGTGCAAACGTTATGTCATCAATATGACTGATCACATAATGCACACCTAGATCTCTTTTCTTTATTGGAAGTTGTTGGTTCTTGAGATAAAAAGTAGTGGATACTGATGAATCTGCATTTCATCATCTTTATTCATTTATTTTATCTTAAATCCCTTATAAAATATCTGTAAATATCAATAAATATATTCTTTTATTAACCTTGATTCTTGTGTAAATATTGTATATGTTTAACTATTTTAACCTAAAATAAATAAATAAATAAAGAAAAAAATAAAGAAAACCATAGACTATATATATGTAATAGATACATGCTGACTTTAAAGCATGAGAGAAGGTCAAGACTTGACCTGATCAACCATGAATAATGTAGGGGGAGATAAGGACTAAATGTTGAAAGTACAGAAAATCAAGTTCCACTTATATACATTTATCACTTGTATATTATTGTATATAATACATATTCTTTACACTACTTTATTTATACCCAAATTCACCTCAAATTATTTTTTTATTCTTGAAATTATACATTAAAATATTTTGTAAATAATAAAAATAATTGTAAAACAACCAATGTACCTTGTATAAATAACATCACTCTGAAAACGACGTAAAGCTCAACTTGTCAGATCAATATCTTCTCCATAAAAAACTCAATATTAATCAAACTCACTTTCATTGTACACCAAACTAAATAATCTTTAAATTGGAGGTGTTTCCATAAAAATCAGAGTTAAAATGTGACATGTGGCATTTTGGGGTACTATTGTATATTATACCAATGTATATTATATGGATATAGTTTGTATATTTATTTTCTTTGTATTTTTTTGTATATATTGTATTTTAAATACTTGTGTATATTGTATTTGACTTATATAACATAAAATAACAATAACAAAACCAACAATCAATAAAAAATAAGATCATGTATATATTGTATATGTAGCTCTATGTACATAATGTAAATATAACTATTTATTTAACCTAATAACTCACTTCATAAAAATCTAATAAAAATATCATTAAAATCTTTGTAAAATATTGTAAATTAATAAATTATGTATATATTTATAGAAATACTATTAAAAATCCATGTGTTGTAAACATATGTATACATACATGTAAATAATTCATTTTATTTATTTATACTCTCGGATATATTTTATTTATTTATTTAAAAATCACCAAAAATAAGTTAAAAAATTACTAACACTTTATCTTTACATTATTTTTTATTTTAATTCACTTTCTATTTTATTTCTTATGTTTTGCCTTCCCATTGGTTGAACCCGGGTCTATTGACCCAAGTCAACTCCCTCTTCAATGGTGATTCTGCCATTTTCACTTCGCTGGTTGTTCTTCTCCAATTTCTTCTGTTCCATCCTCCATCTAACTCACCCTGATTTCTTCTCTAATTAGTTAGACCTAACATCCATTTCCATTGCCAACTTATTAGTTCCCTCCTCCTCGCCTTGGATTACATGCATTTTGAATTCAAAATCTTGCTGGACATGCTTCCAATTTATACATCTCATCTGCCCCCTATCGCCGCTGATTGGTTTTTGGACTTGATTTCTTCCCGAGATTGAGTCTTGGAGCATGCTTGAGGTGACAACTTGAGCTTCCCATGATCATAAACACAAGAAGAAGGCTAGAGACACGATCCGGTTACTCGTTGGATCTTTGCCAGCATAGTTTTAACTCTCTGCCTTCTGAACAAAATTGAGGTTATTTCCCTCTATTTCCAACCACCACAACTAGGCATAGGTTTAATTTCTTTAATTTTATTTGTTACTTTTATCTTTTGATTCTTAATTTAGTCAAATCAGATCCTCCATCATTTTCCTCTGATATGCAAGATCAGAGGTGTTCCGATCACTTTCACATGCAACCGTTCTGACCTTCACCTTAGCACAATCTTTCTCCATCATCCTGCACATCAGACCCTCCTCAAATTACTTCAGATCTGAGGTTCGACCTCCACCATCCACCTTCACCGAAGGTCCTCATTCCTTCACCATAACCTATCTTTTGAATGGACATATCTCATGCACTACGTACGTATCTTGTGGAAACATTGCAATAAAAATTTTGTACTTATTTGTTATTGTTTGGCCCTAGAAAAAAATAATTGCAAGTATATCCGTGCTAGCATGACTCATGTGCGCTGACACATATTTTTTGGATAAATTGCATGTTGGTACCTCACGTTTATTTATCTGTTATCGTTAATCCTTAAATTAAATGTCTTTGCATTTAAGATCATGTAAGTATGGATTTAATTTTGCATGTTAAAATGAATTAAAAATAGTAAAACCTCATTAAAAAAATTCTTAAAAAGTATTTAAACCTTTTGTTAATCTCATTTATTCACATTAATATTTATTTTGCATTTTTAACATTCTTTATCATATTTAGGAAATAAAAAATACAAAAAATTCCCTTGTTTGCATTAAAAAATCAATAAAAATATAAAACTTTTTTCCCAAAAAATCCAAAATTCTATGTTTATTTTGATTTTTTATTTTCTAGAAAATTTTCATTTTCTAATTATTTTTAAAAACCAAAAAAACTAAAAAACTGTTGAAAACACTAAAAATTATTTTTAAGTATGGGAAAATCCAAAAAAAAGTGCAAAATGCTTTTCAAAAAAGTTGAAAAATAACTTCTCCAATAGTGCATTGTCTTAATTTTAGTCACATTGTCTATTTTTAAAATCAAAAACATTGGTAGTGTTTTTTCTTTATAGTATTTATTGTTTTCGATTAAGTTGAAATTTTAAAAATTTTCTAAAAATTCTGGAAAATCATAAAAATATCAGAAAAATTCAACCCCAAAATAATTTTATTTTAATTTTAATTTTGATTTAAATAACCATCAAGATTTTTGTGGCCTCCTTGTGTTTGATCCTGTATGCCATACATGTAAATAAATAGTAAATCTCTTTTGCTATATTTCTTCATTTTATTTTAGCTTGAGAGTTCAATAAAGTTTTGTTGAGAGATTTTTAGGGTTGCTACAACACTACAATTAATCCATTAAATTAAAACCTCAGAATTTCCCTGCTCAACAGCTACCGATAACACATGCGTTTTGATAAAACTATTTGGTTTCTTCTTGGTAACTCTGCTCGGTGTACAATGTATCTTTAAGTATTTATGACTCACCACATACTCATCAAATGGTACTTTCACCATCTTTATAAAATCGTGCCATTTTGGGATCATCTTTTTGAATCTTTTTGATATTATGCTTTCCTATCATTAGAGCATGGGGGAAAGGGATTGGACAATAAATAGATTATGAAGAATATGAATTATCAACATAAACATGATCTTTATTCTTAGAAACATAGCTCTTCATATCTGAATATTTTACACATAATTTGGAATAAAAAATAAAATCATCTACTACAAGACGAGGAATGTCTGCTAAAGGTACATTCTCCTCAACCGACAGTGCAAGGTCCTCTGTAGACTTCGAATCTTCTTTGTGTTGCAGTGAATCTCTCATACTCCTCCTCTTCCTTCTTGCAGATGTCATCATCTCATAATGAAGATTCTGCTGGTGATGCCTCGCCTCGTCGTCCTGTGAAGTCTCCTCGAGGTGATCTTCAGATGTTCTCTCCATCTCACTCACCTGATCATGCACGACCACGATCCTTCTACTCTTGAGTGACATGTGATTAATACAATCAAAAGGAAGGATCTTATGCTCAAATCTGTAAGAACATGAGTAATATACCTGATCATGTATCTGTTGTTGCAGAATCTTATTCAGGTTGCTGGGATTAGTCTGAACTTGGGAGGGAATGGATGTAGATGGGGTAGTTTGATCGTCATGCAAACGGAATAAGCAGTTGAGGTCAACCCACAAATCATGTATATCATTCTTGCAGGAACGTAACTCGCCAAGAATTTACCGTTGAAAATCTGCGGGACCTAATGATGATGATTTCTACTATGAAAAGGGAAAGACGAACGTGAAGAGTGGCCCCGATGGCCATGGTACTGCTACTGTTGGGAATGGTGCTGCACATGTGTGCCCTATTGGCCCTGGTGGTATATCTACTAATGGATGTACGACTGTTGTTGCTACCTTAGTGCTTGGAAAGAATAGGCTCCAAAGATCTATGGTGCTAGAAGAGGCGTATAAGTAAATTATGTATTGTAGAAAGTTGGAGGGACACTGGTAAGAGAAACATTCCCCTGAAATCCCCTTCTTGGCATGTGTGTACCACATACCATTTACCTCCCACACCTGGTAAGTCTCCTCAGGAACTGTCTCTACATACGGTGGCTACTGTGGACAAAACTGGGTAAGAGTCTGATCCTCTACATATGGTAGAGTGGCCTTGACATCTGCTGCTCTCGAATGTTGTGAATACGGGCACACGACAACAGCATAAGTAGTCACGACATGTATCCTGATCTTGGATACCTTCTCAGAAAGCTGTGCCATCTCCTTTGACAGTTTGGATATGTTGATGTCCAACTCATCCATCCTCCTATCAATCCTCTCCACTACTGTTAATTTGTCTGCTATGATGCCCATGTCAGAAGGATCAATTGTAGCCCTCGCTCTCCCTCTATATAAGAGTGGTAGGGGATTTTCTATTTAAGCTCTGCTAGATGTATATACTAGACTCGTGTTGGCCATCCTCTTGAACACGTTCCAGATGGTGTCCACACCACATGGAGTGTGTAGTTGCCTCCACAAGCAACACTAACCAAACCCTGCACCTCAAGGTCAAGACCACAAAACGCTAAACGAAGTAGGATGGATAGATCTAAATCATGATAAGGACACTTCTGCAAGAGACTTTGAATCTCTCCCATGTATCACAAAACACTTCATTGGGAAATTGGGAGAGACTCGTGATGTGTGAGCACATCAAGTTAGTTCTACTCAAAGGGTATAACTTCTTCAAGAAGAGGTCCTTGAACTAAACATATGTAGTTATAACTACCCCCAGGTTCTTAATCTAATAATCTGCTTTATCCTTTAAGGAAAAAGAAATGGCTTTGAGCCTAATATAGTCTTGGTTAACCCTAGGATGCCTAAGGTTAGATCATACCAACTCAAAGTCCCTAAGGAATGCGCATGGTTCCTCATGTGCATTCTCGTGAAAGTGAGGCAAGAAACTCAAAAACCATGGCTTCAACTTGTACTCAACTTTTAGTTCAACTGGGCTTAAGCAATTGGTAATTTGGTATTTCCCAAGGTTATAGGACACGACCATGGGTGAATCTATTCCCATATTCAACTGGCTAATCTACACTCTCATTAATGTTGCATTCTGTTCAGAAGCTGCTAGCCTAATCAATACAATTTGCATAGGGTCTTCTCACTCTTCTTCCTCCCTGTTTTATTTCTTAGGTGTCATCACGAATGAATCTTCTAAACCATCATTAAAAAAATGGATTGGGGGTAAGATCTTGTCAGATACATTGAAATCGAATCAATCTCACCAAGGCAATGGTATTTCTCGATGAGAAGAAAGAAAGGAAACAATTGGGATGTACCCCTAAGATTGAATCATGATAAACCCGATCGAAACAAGGGTTATTTCGTATGCGAGAAGTTCCAGTGGAGGAGTTTGTTGGCAATTTTAATTGGTGATTAAAAAAATCTTTTTAAAGCACATAGGGAGTCTCCTACTACATTCATTTGAAGTCCTACAAGCCCTCAATCAAAGGAGTGATATTCTTGGGCTTCTAGGTTCAATATCACATCCCAAAAGAAACTTATAGGCATAGACAACCAAAATGTATTTCTTGTTGGATATGCGAGCCCACGGTGAGCCATTATGCAATAAATGTTATTACAAATATCATTCCCTGATCGGAACTGAAGAATAACTAGTTTGCATAATTGGGCCCATAGTACAATTAGGGTTATGTACCATGGCCATCTTGATGATGTACCATGGCCATCTTGATGATCATAGAACTGTTGATTTAATTATTGAATCATAAAGGCTGGTGCTTAGATGAATATCTAAAGAGTTAGATTGAGGACTCATCAAGCACCATAAAATGATTATTAAGAGAGGACTCCATCCTAAGAAGGAGATGGCAATCCTTTCTCTAAAGGATGATATGTAAACGACCTCTTGATGCAGATCCTTTGCATAGGAATAGAGATTCAGAGGTGTTAGACAAGTTAGGTCAAAGAGTTGGATTAACGAGATCGAGATAACCAAAGACCTATGTGTACGCTATCATGATATAAGAACACATCCTTTGACTGGGACGTATGTATTACTATATGTATAAGTATATACATTTGGCAGACCAATATATTGATGACCTAATCAAGGTCTATACACTAGCGCGCTAGTGTGCATGCAAGGGCATATGAGTAATACGATCTCTCAAAGGGATCATACATGTTCATTTATGAACCGGAAGACATGAGCTCACTCATGAGATATTGGGAAGAATCAAATTCCATGCACGGTCATTTCACTTTGGAAGCTTGACTGAATTTTTAGGTTTGATATATGATTTTAGAAAGTATATGATCAATACCTGGGTATGATATATGCTTTTGGAAAGTATATGATCGATATTGACTCCCAATGAGGAAATGAGAAACTTAATGATAAAAACCTAAAAAAGACAGTCTAAATGAGATCTAAAACTTCAGATTTATTCTTGATCTTCCAGTAGGCAGGTTGTCCAGGTATTAGGAATACCTGTTGTGATGTAATCATAAACGAATGTATAATCATGTCGCTTCCATTTCTAGGGAGTGATGAAACGAGTCTAGATTTTAGTGACTCCTCTCAATAGATAAGTGATCTGATCTTGGTCTAAATGTTAGACATTGATCTGAGTGTGATTCAGATGCAATCAGAAAATTAGATTTATGGTCTTGATTTAATCAAGAATCTATGAGAGGTCTGCAAGATCTGTATTTGATATATGATCTCAATATCCTAGTCACTGTACATGGAATAACACAATCGCCATGTCCTTATCTCCAAGTATCCGCGGAGAGAGGGCATTATCCTTGAAAGAGCTGAAGGATAATTTCACTGTCGATATATGTATTAGAGCATTGGGATTATTAATAATTAAATGTGATTTAATTATCATGAATAATATGAATTTGATTCATATTATAGGGAGAGTTTCTTAGATAATTAAATGTGATTTAATTATCAAAGATGTGAATAATGTGAATGTGATTCATATTATTTGGGCACATGAGAATAGAGATCCAAGATGATTAAATGTTATTTAATTATCAGGGATATGAATAATGTGGATATCACTATCCATATTAATCATGTATTTTATAAATGTGATTTATAATATATAGGAGGGAGCTATTTGTAATTTACATTTGGTAATTAAATTGTGATGTAAATTGGATTCACATTGGACAATTAATTGAAAATGTAATTCACATTTTATTTTAGGTTATGAATGCGATTCTCAAATTACTATTGGCATGATTGCAATATTCACAAAATAATTATGAATTATTTTTATGGAATAATTTACAACTAGTGTTGTTGTAAATATTGGAGATTTCCATGCAATAATGTAATCCCATGAGATTACATGAAGATTGCACCTTCCTACTAGGGAGGGTGGATGACCACCAATCCGATTAGGAAAGGGTGGTCGTCCTCTCCTCTTAATGGACGGAAGAAATCTTGCTTCCAATTATCTGCTAGCTTGATTGATTTAATTTGGAATTAGTTTTTATTGATTTAACAATATATATTTAATATAATTAAATTAATTTTTGTTGTATTTTGAAAAAGTAATCTTGTCCATTGAAAGAAGCACAAATCAATCTCATCCATTGATTTTATGTAGTCCATGGATTGTGATCCGTGGAATCCCAAAATACTATATAAGAAAAAGCATCCATTGATATGGTAAAGCATTCAAAAAGCTTTAAAATGACATATGGTGCGTAAAAATCAGATTCCAGATAAGCAAGATATGATAAAATGAAGTAGCATGAACTTAAACGTAAATAAAGTATGAGTTTCTTCTCAATTAAGTTTGTAGAGGACTTATCTGTCATTAGGAAAAACCACCTTGTCTTTTGTGCAGTTTTCCCAGGAGGGCACATGACTCTCATGTGGCTTGTTGAAGCAGGGGCTTCTTCGCAATATTCTGGAAATGCAAGAAGTGGGGCACAATTTGCCCCGTTAGTATGTGCGTTGCACATGACTAACCAGGCTCGGAGGAGGCGTGACAGGCTCGGGTGAGGCTTGGGAGCAGCCTCAAGTCCGCAACTGAGGAATGAGACCCGAATGGCGGTTCGGAACACCTGAGGCATAGGCTCGGGATCCAAATCTCTAAGTGGAAAGTGATGCGAGGCTTGGATACCCGAACCTTGAGGGGTAGATGCCGAGCCTCGGGCTGGTGATGCATCTGCATGTGGGTTATTGGATCACGGTTTATCCCTTTATCCAACGACGGCTGGAAATGGTCGAGCAATGGAGACAACTAGTATGGGCGGTGGAGCAGCCCAGGGTGCGGTGGCGGTGGCGGAGGAACAACAACACAACTGAGATAGTCGGTGGAAATGGAGACCGAGCGATGGAGACCTGCAGAGGGCTTGAACAACCATAAAAGGCGGCGATGTAAAAGGCGATGGGGAATGATGGTGGCGCCCAAGGCGGCACAAGGAAGGTGGTGAAGCGACGAAGGTGCTTAGGGGTGGTCCGGGCGACTGAGCGTTAGAGGAAGACCAACAAATGTGGCGAGCGACGGATCTCTAACTCCAAGTGGTTAAGGCGACGAGGAAGAGTGGTGAGAGGTCAAAGTTGACTGGAGAAGTGATGAATGGTGGACAAAAACAAGAATAAGAGAAGAAAAGGGGAGGGTTTCGTTGGAAATCGGAGTCGCTAGAGCGATCTCCGGTGATCGCTTCGACCAAAGCAACGGGGCTTGGGAAGCTAGGACTTCTCAGAGCAGCCTCGTGGTGGTGGATCACGATGGATCCCCCCATGAAAGACCGTCACCAAAAAGGAGCGTTGTCACCGATGATCTCCAGCTCTCCCTTTTTCTATTGTAAATGGTGTTAGATGCCTTGTGGAGGGTGGCGATTGGCAACTTTTATAGGAGACAGGGGAGTAGAGGCATAAAGGTTGCCTACACCCTCCTCGTCGCCTCGCCCAACTACCACCCTTCGAGCCATCCCTAACTCCCCTGCGACCACCCAACCACCCCCGCCTCTGCCTCTCAGCCGCCAACGCCCGGCCAGGTCACCGCCAACTCGCTGCCCCCTTTTTTTCTCAGACGCCGGCCGTCAAGTGCTGCCGAAGGCGCCCAACCGCTGTTCTCATCGATGACCAGGTCTGAAGCTTGCATACTCCCCTTGCCGATTTTGGTATGAGAGCCTTTTGGCTTATTACTCCACCGCATAATATTAGTATTGTGGAACGTTATGTTGCTACTTGGTTTGGTGACATATTGAGATTCCTAGTTAATGCAACATTTCTATACTTTCCCAGGAACTTTTAACTATTCAGCTTGCCCTGTGGAAGTGGAGTAACACTGATGAAGAAATGCGGAAGAGTGAGGAAGAAATGCGGAACAAGATGTTTTGGTTTAAGGGTTTTACTGGATATCACATTCCTAATATGAGACACCAGTATCACACCCTGAAGATGCACTACCTCTATATCATCTAGATAAAAAATATTAGAAAGTGTCGCATGTTGAGTATACCACACCTCTGTAGTATCCAGATAAAAAAAGATGGTGTAATACCAAGGGATTTTTGTAATCCCAAGATACTACTTAGGAATTTTCCTCTACAATGAAAGCACAAGATCTATGAGTTGGTAATTTCAAATCAAATAAATTTAATCAATATCCTCAAAGGTAAATCACACATCAAAAGAGAGTGATTCAAGAAATATATTCAATTTGAATCGAAGCTGCAAGCAAGAATGCGAATAGATCTATGAATAATCTTGCAATTTAAGGAAATAAAAATAATCCTCAAATAAAGGTGATGATTTCAAAATTCTCTCTCATTTAATACTCAAGTAAATGGAATTCAATCGCATAAAATATCAAGAGTTAAATTCATTTCTTCTCAATTTAATCCCTTATAAAAGTTAAATTCTGAAAGATTATCAATATTAATATAAGATAATCAATCGAATTCAATCCCCGCAATCGAATCCCTACAAATAAAGTCATATTTTCTCAATAAAATATTACACAAATATGTCGGAAATCGACCTGCATATGTCAACAGAGATCCTTAAAGAATTATCATCAATAAATAACGTCAGATCTATCCACAAGATAAATAATATGGTAGAGCATTCAAAAAGCTTTAAAACGACATATTGTGAGTAAAAATCAGAGTCCAAATGATAAAGATATGATAAAATGAAGTAACCGGGACTTAAATGTAAATAAAGTATGAGTTTCTTCTCAATTAAGTTCGTAGAGGACTTATATGTCATTAGGCAAAATCACCTGGTCTTTTGTGCAGTTTTCCCATGAGGACACATGACCCCATATGGCTTGTGGAGGCGGGGGCTTCTTTGCAATATTCTGGAATTGCAATAAGTGGGGCATAATTTTCCCTATTAACATGTGCGTTGCACATGACTAACCAGGATCGAAGGAGGCATGACAGGCTCGGGTGAGGCCTGGGAGCAGCCTCAGGTCCGCAACTGAGGAATGTGACCCGAGGCGGAACAACCGAGGCAAAGGCTCGGGATCCAAGTCTTCCAAGTGGAAAGTGATGCAAGGCTCGGATACCCGAGCCTTGAGGGGTGGATGCCGAGCCCCGGGCTGGTGATGCATATGCATGTAGGTTGTTGGATAACGGTTTAGCCCTTGATCCAATGGTGGATGGAAATGGGTCGACCAACGGAGACAACTGGTACGAGCGGTGGAGCAGCCCAAGGTATGGTGGTGGTGGCAGAGGAACAACAACACAACTTAGATAGTCAGTGGAACTAGTGACCGAGCGATAGAGACTTGCAGTGGGCTCGAACAACCGCACAAGGCGATGTTGGAGAAGGCGATGGGGCGTGATGGTGGCGCCCAAGGCAGCATAAGGAAGGTGGTGGAGCGACGAAGGAGCTCAGGGGCGGTACGGACGACTGAGCGTGAGAGGCGGAGCAACGAATGTGGCGAGCGATGGATCTTGAACTCCAAGTGGTCGAGGTGACGAGGAATAGTGGTGAGAGGTCAAAGTTGGATGGAGAAGTGATGAGTGGTAGAGCAAAAACAAGAAGAAGAGAAGAAAAGGGGAGGGTTTCGTCAGAACTTGGAGTCGCTAGAGCGATCTCCGGTGATTGCTTTGACCAAAGCAGCGGGGCTTGGGAAGCTAGGACTACTCAGAGAAACCTCGCGGTGGTGGGTCACCGCAGATCTCTCCATGAAAGACCGTCGCCAAAGAGGAGCGTTGTCACCGAAGATCTCCAGCTCTCCTACTTTCTATTGTAAATGATGGTGGGTGCCCTGTGGAGGGTGGCGATTGGCAACTTTTATAGGAGGAGGCAGGGGAGCAGATGCGTAAAGGATGGTCTGGAAGAGGAGTAACACCGAGTGGTTACACAGAGGGGGAGAGGAGCGGGTGGAGGAGGAACGTTACAGGAAGGAGAGAGAGTAGAAAGAGGAAAAAAATAAATTAATTTAAAACTAGAAGCTAAAATTAACATTAAATTAAATAATAAAATTAAGGAAAAAGTAAAATTAAAAATCAAATATAGAAAATAGAATAAATGAAAATCTAAAATTAAAAGAAAAATCCAAAAGAGATAATAAATGGAGTCAAATCAAAAAGTGGTCAACATAAAAGTTGTTTGTCTCAACAAGATCTACAACTTTCTTGAATGACCCAAAATTAAAAGAAATCAACTATTCAAAAGGATTTTTGGAGATACTCTACAGATAATAAAAAATCGAATTTCGTATTTTTTATTTTTTTGTATTTTAATTTGATTTTAATTAATGGATTAATTTATATATAATATATACATAGTTAATATGATTTTTATGGATTTTTATTGGTTAGAAAAAAGGGAAAATAAAACAACAATGATAAAATATATGCAGATTATAATAAGTAAGATATTTTTTATTTCTTTTAATTTTAATTTTTTTATGGATTTTAATTCTTTATGTCAAGTTAGTAAATTAATTAAGGAATGATTTAAAGAAAGAATTAGGTTAAAATATAGATTATTTACACATAAAATAAAAAGCTCAAACATGTTTAAAAATAAGGGTTATTTATCTACATATTTTATCCCTAAATTTAGCACAATTAGTGAATGTTAATTAATCTATTTTAAAGGGTTTAATTAGTGATTTATTAAGGAGATTTTGCTAAAACATCCATATAGAGTAGATGTATCATGGATTCATCATACCCCTATACTTAGCTCTTTGCTTGTCCTCAAGCAAATTTTAGTGAGCTAGAAGGTTGAAACCCTGACTGTGCATATGCGAATTTCAATACTTATCTCATTAAGAATCCTAGGTTTTAGTAGTCCTAAAATTCTAAGCTCAACCAGGTTCTAGTTAAAAGGAATCCAACTTCTCTACTTATCAGACTCTCTGTTATTACATATAGCATAAGAGATATGGCATTCATTGTGTATTGCAATCATGAGAGTCGAGTCGAAAAGTCACTCAAAGTCCAAGTCTGAGAGACTCTTCTCAAGACCTAATCCTCAATACTATAGAATAAATCAGTTCTTACATTCAATTTACTGCCTCAGTAGTTCATCATACTTGAAAGTGTATATGACAGGTCATATGATGGAGGATTTAGGTTTGTGTATTTTCTTCTCTTCCTCTCATTGGAATAAGGGTCCTCTCGAGTGTCTTATTACTCAACACATGTATTTTTTAGTGTTGACCAGTGTGCTCATCAAAAGAATTTGGAGTCATCTATGCTTGTTTTCCTGAAAATACATCAGGGTGTGTCTTCTCTGGGTATTTATATACCATTTACACTAACACTTGTAGCATTTACGATGCAGAGCCCTTTTTGGGTGCTAGCCTGACTTCTGATCCTACCAGCTTTGATCCAAGTGGACACTTTGAAAAGGTTGGGAGCGCTTGCAAGATATTCAGCTCATTGCGGAGATTTTCCTTTTTTTAACTTTGAGCTTTTTCTTTGAATTTTTGTATTGATATTGGTCTGACTATCTCCACTGCTTTTAACAAGTTGGTGCACATTGATCAACAAATATTTAGTTTCATCAAACCCTGACTTTACTAGCACTCAGGTTTCTTGAAGCTTTCATCGACTTTATTTCATCCTTAAGTATCAAAAAATAAAGTCTAGATTCAAATCTCAAGTCCCAATTCCTCAAGTGGAATCTCAACTCATCTCATCATTCATACAGTTGTGCAAGTGATGTGATGATCGTATTCTTAAAGGTAGAGATTAAGCACACAATATAGCACTAACATCTGTCGAACTAGGGAAGTGTGGATTATTAAGTCTCATACCCTTATGGCTAAAGTCGATTAACTATGAATCAAAGGACCTTAAAAACCTGAGTTTCTTTCATTCCTCAAGTTCTGAGTGATAGTGAAGATGTCAAGGATAAAACCTTAAGTTATTTTTGTTATTTTTGTGTTTTTTTTGAAAAGGTTTGATTGATTTTTTTTATTTTTGTATCCCTTAAAAAGTTTTTTTAAAGAGGTATTATTTACACAAAGAACTTAGTATAGTATACATAATTTACAGAACTTGTACCCATACCCAATTTTTGATAAAAGCAATTAAAGTACGAGCTATGGATAAAGTACATAGAATCCTTCCTATACTTAGCTTATTCTATGTCCTTGTTGGACATGCGACCCCACGGCGAGCCATTATGCAATAAATGTTATTGCGAATATCATTCCATGATCTGAAATGAAGAAATTTGCACAATAGGTCCCTTAGTACAATTAGGGTTATGTACCATGGCCATCCTAATAATCATACAACTGTTGATTCAACTATTGAATCATAGAGGCTGGTGCTTGAATGAATATCTAAAGGGTTAGATTGAGGACTTATCAAGCACCGTCAAATGATTGTTAAGAGATGATCTCCAGCCTGAGTAGGAGATGGCAATCCTTTTCTCTAAAGGCTGATATCTGACCGACCTCTTGATGCAGGTCCTCTGCATGGGAATAGAGATTCGGAGGTGTCAGTTTAGTTAGGTCAAAGAGTTGACTTAACGAGATCGAGATAACCAAAGTCCTATATCGTATGCTGTCATGATATAGGCACTCATCCTTTGACCGGAGACAGATGTGTTACTATATGTCTGAGTATGTACATTTGGCAGACAAATAGGTTGATGACCTAACCAAGGTCTATACACCGGCACGCTAGTGTGCATATAAGGGCATATGAGTAATACAGTCTCTCAAAGGGATCATACAGGTTCACTACAGAACCGGAAGACTTGAGCTCACTCATGAGATATTGGGAAGAATCAAATTCCGTGCGCACGGTAGTCTCGCTTTGGAAGCTTGACTGAATTTGTAGGTTTGATACATACTTTTAGGAAGTATATGATGAAGACCTAGGTATGATATACGCTTTTGGAAAGTATATGATCGATACTGACTCCCAATGATCAAATGCGAAACTTACTGATAGAACCCTGAAATAGACTGTATAAAGTCGATCCAATACTTCGGGTTTATTCTGAGTTTTCCAGTATGCAGGATGTACAGGTATTGAGAATACCTGTGGGTGATGTGATCATAAACGATTGTATAAACATGACGCTTGCATTCCTAAGGAGTGATGAAACGGGTTTGGATTTTAGTGACTCCTCCCAGTAGAGAAGTAATCTGATCTTGGTCCAAATGTTGTACATTGATCTGAATATGATTCATATGCAATGAGAAGATTAGATATGCGGTCTTGATTTAATCAAGCATCTATGGGAGGCCCGCGATCTGGATTTGATATACGATCTCAATATCCAAGTCATTATACGTGGAACAATACAATCGACTTGTCCTTATCTCCAAGTATTCGCGGAGAAAGCGCACTATCCTTGAAAGGGTTCACGATAATTCCATTGTTGATAATATGTATCCGAGCATTGAGAAAATGGATAATTAACTGTGATTTAATTATCATGAATAATATGAATTTGATTCATATAATAAAGAGAATTATCTTAGATAATTAAATGTGATTTAATTATCAAAGATATAAATATTGTGAATGTGATTCATATTATTTGGGCACATGAGAATAGAGATCCAAGATGATTAAATGTGATATAATTATCATGGATATGAATAATGTGGATAGCAATATCCATATTAGTCATATATATTATAAATGTGATTTATAATATATAAGAGAGAGCTATTTGTAATTTACATTTGTTAATTAAATGTTAATGTGAATTGGATTCACATTGGACATTAAATTGAAAATGTAATTTAAATTTTTATTTTGGGTTGTGAATATGACACAAATTTCCAATGGCAAGATTGCAATATTCACAAAATAATTATGAATTATTTTTGTAGAATAATTTACAACAATTGTTGTTGTAATAAATTGGAGATACATGGAATATTGTAATCAAGGGAGATTACATTGGAGATGTTCCTTCCATAGGAGGGACGACTACTTATTCCTATTAGGAAAGGGTGGCCGTCCACCCCATGTATATGGAAGGAGGCATTCTCTCTTTCCCATTATCTCCATATTTGTTTGATTTAATTTTGGATTTGATTTATATTGATTTATTAATATATGTTTAATCTAAATTAAATTAATTATTGTTGGTTTTCATCAATACAAATCTTAGCCATTAAAAGAAACACAATCAATGAGGACCATTGGATTTGTGTTGCCCATGGATTGAGATCCATGGATCCCAAAATATTATAAAAGGCGAGGCACCCCTTTGCTCTTCTTTACACATAAGACAACAAGTCTCTCTCTCTACATGCCCTCTCTGTATCTTCCTCTCATGGCCGTCTACCATGGATGCCCTAGAGAGACTCTCCATCACCGCATCGTCATCGCCATGTTGCCTGATCGTTTGCTCATGGAACTTCGTCTCCTTCAGTGCGCCTTGCTCGTGAAGAAGACAATGGATCTCGTGTGTCGAAATCAGGAGATCCACCGCTTGGATCATCAACATGGATTGCGAGAAGCACGCTGTTCATCCCTGTGCTCGCAAGCATCTCCTCCGTCGGATCAGACTTGAGACAGGAGGTCTCTTCGTTTAGAGACTTGATCGCAACCACGCTTCAAGAGGTAATCCTATTACTTGTTTGTGGTTTAGACGAAACGATCCGAGAAGTGTTCTTGGATCATGTGGTTTCGTCGCATGAAAAATTTTAATTTCCGCTGCTTAGAACAACTAATCCGCCTAGTCGTTCTTCATCGTATTCGATACGACGCTCACGCTTCCGTGATGCGCTTGAGGATTATACCATATCCTTCGGTCCTCATGGCACAAAGTGAAATGTAGACATAGCTCATACCAAGTATAGTTGAGAGAAAAGGAATATGAAGTCAACACTCCCCCTATACTTAGACTTCCGAGGGTCCAAGCATAGCGGAAATGCATGAAATGATGTCAAGATTGAGAAGAAAAGAATAGAAGTGATGTATACACAATGATATCGATTCCCCTATACTTAGGCTCAGGTCAGCCTAAGTATGATCAAATAATTATAAGTGGAAGATCGATTAGATTTGGGAAGGATGTACAGGATCAAGAAGATTTACGACGTACCTTCTTGCATGAGTGTGGTGAGAGGTAGTATGGAGAGTTTGGATCGGACGGTCTAGATCAAGACACGTGGCTAATGAATCCACATTTCATCATCTTTATTCTATCATTTTGGCACCAAAAACCCTAGCAAATGCCTGTAAATACCTTTAATTTCATCATATTAGCATTCATGCATGTGCATCATATTAGTGTATAAAATACTGTAATTAAAGCCAAAATTATAGAATAAATAAAAGAAAAGAAAAAGAATAAAATATTGTAAATATTTTATGACCCGAAACCCCGAGACCTAGGCATCTTGATGAATAGGTCGACAAGGAATAAAGTAGGGGGAGATAAGGGCCAAAATACAGTGTAAATACCTATACTCTTTATTCATTCTTTATTCATTTTGGGACCTATTTTTGGTTCCACTTTTTATACATCAAATAAAGAAACTTTGTACATGAAAGTTGTAGCTAATTTTATATAGAAAAATACAAAATTGATTTCACTGAAAAATAATGTACAGATAAAAAGTTATGGTCTGAATAAAAATCCAGAATCCCAACTTCCCAGACCCGTATCTCACAACTGACAACTCCAAATGCAGCATACTCACCTTTAATTATATATAGAAGAATATAAGCTAATTATTGGTGGTGGGTTCGCATTTGGCGGAGCTACGGTTTGAAAGTTGAGTTTTGGACCCACATTGTACATTGTACAGATTAAAATATTCAATTCAATATTTATTCATTATTTTTGTAATTTTATATTTTTATAATGTTGTAAATATTACTTATAATAATTATGTGTATTAAAATTAGAATAAAAATGCAAAGAAAATACAAAATAAAAATAAATGTATATACAACACCTAGGTATGAGACCTATGTACAAACCTAGACAACACACTCTTATAATTTATTAATTGTACAAAACATATCAGAAAAATAAAATAAAAATATATTTATGTATACAAAAACATTTTATAATTTTATAAATTACGAAATAAAAATAATAAAAATAAAAATACAAAACAAAAATAAGAGAATACAATATATAGAATAATGTACCTATATAGGGGTATAAAAGCAACTTGTAAAAATATAACTCATAAAAATAATTAAAAATCGGAATAAAATACTATATAAAATAATAAACATTTTTCATTAAATAACCTAAAATTAATTTAATCATTTACTATTTTTAATTTAATTTATAAGGTATTTATTTATTTTTTGTCTTTGTGCGGATGACGTGGCCCAATCAGGCCACGCCATCCGTTGACCATGGGTCAACTCTATGACCCAGGTCTGAGACCGCTGGACCGTTGCAAGTGCCCATCTTCTCGATTTTTTCCAGGCCAAGTCTTTCACCGATTGGCCTCGGTCCCTTCTGCAAAGTTGATGCCCTATAATTCCTCTAGCTCGCCCTAGGATTTTTTCGGGGAGAGCATCACTGCTCTTCCCGTTGTCACCTCGTTTCTCGAGCCGCCCCACCTTGTTCAAAACCCAAGCCTCAGTCTTCCTCTTGCTCTTGGACCCGCCTTGTGGCTTGGTGGAGACTTCCGAGGATTGGCCTGGGATCCCCGGTGACAGGGGGAGATCCCAGCACCTTGTTGAGGTGCCAAGCGAGCCTAGGTGAGCTCCCAGCCATCTTCGGCGGCTGCGCCGCTGTGAGGTCAGATCTCGTGGCTCCGGCCACTGAGGTACATTTTCTCTTCGTTTTTAGCTAGCTTTTAGTTTTAGGAATAGTGTGTAGCATTTAGTTGGCTCATCGATCAACCAACTTCGCCCGATTCAGCCATCGAACACCTCGCCGGAGCTAGCTCCGGCGAGCTCCTCCCCCGTTGCTTTTCATCTTCTTTTGCTGCTAGGAGAGGCGAGGCATTTTGCCCTCGCCTCCCTTAATGTCTTGTGTAGGTCCCAGGAGCTCGAGAGACCCCACCTGGGTCGATTTTGACGCTGGTCGGAGCTCCTGGAGCTCGTTCCCTTTCCTCAACACTGCGGTGGAGCTCCGGCGGGTTATCCGCCATTTTGAGGCCTCCGCCCACTCGAGGACGCCTCCAGGAATCGCGCCAGGCCGTTTTGAAGCTCCAAACGCCGCAGAGAAGGCGCTGCGCGGCCAGGGAAGCTCGCCCACCGCGGCGTTCTTCGCTGTTCGTCGTCAGCCTCTCTCCACCGTCGATCTGGCCCTGTTCTTCCCGCGTAGCAGCCGCCATCGGATATTTTGCATTCCAGCCATCGATCGCCCCATCCATCATCTGATCTGGACCGTACAAGCCTAAGGGGTATCAGCGCGCGAGAACGTGACGCGTGGCTTAAGTGAGGCGCGCTACGCCGTTGGATCGCGCCAAAGGTTGGGTATTTTGCGCCTAAACCCAGCCAAGTTTTTGTGTTTATTACTTGATTCACAAACTTTAATCTGAGGTTATATTTTTGTTGTAATATTTACAAGAGGACCCCCGTACGTTTAACTATTTGCAAGTGGGCCCCCGCCAGGTCACGTGCACAGCACGCGTGACCTTGGCAATTTTGCAGGCGACCCCCTTGGTTTTTGTCTTATTTATGTTGGGTACTCAAACCTTCATCTGCAGTTAATTAATTTCTGGAATTTTGCAGTTACGCCCCAAGGTTTTTTATAATATCTATTTAGTCCTCCCCAGGCGCGTGCTCCGCACGCGCGTGGGTGGGCTTTTTGCCAAAACACCCCTTGCGGGTTTTATATTTTGTTGTTGACCCAGAAAATATTTAATTCAGTAGTAATTTTGTGCGAAAATTGCAGAGGTGCCCTCGATAATTTTGCCTTTTTGCATAAACGCCCCTGCCAGGCCTTGAATTTGTACGTGCTTGCATGAATTAATTAGGGTATCATTTTAGATCCAAAAATTCTCAAATTTTGAACTTAAGGTCCTGGGTACTTGTACTTTGACGCAACAATTTCAGTTTTTGATTTTATTTTATTTTGTATTTATTAAAAATCAAAAACATGGTTTTTATTCACTGTCTAGCTTAGAAAATGCCAAACAAATATTAAATCATCTCTAAAAATTCCAAAAAAATTATCTAGTGTCTATTATATCCTATTTTAGTGTCAGTCCAAAAATCATTAAAAATCTCAAAAGAAAAACACTAAAAATTCAAAAAACTCCAAAACTTCAAAAAAAATATATAAAATCAAGGAAAATTCAGAAAAAATACAAGCTCAGTTCCTGTTTGTTCTCTATTTTATTATCTTTATTTGAAAAATAGTGTGAAAAATTTTGATTGCTCTTTGCTATTTTTAACTGCCATTTCATTCACAGCCAGCACTCATTTCACTGTTTTACTCTATTTTAGTATTTAAAAATACCAAAAACACCTTGAAAAATACCCAAAAATCACAAAAACAGTAAAAAATCCTAAAAATATCAAAAACATTTTATTTCTGAATTTTTGGTTATTTTTGCATATTTTTTTAAATACTTTGTCTTGTCTTTTATTACATTGTTCGTATTTTCTAATATTGAAAAAGAAAATAGAAAATTAAAATATAAAATTATAAAAATCAAAAATTAAAAATCAAAATACAAAATTAAAAAATTTAAATTAAAATAAAAAAATTTAAAAATTAAAAACCCACAAAAATCTTCTTTGATTGCTTGCTTAGTGTAGACACTTGACACACACACATTCACTTACGCACATTTATTTGAACTACCCTGTTTGCTCCCTGTGTTCGAACTCTCTGCATACTTGCCCTTTACATCATTTGTGCAGAGTTAAAAATAAATTTTAACTCCACATTATTTCTAATTTATTGATTTTTAGTATGGGTTAATTGTTGATTAAATTCAGATTTTGATTGGTCGACACTTCGACTGTGTTCCCGCCTTTTGTGGAACACAAGACCGATAGATTTTTGAGTTTATCAAATGGCGCCGTTGCCGGGGAGCAACAACGCGTAGTTCGGGTTTTTGCTTGTTTTTGTGATTGTCTACTTTTGCGGCTTTTATCATTTTCCGTATTTTTGTTATTTCTTGTTTATTTGTCTAACCACCCTCTTGTTTGACTTTGTGCGAGGTACGCGGATCGAGGGAGGAACTCCTTTCTATGAGCGCCCGTGCACCCACGTGAGGCGGCTGACGCTTTGCACCAAGGCGGACTTAGAGGATTTTTGAAGACAATTCCCGAGCCATTTATTCCATTGACCTTATTTTGTGTAATTTATTGTGAGAGAGAGACTCTATTGTGTAATAATACAGGTACATTCGGACTTGGACTTTCGGGCCCAATTTCCAAGTGCTTGTACACTTGGGGGCTCACCGCGATTTTGTCGGCTTTTTCATCGCATTTTTTTTATCTTTGTTTTCTCGATTTTGTTTTCCTTACTTTGTGTGATTGAGCCCCTAGTTTTAGGATTGCTTGCGATAGACTAAGGCCAAACACTTAATATCTTGCATGTACCTATAGACTCGTTTGGACTTAGTCAAATTTAAACAGTCGCGTTACCATCTTCGAGCCTACATGCCGCGAGCCCACCCCATCAAGCGCTACTCCTGAACTCGATTTGTCAAGAAGAGGAGGGGTGAGTCTAGACCGGACTTTTTGGATTGAGGATCGGTGACCGACTTGTGGTTCTTCACGATAATAGCAATTTCTGAAACTTAGGGCGATTTCATCGGCTTTGCATTTGCATATAGATTAGGTTTCAATTCTGCTGAGCATCTTTGCATGTAGAGTGCTGGAGGCAAGGTGAGTTTTTACTCTTTAGCATCCATCATCGTTTGCCGCTTGCATTGCTTTTCAGCTCCTCTACCTCTGTTTTTGATCACCTAGGTGCTAAGTAAAATTGACTCCTCGTTAGGATCGTGCATTTTCATTGAAAATCCAAAAAAAGTGATAATCCATAAAATCGGGACTACTAATTTTACTTGACCCTAAAACCGACCAAAAGAAAAAAAATCTTGTATTGGGGCGAGTAATCCCCTCATTGTCTTCGTTTTACATTGCTCGCGCATACACTAAGGATAGAGCCCAAAATCCTATTTTCAAGCCACCTAAGTGTTTGTGCAATTTCTTGACTTTTTCACCTAATCTCTAAAACAGACAAGATAAAAAGACCGCATTTGTGGTCTTCACCGAGTTGAGTAGTTGAATTGAGGGTTTGGTTGTTTCATTTTTGCTTGTGATTGTTTTGTGTGCATTCTAGATCATCTCTGCGCATTTGCGCCTTTCTCCACACATCTGTTGACTTGACCATCGTGTTCTCCCAATCATTCTCTCTTGTTTCAAGATGGATCCCTGGAGTGATTTTTATCCGAATTTTGCGGATTCCTCGTACCCTCCAGCCGGTCCACCTCCCTTTTATCAGGAGGATCCTCCTCCTACTTTTCTGACTTTTGTACATATCCGCCTCAGCCACAGTATCACGACTCGGACTTCTACCCACATCCACCCCCACCTATATATTATCCACCTCCACCTTCACATCCACCCGAGTCTGACCTGTTGGAGTCACCTCCCTCGATCTACATGAGTGACATGTTGACCCTGATGATAGAGCACACTGATTTGATGAAAGATAATCTTGCCATGTTGAGAGAACATAAGAATAGTGCTCTAGTCAGCAAGGCTACGACTTCACTTGTAGATGATCATGGGAGCTTGCAATCGCCAAAAATACAAAAAAATGAGAAAAACATAAAATCACAAAAAGATTTCGGGAGTCACATGATCGAGCCACGTTGTGAGGAGAGGGGCCAATTGCCCTATCATTTGACCACACATCTACTCACTTCTTGTCCCATCTCCAACCCCGAGGGTGCCTATGTACAGACTGCTCTGGGCACTCCTCATGTACATGCTGATTCCGACTTCCTCCCTTGTATGGAGGAAGTCCAAAAATTCAAAAAAATGTTGATTGAATCCAAAGTGGTGGCCACTATTCATGAGATCATCCTAGCCCCACTTCAGCCGGCCATGACCCAATTATCTGCTCCTCTTCCCAAGAAGAGAAAGTGGAGGAGCAGATCTGAGCGTCACATTCTGACCATGGCCACTGCCCTCGCCATCACACACCATCCCATTCCCAAGAGGAAAAACACAGCTACACCTTTCATCACTTGCACCATCTCTAACCATACTTGTAATCGCACTCTCCTGGACGGCGGTGCTTCGATTAGCATATTACCCTTCTCGCTGGTACAGTCTCTTCATTTAGGGCCTCTAAAGAAAACCAGGATGATCGTTCAGTTTGCTGATGGATCTATCAAGAAGCTGAAGGGTATCCTTGAAAACGCCGTCATTTCTATTCAGGGCACGAGCCACAATGTTGATTTTGTTGTGTTGCCCATGGAGAACACCACAGGGGAGCCTTCTCCAATCATCCTGGGACGACCATTTCTCGCCTCTGCGAGGGTCGTTATAGACTATGGATCAGAAGAGGTTCGCTTCCATCCTGTTGACGAGAGCGAAGTGCTGATCACCGCACCCACAGTTGACCAGAGACCTGCACCTGATGCACCTTCATCGATTATAGCTGACTCCAAGGCCCGTGACCGATCTGATGCTACTAAAGATGTTTGCTTAGCGAAACCTAATGAGACCCGACGAATCCCCCGAAATGGGAAGAAGTCGGAAAGCATGGACCTCACTGATCCTCCTCCTGGTGTGTGGCGATGTGTTGATGAGATCTAGAGTATTTATGTGATTGAACCATTTGAGCAGGGGGCAGATACCAAGACTATTGAGGAGGTTTACGATGTTGCCCATTATTTTGAGAGACCTCATAAGGAAACAAATGACATGGGTAAGACTAGACAGGACGGACCTGGTTTGACTACTTCCACCGATAAATCCGTTCCTGGTCCTTCAAAGGTAAAGATGATTGAGGTCGGCTATGATGCGAATCTTCACAATTTTTGGCCTCATGATGAAAAAGATGATCCGGGCAAAACTCTTGAGGACGATCCGAGTTCGTATACTTCCACTGATGATTTCGTTCCTTTTGACTTTGACCTGAACGAGCCCTCGCAGGACAACTCTGATTACACTTCTTCCGAGGATGATGAGTTTGTCCCATTCCACTTTGACATCTGCGAGACTTCCAAGGCCGGACCTAGTCGTACTTCTTCCACTCATCAATCTGTGCCTCCACACCATAGGACCACCAAGGGAGAACCTAGCCATACTGCTTCCATTGATCAGTTCGTCCCTTTCCGATTTGACTCCACTGAGGGCCTTCACCATGTCGACCCTGATCGTCTTCTGTCCGTTGTGGACCCCGATATCGACTTGCATCACACTAGATCTATCCCTCAGCGGTCTCGCAAGAAGGTTAGCTTTCGGCCTTCTTGATCCTATGTACATCCACCTCTGTTGTACATTCGTTGTTGTTCATCTCTGTCTCTCCTGTACTGCTCGTCCATCCATTCTCGTGTTTGCCTTGCTTAGGACGTACTTTGTCCTAAGTATAGGGGGTGGACGAGTCGAGTATTCATTCTTCGTTTCGTGTGATCACTCCTGTTGTTGCCTATACTTAGGGCTTCTTTTACCCTAAGTATAGGGGGAGTGATGTGTATATCCTCTGATCTATCCTTCCATCTTCAGATCTCTTTCTTCTTTTCTTCTTTTCTTCTTCTTCTATTTTCTCTATCTATCAAAAAGGTGCCGCCCTTGTAGACAGTTTTCCATACTTAGGACGTACTTTGTCCTAAGTATAGGGGGGTGTACACCCCGAGTTGGTTCTATTCTTTTCGATCCTCTCCATTGTCTCCTCTTCTTGTCTATACTTAGGGATATCTTACCCTAAGTATAGGGGGAGACAATTTGAGTACGATCTGTTCATTCCCACCCTTGACCCTCCCTGCTTTGTATACAGTCTGTTATACTTAGGATTATTTGATCCTAAGTATAGGGGGGACGGTCAACTTCTCATTTGTTCATTCATTCCTTCATTTATTCATTTATTCTTTAGACTTGCCTATACTTAGTACGAGTTATGTCTTCTCTTTTCTCTCTGATCTATGAGGACATAGCTCAAGCTAAGTATAGGGGGTCGTATATACTACGTATATACTTTAGCCATAACTCGTACTTTCGTATTTTCCTAATAAATATGGCTAATAATTCTTTAAAATTCATTAAAAACCCTTAATAAAAAGGTGTATCATTCCTCAAATTCTTTTTGTATATACTGATTAATAAACTAGGTGAAAATGTTTTTTGCAAAATGTTTGAGAAATAGTTTGAAAATCTTTGTGAACATCTATTGAAAACTATTTTGAAAATATTTTGTTACATGTTTTCAACCTTTGTAAGAATGTGTGGATTGTAAAATTTATTTTCTTTGTGTAAAATAAAATGTTTGAAAAATGATTTGCAAATGGTTTGAAAAATGGTTGCAAAAATGTTTTGAAAAACCTATATATACTGTTTGGAAAACCTTTGCAAAATGATTTTCAAATATGTGTACATGTTTGCAAAAATGATTGTAAAAAATATTTTGGACTATAGTTTTCAAAAATTGTGTGAAAAAGCTTGTGTCAAATAAATTTGAGGAATATTTACATCACACCAAAATCCACTATATATATATATGTACTTATAAAATTGATCACTTACCCTGTAAATTCTTAAAATCCACTTCTTGTATATATAAAGAAGCACTCCCGTGTACATATTTTTAACCTAGTTGTCAGCCAAAACTTTTTCTTTTCAAAAATCCCAAAAACATTTGCAAAACTAAAACCCAAAAACATTTGAAAAATCTTTTTGAAAAATACAAAAAAATGCATCTGCATACGCATGCAGCATCTTTTCAAAAATCCATAAAAAGTTCAAAATCTTGAAAATTGCATCACAAAAAGATTTTCTGCATTCTGCATCGCATTTGCATAGCATAAGCATTTTTCGGATTGAGTTTGATAGTTGAACAAGTCTAAGTAAAATCTGGAGATTGGAGCTTGATTGGACCTTAAAATCTACCTAATAACATGAACCTTATAGGAACCGGGTTTGAGGTACTTCAGGTCTAGTTGACTTAATTCTTTGAGGATCACGGGACTTGGTTCAATGGATTCTTGACTGCTTAAGTAGAATATTTCGGAGCACACGCACGACTCTTGTTGATAATGACCTAACTTGGACACCTGCACCTTTCACATAGCTCTCCACGGATGAGGTGGTGAGGAGGCAGTTTCCTTTGGCTTGATGTAGCATATGAGGGTAGTACTTCTAGGCGGAACCTCTCTTCTTCTTCTAGTGAAGGAAGTGCGCCTCAACTTGGTCTAGTGGTGACGAAGGCTAAAGACAGAAGCCGTGGGTTGCAATAAAGCTTCAAAAGAGGGATAGTCTACTGGCTCAAGAGGAAAATTTCTTGTATATATGCTGCACCATGTAGATATGTTGTACAGATGCACTTGAAAAAAAAAGAACTCCAAAGAAGTGGTGGGTCGGATTGAAAATTTAATAACCCCACCGAAGTGTATATAGTTCAACAAAGCAAAAGCTTATGGTATCCATGTTACATCTCATGAAGCTTGCAGCGGGAGACTTAGCTACACTGGTTGGGCTCCCAAAAATTCTATACCTCTTATTCCCCCTCTTCTTGAGTCGGTTGCACTTGAACTTAGAAGGGAATACCCCGCTTCTCGAGGAAAGAGTTGCTAGACCGAGGCATTAGAGTTACCAGGTTGGGGGAGGTTGTTTCTTTGTTACTTCTGAGGTGGGGAGCTACATATCACTTACACTGTACGAGTCAGACTCATAGTCGTAAGAGTTTGTGTATGAGTTGAAGTATTTCTGACCTGGCTATTGAGGAGACTTGGACAGAGTTTTGGGATTCTCAAGGACTGTTGGATTTAAAACACGGTTCTCACTAAGGTTCCGCCCGCACTAAATTTCCAAAGGTCCGACTTAAGCTCCGAACTTTGATTTTGCGAAGACGAGTTTGATAATCAGATAAAATCCAAGTTCTTCTTTTTCTTTTCTTTCTTTCTCTTTTGCACTTATTGCATAAGTGTTTGCTAGGGACTAGCAAAGGTAAAGTATAGGGGGATGATGAATCCACATTTCATCATCTTTATTCTATCATTTTGGCACCAAAAACCCTAGCAAATGCCTGTAAATACCTTTAATTTCATCATATTAGCATTCATGCATGTGCATAAATATTACTTATAATAATTATGTGTATTAAAATTAGAATAAAAATGCAAAGAAAATACAAAATAAAAATAAATGTATATACAACACCTAGGTATGAGACCTATGTACAAACCTAGACAACACACTCTTATAATTTATTAATTGTACAAAACATATCAGAAAAATAAAATAAAAATATATTTGTGTATACAAAAACATTTTATAATTTTATAAATTATGAAATAAAAATAATAAAAATAAAAATACAAAACAAAAAATAAGAGAATACAATATATAGAATAATGTACCTATATAGGGGTATAAAAGTAACTTGTAAAAATATAACTCATAAAAATAATTAAAAATCGGAATAAAATACTAAATAAAATAATAAACATTTTTCATTAAATAACCTAAAATTAATTTAATCATTTACTATTTTTAATTTAATTTATAAGTTATTTATTTATTTTTTGTCTTTTTGCGGATGACGTGGCCCAATCAGGCCACGCCATCCGTTGACCAAGGGTCAACTCTATGACCCAGGTCTGAGACCGCTGGACCGTTGCAAGTGCCCATCTTCTCGATTTTTTCCAGGCCAAGTCTTTCATCGATTGGCCTCGGTCCCTTCTGCAAAGTTGATGCCCTATGATTCCTCTAGCTCGCCCTAGGATTTTTTCGGGGAGAGCATCACTGCTCTTCCCGTTGTCACCTCGTTTTTCGAGCCGCTCCACCTTGTTCAAAACCCAAGTCTCAGTCTTCCTCTTGCTCTTGGACCCGCCTTGTGGCTTGGTGGAGACTTCCGAGGATTGGCCTGGGATCCCCGGTGACAGGGGGAGATCCCAGCACCTTGTTGAGGTGCCAAGCGAGCCTAGGTGAGCTCCCAGCCATCTCCGGCGGCTGCGCCGCCGTGAGGTCAGATCTCGTGGCTCCGGCCACTGAGGTACATTTTCTCTTCGTTTTTATCTAGCTTTTAGTTTTAGGAATAGTGTGTAGCATTTAGTTGGCTCATCGATCAACCAACTTCGCCCGATTCAGCCATCGAACACCTCGCCGGAGCTAGGCTCCGGCGAGCTCCTCCCCCATTGCTTTTCATCTTCTTTTGCTGCTAGGAGAGGCGAGGCATTTTGCCCTCGCCTCCCTTAACATCTTGTGCAGGTCCTAGGAGCTCGAGAGACCCCACCTGGGTCGATTTTGACGCTGGTCGGAGCTCCTGGAGCTCGTTCCCTTTCCTCAACACTGCGGTGGAGCTCCGGCGGGTTATCCGCCATTTTGAGGCCTCCGCCCACTCGAGGACGCCTCCAGGAATCGCGCCAGGCCGTTTTGAAGCTCCAAACGCTGCAGAGAAGGCGCTGCACGGCCAGGGAAGCTCGCCCACCACGGCGTTCTTCGCTGTTCGTCGTCAGCCTCTCTCCACCGTCGATCTGGGCCTGTTCTTCCCGCGTAGCAGCCACCGTCGGATATTTTGCATTCCAGCCGTCGATCGCCCCATCCATCATCTGATCTGGACCATACAAGCCTAAGGGGTATCGGCGCGCGAGAACATGACGCGTGGCTTATGTGAGGCACGCTGCGCCGTTGGATCGCGCCAAAGGTTGGGTATTTTGCGCCTAAACCCAGCCAAGTTTTTGTGTTTATTACTTGATTCGCAAACTTTAATCTGAGGTTATATTTTTGTTGTAATATTTACAAGAGGACCCCCGTACGTTTAACTATTTGCAAGTGGGCCCCCGCCAGGTCACGTGCACAACACGCGTGACCTTGGCAATTTTGCAGGCGACCCCCTTGGTTTTTGTCTTATTTATGTTGGGTTCTCAAACCTTGATCTGCAGTTTATTAATTTCTGGAATTTTGCAGTTACGCCCCAAGGTTTTTTATAATATCTATTTAGTCCTCCCCAGGCGCGTGCTCCGCACGCGCGTGGGTGGGCTTTTTGCCAAAACACCCCTTGCGGGTTTTATATTTTGTTGTTGGCCCAGAAATTATTTAATTTAGTAGTAATTTTATGCGAAAATTGCAGAGGTTCCCCCGATAATTTTGCCTTTTTGCATAAACGCCCCTGCCAGGCCTTGAATTTGTATGTGCTTGCATGAATTAATTAGGGTATCATTTTAGATCCAAAAATTCTCAAATTTTGAACTTAAGGTCCTGGGTACTTGTACTTTGAAGCCACAGTTTCAGTTTTTGATTTTATTTTATTTTTATATTTATTAAAAATAAAAAACATGGCTTTTATTCACTGTCTTGCTTAGAAAATGCCAAAAAAATATTAAATCATCTCTAAAAATTCCAAAAACATTATCTAGTGTCTATTATATCCTATTTTAGTGTCAGTCCAAAAATCATTAAAAATCTCAAAAGAAAAGCACTAAAAATTCAAAAACACTCTAAAACTTCAAAAAAAAATATATAAAATCAAGGAAAATTCAGAAAATACAAGCTCAGTTCCTGTTTGTTCTCTATTTTATTATCTTTATTTGAAAAATAGTGTGAAAAATTTTTATTGCTGTTTGCTATTTTTAATTGCCATTTCATTCACAGCCAGCACTCATTTCACTGTTTTGCTCTATTTCAGTATTTAAAAATACCAAAAACACCTTGAAAAATACCCAAAAATAAAAAAAACAGTAAAAAAATCCTAAAAATATCAAAACATTTTATTTCTGAATTTTTGGTTATTTTTGCATATTTTATTAAATACTTTGTCTTGTCTTTTATTACATTGTTTGTATTTTCCAATATTGAAAAAGAAAATAGAAAAACATAAAATATAAAAATATAAAATCAGAAAATTAAAAATCAAAATACAAAATTAAAAAATTTAAATTAAAATAAAAAAAATTTAAAAATTAAAAACCCACAAAAATCTTCTTTGATTGCTTGCTTAGTGTAGACACTTGACACACACACATTCACTTACGCACATTTATTTGAACTACCATGTTTGCTCCCTGTGTTCGAACTCTCTGCATACTTGCCCTTTACATCATTTGTGCAGAGTTAAAAATAAATTTTAACTCCACATTATTTCTAATTTATTGATATTTAGTGTGGGTTAATTGTTGATTAAATTCAGATTTTGATTGGTCGACACTTCGACTGTTCCCGCCTTGTGTGGAACACAAGACCGGTAGATTTTTGAGTTTATCAGTGGCTTATCCGAGCTTTCTGCATAGCCTCTATGCTCGGATGCTCCGAACCTCTTGCCGAGCCTCCATGTGATGCCACGTCAACCCGAGCCTGCGAGCCTCCCGAGCCCAGTCCTCTCGCTTGTACCCTATGTGGGTAATTTGCATGAATGACCTCACAACTTTTGGTATTTGCATATTGGTCTCTAGGTGTATTTGGGTAATTTACAGGGAGGCCCTCGCTAGTTTGAAGATTTTATAATTTGGACCCTACACATATTGGAAAAATTACAAAGGACCCCGGGTGGTTTTTGAAAATTACAAATGGGTCCCTCTAGGGACCTATTTGTAATACTTATCCTTTTTATTCTTCGTATTTTTACTACAATTATGCACCTGCATTGTTTTCTTCATAATTTGAGCATTGTAGATCCAAATTGCATGATTTTAGTGTCGTTTATTCCTTGTTTCATCCCCTATATTATATGTTTAATTTTCTTATCTGACACTATTTTAAATGAAGTGAATTTTCAATGTTAGATGATGACTCTTGTTCCATTGCCTTATCATAAAATAGATATTTTCTCTTAATGTTATGCTCAAAGTGACCCTGATTTCAATTTACTTTCTGTTGCTCAAATTTAGTAATCTTTTTAGGGCATATTTGTAGTCCTTTATTCAGCATGTAATTACCCTTGCATTATTTTCATACATCATCTTATAATTACATACAAATCAACCAAAATTGCATGCATCATATATTGCATTGTAATATGCATTTCACCTTGTACATCTGCATGAAGACCTGTAAGCGAGAAATAAGTCACACTTGCTCTTAACTGATCGAAATTCGATAAATAGATAGAGTAGCTCGTGTCCCTATGTTCGACCTTGGTAGACTTGCCAAGTAAAAATAATCCACAACATTCAAAGTTTGTGGTTTTTGTTGAACCAAATTTTTCTCCTATACTACGTCAATTATCTATTCTTAAAGAGACAAATTTGACGTTCATCAAATGGCGCAATTTTCGGGGACACGACTCACCTTTATTTATTTAATTCTGATTTATTTTTATTATTGAATATTTTCAAGATTGACAGGTCTTCTCAGTTCATGCATTTATTTTTACATCATTTTATTGATTAATTTCCTCTATAATTTTCTAACATTTCTCTTTTGTGGCAGGGCCCATGAAGATCGAGGACGCTTGATCTTCACAGAGGCGTGGACTTAGGAGCTCCCGCTGAAGAGGCCGCAAAAGATTTGGTGGAGAAATTTTAGGAATTTTTATCAGTCTACTTGTATTTGCATATTGTAAAAAAAGGACTTCAAAGTGCATATTTATTTTAATAGTCCTCATTAGAGGGCTTGCATGTTGTAAAAAATAATAAAAAAAGAAAAAAGGAAAAAAGTAGATCACTAGATGATCTACCCCCCTCCCCCACACACACACTTGTACATATACACCCATCCCCCTCCTCTTTGTATATTTTACAATCTCTCTCTCCCTCTCTCTCTCATGACCCTCTAATGTAAAAACACCCCCTCTTCCCTTGTATCGTAGTGTAAATACTCCTCCAAACACAAATCCCCCCAACTCAGATCTGTTACTTAGGCTATTTGTAGCCTAAGTATAGGGTGGCCCACCTATTCATCTCTCCCTCGCAATGTCTTCTTATACTTGAGTCAATTTTTGACCTAAGTATAGGGGGACCCTCCTCCTCAGTTCTGTTATATCACCCTATATTTGACCAAGCCATGGCTTCATATCATTTGTGCTATGAGGACATAACAAATATTAAGTATAGGGGGGTATACCGTATACACTATATATTTACTTTAGCCATAGCTCGTATTTTTAAATTTTTTTGAAAACTCTTTCATGAGCTTGGTTTTAGTATTCCTGTGAACTGAGTTTTGTAAAAACCTTGTAAAAATATTTTCTTAAAAATTGAGGGAGTAATTTGTGTAAAAAAACTCTTTTAAAAAAATTAAAACCCTTTCTTTGAATTAGACTATGACTACTAGGCTTAGTAGATACTTTCAGTGAGGGAACTTTGGTCTCCCTTAGTAAAGTGGGTGGTTTAGAGGACATGTATATGGCTCCATCCTTAAGAAACACGGGTTCATCTAACGGCCCGTACTTACACCCATACTGGCTGAGAGTAGATGCTTTTATCATTTGATCTTGGGGTCAGTCATTGTCTCTCCAAAGAATAAAAAAATTGAAAAAAAATTAAAATTTATAAAAAATATACAAAAGTCAAAAATTACAAAAAAATCACTAAGGAGTTGGTGTATTCTTGACACATTCACATTCACTCAAGACTTGAGAATTTTGAGGACACTTGATTTCTGTGATCTTGAGAGTCTGAGTTAACATGGGCTTATCATTAGTGTTTTTAAACTTAATTATTCACACTTTCCTGATTGGAAGATTTAAGCGCTATATTGCACTCTTCATCTTTACCTTCAAAAGAATTGATCAGCACAATCACTTTCACAACTACATGATTGATGAGATGAGTTGAGATATCACTTGAGGAACTAAGATTAGAGATTTGAGTTTAGACTCGATCTAATGATATTTGTGGATGGGATAAAGTTAATGAAGGCTTCAGAAAACCTGAGTGTTAGCAAAACCCTAGCCAGTATGTGAACAAGATTCATATGCTATCTCTTTGATATCTACATATGTGCCAGGGTGTGATGAAACTTAATGACAATTGTTGATCAGTGTGCGCCAACTTTTGGTAAAAGTAGTGGAGCTAACAAAATCAAAGAAATGACAAAGAAAAAGCTCTATCATACAAAGTCAAATTATAAATGAGCTTCTACCAATGGCTAGCTCTCCCAAACATTTTCAAAGTGTCCACTTGGACCAAGCACTAATTGGGATCAAGGAGTCGGGCTGACACCAAAAAGGGGCTCTGCATCGTAAATGCTACAAGTCTGGGTGTCGAAGGTATCTTAGATACTCAAAAGAGACACACCCTGGTGTACTCCCAGAAAAACAAGTGCAGATGACTCCAACTCTCTTGACGGACACATTGTGAATCCCCGAGGATCTGGGTGCCCGTTTATGACACTTTCATGGCATTTCATTTCACATGAGATCGCACAAGCTACAGAAAAACATTGGAATTTTTTTCGCGCTGCTATATTTGCATATGAGATTTACATTCTTTGCATAAACCAAAACCAGAAGAACAAGTGTCAACACCACCATTTCATTTCAATAAATTTTTATATAATTACATCATGTACAAGAGTCTGCCAGTATATACAGTATATCCCAAAATTCTGTACAGAAGAGAAGGGGAAACATTTTACATCCAGAACAAAACAACCTATCGTCTGGTATATACTCGTCTCCTGAAGTCATCAACCACTACTGCCTAAAGGCTCCTTGTCTACCATGCGTGCAAGGAAGAAAAGGTATCAGCGGGTGCTGGTACTTCCCAAAAGTTTATAAAAAAAATCAACTGGCATTTAAAATGTTCAAAAGTAACATGTAGAAAAGGTGGAATACGTACAATTTACATATACTCGTGTAAGTAAAAATGTATTCAAGTTGTTTGTAAGCATCTCTCATGATTGCCCATTAAACCAATATTTCCCATATATGACATATTTATATTGTAGTAGAATATTCATGAATGTATGAGTGTAAGTATATATATATATATATCATCATTTTCTTCAGAGATTATGTTTGTGAGTGATGACGGAAAAGTTTGAGATTTGGAATGGTTTCTTGATTTATTTAGATTCTTAAGTCTAGCGGATAGTCTGTGGTCTTGGTTAGTGTGCAACCTCACACTGTGACTCTAAGACTTGGGGAATGTCTTAGGGTTGGGGTACCTCGTATGCATGCTGTGTAGTATAATGCATCCTAACTAAGTTCCCAACACATCCACTAGCTTAATGGGATTTGGAATCAGATTATAGTCACTTCCATTTACTCAATTTTAATTGTAATCCCTTCAAACCTCAAGTGCACTGTCTCAGATGTAACTCTAGATGATGCTGATATAGATATGGATGATCTGGATATAGAATTGTCAAGTCGGTCGGTGAAAGTAAAAACTCAAGCGGAGAAGTAGCCAACGAAAGGGCTCTTCTGTCTCGTCCTCTTGTTTGAAGTGCGTCCAATAGGGTGGATAGATCTATTCCAAAACTATACCACTGAGACGGGTGAGAGAGACTCTCGAAAAGTCACTATAGAAAACGACCCGACCGGTAACGGGCAAACGAGCTCGTACGAAAAACTAAACCGAGGATCCCCACGTTTGGGTATCATAAAACAGAGGGTTAGCGGATTGGTCTAAAGTAGGGATCCCAACGAGGCGTAAAAACACTGCGAGCTCACGTAAAAAAAAGCGTGAAGGGAAATGGATCCTAGACTCGCGCACTTGGCGGTTGTTGCCCTAACTGGGCATCCTAATCTTCCGCCCAGTTGGCAGCCGTGCACTTGTTCTTATTGGGATTGATATGTATATTATTACTAATATAATAGTGTACTGATTTTTTTTTTCACATCAAGTATAATCATAGTGTTGGATATATATATATATATATATATATATATTTTCATCTATTATGATCTCTTCGTGTGTATATATACACATAAGATACATGCTTATGTATGACATTATGCAAATGACTTACTTGTCTGAAATTAAACGACAAGTGCTAGAAACAATTATTTTATTTCTGAAATTATATATGTATATAATGTTGATATGAACTCCCAGAAATCAATGTGTTCTCCTGCTTACAAAAAGAACATATCTTTCAAAACAAAAATAATTAATAGCATTAAATTCGACGAGATTGCACTGAATTGGGAATTCGGCAGTTATTAAAGCAATGTAGTAGGAGCCATTCCTAAGAAATCATTGGCCTTAACAATTATCATTATGTACTTTAAACCTCATGCCTACCAAACAAAATCATATTTATGAACATACTAGCAAAACATGGCTAAATTACCCTTCTTACAATTTCACAGTAATGAATTAGTTAAGTACTATTAACTGCAACACCTGATTTGTTCAAAAAAAACACGCAGGCACAAAATCATTTGAAATTGCTGTGGTTAATTCAAAATTTTATGTTACAAAAAGAGAAGGTAGCTAGATTATCAAAAGCAAAAATTCCAGATACAGAAATGCATGTTTGAACAAGATTCATAAGATTGTAACTCTTTGATTAGATTTGTTAGTTTCCATATATTGTTTACAATTGAATGCTAAAAGTCATATTACCTATAATGCAATAACGTTATCATTAGAAAAAGTTTCATATTTAAATTTTTATATGACCACTATTATCTCATTTGTAGAGTATACATACTGGATGATGTTTCTTAATTTCACTTCTACTAGTAGATAATATACATAGTAAAAATATGGTTCGTGGAAATTTTAAGTTCTTGACACAAACCTTTGTTCAAAACTTAGAATAGATGACCTCAAGTCATAAAAAATGGCATAAAAAGAGATCATAATATATGGAAATATATGCATCATAGAAAAGAGAAAAGGGATGGATTGTACATATGCTCAAGTCTAAGGTGCATGCATGACAGCAAGGAGAGTGGGAGGAGGGTTTGTACCTTGAATTGTCTCAGATTTGACGTGACTAACATGCAGGAGCAGTTCCAAGAGGGTCTTCTAGTAGTTGTAGAGAGCAAAGAGAAGATTGGAGGCTGTTGGACAGCAGCAGTAGGAGTGGCTTCAAAGAATCGGGAGTGATTCCAAGAAGCAACAACTTGGTTCTGGCAATTGAGCAGCATGAGACTACTTGGAAAGAGGGCTTGAGGGTTCATTCACATTGGAAATTTGAGAAAAAGAAGATAATGCTTTGCGGGTATAAATAAGGGGAAAAGAGATATTATGTCTTGCCAAGTGTAAAAAGATGGAAAGCCAAATGGCTGTCCAGGAGATTACTGTAAAAAATTTAAAGTTTAATTTTTTTGTTTAAAACAGTCTGATGCTATCTGCTACCGTTCTTTAGGTTTAATTATATATATATATTATATTTAAAATCATTTTTATTTATTTGTTTAAAATACTAAAGTCTTACGTATTCGCGCCTCGGGATGTCGGATTTTAACGAGCCATATCTCGTTGTGATCGTTTCTGAATGACGATCATTATGAGTATAATATTGGAAATACATCGGATCAGATTTGAACCCCAGAAATTTTCGAGAAAAGATTTTTGATTTTTGCTTAAATTTTGTGATTTGAAAAATATCCAGCAACCTCCGGTCGACGAACGGTCGATTACGTTGGTCTTATCTTATCGAATCGGATCTAATGGTGGTCTCGGTTCATTTTACGGTTCCAAATTTACAGTCACGGCTTTTTCGGACACGTATTACGATTGCAACCGATTTTTGGTCGATTTCGCTCGACGACTTTTGATTCACGATCAATTGATTCATTTTAGGTTGCTTGGCATTGACCAATAACTTTATTAGGTTAATCGGACCCTAATCGGGTCAGGTAGGGTTTTCGGAAATCCCAGATGTTACAATTATAAAAACCTCAAAGGGAGTCTCTGTCTCGAGACTTGAGTTAAGGTCATTAGGTGTCTTGTTTGAATTTCATATGACCATAAAAACCTCAAAGGGTTTTGAACTTGTAAAAACCTCAAAGGAGAAAACAAGCCATATATATATAATTACAAATGCTTGTTTTGATGATTTACATTTAGAAAAGATGTGGATATCTTGCTCTCATGTCCAGCTTCAGTCTCCACACGTCACCTCTTCGACGTCGTGTCGATGCCACAAACACCTTGACTAATGGAATCTCTTTGTTGTGAAGCTTCTTCACAGCACGGTCAAGTATCTGCACCGGCTTCTCCTCGTATGTCAAAATAGGCTCCACGTCTAGATTCTCGTAATTGATGATGTGTCGTGGGTCGTGTACATACTTCCTCAGGTTGGATACATGGAAGACATCATGTATAGCTGAAAGATGTGTAGGAAGGGAACCCAATAGGCCACCTTCCCTACACGAGCCAGAATCTCAAATGGTTCAACATATCGCGGTGCTAGTTTGCCACGAACACCGAATCTCTGTATTCCCTTCATGGGAGATACTCAGAGAAATACCCAATCTCCCACCTGTAATTCACAGGAATGTCATTATATGAGATTTAAGTTGAATATGTGTAAGTCATAATTTAATGGATAAAGATGAAAGAATTGGATTACCTGAAACTCCAAGTCTCTTCTCCGACGGTCTGCATATCTCTTCTGGCATCTTTGTGCCGTCAGAAGCCTCCATCTCACAAGATCAACAGCTCTCGCGGTCTCCTCCAAGAGATCCACGGAGTAAAGAGCATGATCACCTACCTCACGCCAACTGAGAAGTGTGAGGCATCTCTGCTCGTATAGGGCTTCGAATGACGCCATGCCGATACTGGAATGATAGATGTTATTGTACGTGAACTCCACCAAAGGCAGATGGTCCTTCGAGGACCCCCTCCACTCCAATATGCATGCACGAAGTAGATCCTCAAGCATCTGAATGGTACGTTCACTTTGCCCATCTGTTTGTGGATGATAAGCAAAACTCATCTTCAGCTCTATCTGTAGTGCTGACATGAACTGATGCCAATAGTGAGATGTAAATTTCGAATATCTGTCAGACACCACCTCTCGTGGTATACCATGTAGTCTGATTATGTTCTGCACATATAACTTGGCCAATCTGGATGGAGTGTAAGTCATGTTGACAGGTATGAAATGGGCTAACTTGGTCAACCTATCAACAACGACCCAAATGGAATTATAGCCACCTGATGTCTTCGACAATCCCGTGACAAAATCCATAGAAATGCTCTCCCACTTCCACTGGGGAATTGGGAGAGACTGCATTAATCCTGGTGGTCTCTTGTGTTCAGCTTTGACCATCTGACAGGTCATGCATTTGCTGACATGTTGCACCACATCATGCTTCATTCCATCCCACTAGAATCGTCAACGCAGATCACGGTACATCTTCATGCTACTTGGATGGATAGATAAGCTTGAACTGTATGCATCATCAAGTATGTCTCTGCGTAACTGCTCGTCATTGGTCACAACGACCCATCCCGCCTTCCAAAAAATGGACTCTGTCACCATAAAATCATCAACCTCATCCTTGACGGCGCGCATGTATCTATCTCGGATCTAAGGATCTGTGTTCTGTCCCTTGACGATGCGATCCCACAAATACTGAATCGTGGAGGCACAATGGTAGAAACGGATGCGCTCTCCAGAGGATGCCAATCGGTCAAAGATGTGAGCATATCCCATGTATATAGCCAATTTATCGTACCCTCAGCATGCGCTCTCCTGCTAATTGCATCCAGTGTTGTAAAAGTCACCCGACTGGCCCGACTAGTAGGTCTGACTAGTCTAGTCAGTGGGGTGGCCGACCGGGTACCGACTAATTCCGACTAGACACACTAGTAGACCAATTTTTGCTTGGAGATACCATTTTTTTATCTTTTCTTTTTTTATAAGAAAACTTATTATAATATATATAAATGAGTTATATATTTAAAATAATCATAAAATTAAAAGCCGATTAAAGTCCGACTAAATCCGATTAGTCGCCCGACTGCTTAGTAGTCTTTAGTCAGTGACTCAACCGACCAAGTACCGACTACCGACATTTGCAACCTTGAGTGCATCAACCACCATGTTTCCCTTCTCAGGATGGTAAGAGATCATGCAATCATAATCCTTCAGTAGCTCGAGCCATCTGCGATGCCTCATGTTCAGCTCCTTCTGATCAAAGATATACTTTAGGCTCTTGTGATCCGTGAAAATCTTGAAGTTCACCCCATATAAATAGTGTCGCCAGATCCTCAAAGCGAAGACAACTGCCGCCAACTCCAAGTCATGCGTGTGGTAGTTCCGCTCATGCAGTCTCAACTGTCGTGATGCGTAAGCAATCACATGTCCTCTCTGCATCAACACTGCTCCTAAACCTTCTCCCGATGCATCTTTGTATACTGTATAATCCTGAGTGCCAAAAGGAAGAGCGAGAATAGGTGTCGTCGTCAATCTCTCCTTCAGTGTACTGAAGGCCTGCTCACATGAACCATCCCAAATGAATGGAACTCCCTTCTCCGTCAATCATGTCAAAGGGCGAACAATGCGTGAAAATCCGTTGACAAAACGTCTGTAATAGCTCGCTAGTCCGAGGAAGCTCCAAATCTGTGTAACTGTCTTGGGCTGCTCCTAAGACATGACTGCCTCAATCTTCGCAGGATCCACTGCGATGCCTGCTCCAGAAATGACATGCCCTAAAAATGAGACCTGGGATAACCAGAACTCACATTTGCTTAATTTGGCATATAGCTTGTGCTCCCGCAATGTATCTAAGACAATTCGTAAATCATTCGCATGATCCCCTTCATTCTGTGAGTATATGTGTTGGACATGCTAGCCCACGACGAGCCATTATGCAATAAATGTTATTTCGAATATCATTCCCTGATCTGAAATGAAGAATAACTAATTTGCATAATAGGTCTCTTAGTACAATTAGGGTTATGTACCATGGCCATCTTAATAATCATACAGCTGTTGGTTCAACTATTGAATCATAGAGGCTGGTGCTTGGATGAATATCTAAAGAGTTAGATTGAGGACTCATCAAGCACCGTCAAATGATTGTTAAGAGATGATCTCCAACATGAGTAGGAGATGGCAATACTTTCTCACATAGGCTGATATCTGACCGACCTCTTCATACAGGTCCTCTGCATAGGAATAGAGATTCGGAGGTGTCAGATTAGTTGGGTCAAAGGGTTGACTTAATGAGATCGAGATAACCAAAGTCCTATGTTGTATGCTGTCATGATATAGGCACACATCCTCTGACCAGAGACAGATGTGTTACTATATGTCTGAGTATGTACATTTGGCAGACCAATAGGTTGATGACCTAACCAAGGTCTATACACCGGTGCGCTGGTGTGCATATAGGGGCATATGAGTAATACAATCTCTCAAAGGGATCATACAGGTTCACTACTGAATCGGAAGACATGAGCTCACTCATGAGATATTGGGAAGAATCAAATTCCGTGCACGGTCGTCTCGCTTTGGAAGCTTGACTGAATTTGTAGGTTTGATATATACTTTTGGAAAGTATATGATCAAGAACTAGGTATGATATATGCTTTTGGAAAGTATATGATCGATACCAACTCCCAATGATCAAATGAAAAACTTACTGATAAAACCCTGAAGTAGATAGTATAAAGTTGATCTAATACTTCGGGTTTATTCTAGGTCTTCCAGTATATAGGATGTACAGGTGTTGGGAATACCTGAGAGTGATGTGATCATAAACGATTGTATAACCATGACACTTCCATTCCTTGGGAGTGATGAAACAGGTCTGGATTTTAGTGAATCCTCTCAGTAGAGAAGTAATCCGATCTTGGTCCAAATGTTGGACATTGATCTGAATGTGATTCAGATGCAATGAGAAGATTATATTTGCGGTCTTGATTTAATCAAGCATCTACGGGAGGCCCTAGATCTAGATTTGAGATGTGATCTCAATATCCAAGTCACTATACATGGAACAATACAATCCCCCTGTCCTTATCTCCAAGTATCCGTGGATAAAGCGCATTATCCTTGATAGAGTTCATGGATAATTTCATTGTTGATATAAGTATCCAAGCATCGAGAAAATTGATAATTAAATGTGATTTAATTATCAAGGATAATATGAATTTGATTCATATTATAAGGAGAGATATCTAAGATAATTAAATGTGATTTAATTATCAAAGATATGAATAATGTGAATGTGATTCATGTTATTTGGGCACATGAGGAAAGATATCTAAGATGATTAAATGTGATTTAATTATCATGGATATGAATAATGTGGATAGCACTATCCATATTAATCATATATATTATAAATGTGATTTTATAATATTATAGAGAGAGCATATTGTGTTTTATATTTGTTGATTAATTGTTAGTGTGAATGGGATTCACATTGAATGATTAATTGAAAATATAATTACATTTGATTTTGGGTTGTGAATAATCAATAGCATGATTGATATTTTCCATAAGATAATTTGGAATTATTTTTTGTGAAAATATTGTCAACAAGAGACGATGATATATATCATGAAATAATGAGATCTCATGATAATTTGAAGAGATAGACCAAGTCCACCAAAGAGGAGTGGACAGCTACAACTCTCCATGAGGAGAAGAGTAGTTGTCCCCTCTTATGGGGAGATTGGTTTATCCTCTTCATTATTTTTCTCTTATCAAAGATGATTTAATTTTGAACTAATTTTGTTGATTTATCAATGGAAATTAATTTAAATTAAATCATTAGTTGTTGTGCTTTTACAACAACATCTTGGCCATTAATAGAAACACAAATCAATCTCGACCATTGATTGTATGTTGTCCATGGATTGAGATCCATGGACTCCAGAACCCTATATAAGAAGAGGCATGCCTTGCTCTTCGACTTTCACCGACTCGATGAGTCTCTCTCTCTTATTCTCTATACGCGACCTCTCTCCATCTCTCTCTTATGGTCGTCCACCATGGAGCCATTATGAGAAGCATCGTCGTTATGCTGCCTGATCATCTACTCGTGGATCTCCATCTCCTTCGGTGCGTCTCGCTCGTGAAGAAGATGTTGGATCTCGTATGACGAGATCAGGAGATCCGCCACTTGGATCATCAACATGAAATACAAGGAGCACACGATTCATCCCCGCGCTTGCAAGCGTCTCCTCCGACGGATCGGATATGAGACAGGAGGTCTCCTTGTTTAGAGACTCGATCGCAACCACGCTTCAAGAGGTAATCCTATTACTTGTTTGTGGTTTAGACGAAACGATCCGAGAAGTGTTCTTGGATAATGTGTTTTCGTCACATGAAATTTTTTTAATTTCCGTTGCATCGAGCAACTAGTGCGACTAGTCGCTCCCGATCGCATTCGATGCGATCATCACACTTCTGTGATGCGCTTGAGGATTTTCCCATATCCTTTAATATGAGAGCATCATCTATGAACACCACCACAAATTTATCCAAATATGGACAGAAAATCCTGTTCATCATATCTGTGAAGGCTGCAGGTGCGTTGGTGAGTCCAAACGGCATCACCACAAACTCGTAGTGTAAATAGCGCGTCCTAAAAGCAGTCTTCGGAATATCAAACTCTCAAATCCCCAATTGATGGTAGCCTGAGCGAAGATCGATCTTCGAGAATACCGAACATCCCTGGATCTAGTCAAACAAATCATCGATGCATGGCAAAGGATAACGATTCTTCACGGTTCTCTTGTTCAGCTATCTGTAATCGATGCATAACCTCATGGATCCATCTTTCTTCTTGACAAATAGAACCGGAGCACCCCAAGGTGAAGTACTCGGCCTCACGAATCCCAAATTAAGTAATTCCTGTAACTGCACCTTCAGCTCCCGCAACTCAGCTGGTGCGATACGGTAAGGAGACATCGAGATCGACTGTGTATCTGGTAGTAATGTGATCTCGAACTCGATCTCTCTCTCAAGAGGTAATCCTGGTAACTCATTAGGAAACACATCTGGGTATTCCGATACTACTCGGATGTCTTGTATCATCGGCTCCTGATTCGATACCTCTAGAACAAATGTAAGGTATGAATCACAACCCTGATCAACAAGTCGCTGAGCTCGTATCATTGAGATGTACTCCATGGTGGATTCATGTATAGTACGCTCAAAAGTGAACTCGGGTAGATCTGGAATTCTGAAGACAATTGTCTTCCTAAAGCAATCAACAAGTACATGATGAGCAGATAACCAATCCATGCCTAAAATCAAGTCGAATTCATCAAGCTGTAGGAGTAGACAATCTGTGAGCATCTCGTGTCCTCCATCAGTACGGGCAAGTGCCTGACTACCAGAGAAATGAAAAACAACTGGCTACCTGACCCTCGAATGTGATATGGAGAAGATAGTGTCTCTACAACTCTATCTAAAGAAGCTAGTAGCCTCGAAGCAAGAAAAGAGTGTGTCGCACTAGAATAAAATAAAACATGGAAAGATCGGCCCAAGACTGAGACCATACCTTTCACCACAGTAGCCGTTGAACGTGCCTGCTCCTCAATAACTGCATGTAACTGCTCCTGCCCGGCTGGTGCAGCACTGGAACCTGCCACACTCTGCGCCTGTCTCTGCTGCCGTCGCCTAAAGTTGGAGTTCCTACCACGGAAACTCCCTGAACGTTGTGTCTGAGGCTGTGGCTGTGAAGGTTGTGGCTGAGGCTCACCAGAAGCCTGTGGGCACTGTGATCGGTAATGTCCCCACTCGTGACATCGATAGCATCAGACTGGTCGAGTGGATGGAGTAGTCATATCTGTGCTCCGGGCTAGTCCTGCAGGTGGTCTATCTGCTCGCTGCGACCCAGATGGTCAAGCGGAATCTGTGCCACGTCCGGCAAGTGCTCCTCCTAAAGTAATCAATAGAGAAGAGCGAACACTGCCTGAGAAGGACGAACCTGTAGGTTGGAATCGTCTGTCTGACCTCTGCTGTTGAAACGGTCGACGTATCGGTCCAAAAGATCGTCGGGGTCTAGGCGCTGCTCCAGACGAGCTCCCAAAACGTCTCCCTCTAATGTCCTCGAACTTCTCCGCTGCATCGGTAGCCTCGGAGATGGATGTACTGTGTAGTCCGACCAACTTCTCCTATATCTCCTCTCGCATGCCGCCAATGAACTTTTCCAGATTCTCCTTTGGAATGCGCCAGTTGCTCGTATATATTGTGACAAGTTTGTGTATCAGATAAAGTAATCTCTAGCTGTCATCTGTCCCTGATGAAGCTCTGCAAAAAGTCGGTGCTGGGACTCCTTCCACTTAACAAAAAAGAAGTGGGCTCTGAAACTCGTCTCAAAATTGTCCCATGTAGGCTCTCGGCCTAACTCAGATACTACAGCCTCCCAGCATCTCTCAGCAAAGTCTATCAATGAATACTCCATGAAAGATAGCCATGTATCTCATGGCGCACGAATCATCATGAGCACCTTCATCGCTCTCTTCAGCCACTTCTCAGCAACATCTAGTGTACCAGTACCCTCGAACAAGGGTATGTTGGCTCGCTGGTAGGATGTGAAAACGAACTGGTGCCTGTGAATAGCTGAGTACTCGTGTGCACCATCGTCTGCAAAGTCAACAAGGTCTTGTTCCCTATCAAAGTCCACATTATCTGCTCCATGCTCAGGTACCTCCTCAAGTGGATCATCAGAATGAGGCTGCTCTACCTCAACAAACTGGTGCTGGTCCTGCCGGATTCCATCCTGAGATGGATGATACGTGAAATCTGATAGGTCCTCAAACCTCATCTCTATATCTGTCTGTCGGCAATCTCAGTCTGTTGGGCCAATATCTGCTTCTGCTGACCTCGCATGGCAACCTGCTGCTGCTGGAGTCAGCGAGAGGAGCCAATATGCGTGTCAACTGGTCAGTCATCTCCTGCCCTGGTCGGGATGCCATGCCTCTGCATGAGAACCATTTATTAGTCATAAAATTTATTGTTCATGGATACTATGATATATGTTTTTTCTCTTCTTGGAATATAATTTGAAAATTAATGAAATGGGTGACATCTGTGGTGATTGAATCTGAATGTCATATTTCCCTTCTCGGACTCACGACAAGTCGGAAGACTGCCGCTATCCGAGAACCTAATGCGATCGAAATTGAAATGCTACGAATGTGCGTAATTGGGTACCATTGCTCTGATACCAAAATGTGAATCCCCGAGGATTCGAATGCCCATTTACGACACTTTCGCTACATTTCATTCGCATGAGATCACAAACTACAAAAAACCATGGGAATTTTTTTGCTGCTATGTTTGCATATGACATTCACATTCTTTGAATAAACCACAAGGACCAGAAGAGCAAGTATCAAAACCACCATTTCATTTCATAAATTTTCATATAATTACATCATGTACAAGAGTCTGCCAGTATATACAGTGTATCCCAAAATTCTGTACAGAAGAAAAGGAGAAACATTTACATTATAAAATGAACCAAAAACTGAACAAAAACAACATACAGTCTGGTATATACTCTGTCTCCTGAAGTCATCAACCCGCTACTGCGCTAAAGGCTCCTTGCATGCCATGCGTGCAAGGAAGAAAAGGCATCAGCGGGCACTGGTACTTCCCAGAAATTTATAAAAAAAATCAACTAGTATTTAAAATGTTCAAAAGTAACAATAGAAAGGTGGAACAAGTACAATTTACCTCTACTTGCGTAAGTAAAAAGGTATTCAAGTTGTTTGTAAGCATCTCTCATGATTGCCCATTAACCCAATATTTCCTATATATGACATATTTATATTGTAGTATAATATTCATGAATGTATGAGTGTAAGTATATATCATCATTTTCTTCAGAGATTATGTTTGTGAGTGATGATGGAAAAGTTTGAGATTGGAATGGTTTCTTAATTTATTTAGATTCTTAAGTCTAGCAGATAGTCTGTGGTCTTGGTTAGTGTGCAACCTCACACTATGACTCTAAGACTTAGAGAATGTTAGGGTTGGGGTGCATCCCTAGGCATGTTGTGTAGTATAATGCATCCTAACTAAGTTCCCAACACGTCCACTAGCTTAATGGGATTTGGAATCAGATTATAGTCACTTCCATTTACTCAACTTTAATTGTAATCCCTTCAAACCTCAAGTGCAACTGTCTCAGATGTAACTCTAGATGATGTAGATATAAATATGGATGATCTGGATGTAGAATTGTCAAGTCTGTCGGCGAAAGTAAAAACTCAAGCGGTGAAGTATCCAACAAAGGGCTCTTTCGTCTGGCCCTCTAGTTGGAAGTGCGGTCCAATAGAGGGATAGGTCTACTCCAAAACTACGCCACTGAGATGGGTGAGAGAGACTCTCTAGAAAAGTCACTTTAGAAAACGGCCGACCATAACGGGCAAACGAGCTCGTACGAAAAACTAAAATCGAAGATCCCCCGCCTGGGTATCCTAAAATAGAGGGTCAGCGGATTGGTCTAAAGTCGGGATCCTAAAGAGGCGTAAAAACACTGCGAGCCCGCGTAAAATAACTGTGAAGGGACTGGGATCCTAGACCCACGCACTTGGCGACCGCTGCCCTAAGTGGGCTTCCTAATCTTCCGCCCAGTTGAGAGTCACCGCGCTCTCGCACAGTCAGGTGTAAAGGTCACCTGATCTGCACATTTATTTATCAACATCACTGATTCTCCAATATTTTCACTTAATTGACTACTCAGTCATTTCTTAATCCTTTATGTGGTCATCTTTACAGATCTTCGGTGTTTGTTTGCGTGCTATTAATATTGATCCATACTGGTAGAGTATTCTTAAAGGATTATTAAATTTTTCTGAAAGTATACAGTCCTTTTTGAATGTGGGAGTCACGATTAAGAAGCAAGATTTTTGATGTATAATGGGAACACTGATATCCTCCCAAGTGCTAGTGCTCTGTCAGGATAATAATAATGAAAATGTATGTCTAGTGTACCATGTATATTATTACTTATCTTGTTCTTATTGGGATTGATATGTATATTATTACTAATATAATAGTGTACTGATTTTTTTTCACATCAAGTGTAACCAAAGTGTTGGATATATATATATATATATATATATTTCGTCTGTTATGATCTCTTCGTGTGTATACATATACACATAATATACATGCTTTTGTATGACATTATGCAAATGATTTACTTGTCTGAAATTAAACTACAAGTGCTAGAAATAGTTATTTTATTTCTGAAATTATATATATATACAATTTTGATATGAACCTCCAGAAATCAATGTGTTCTCCTGTTTACCAAAAAGAACATACCATTTCAAAGAAAATATTTAATAGCATTAAATTCGACGAGATCGCACTGCATTGGATTCGGCAGTTATTAAAGCAATGTAGTAGGAACCATTCCTAAGAAATGATTGTCTTAACAATTATCATTATGTAGTTTAAACCTCATGCCTACCAAACAAAATCATATTTATGACATACTAGCAAACATGGTCAAATTACCCTTCTTACAATTTCACAGTAACTGAATTAGTTAAGTACTACTAACTGCAACACCTGATTTGTTCAAAAAAACATGCAGGCACAAATCATTTGAAATTGTTGTGGTTAATTCAAAATTTTATGTTACAAAAGAGAAAGTAGCTATATTATCAAAAGCAAAAATTCCAGATACAAAAATGCATGTTTGAACAGGATTCATAAGCTTGTAACTCTTTGATTAGAATAGTTAGTTTCCATTTACCGTATACAATTGAATGCTAAATTCATATTACCCTATAATGCAATAAAGTTATCATTGGAAAAGTTTCATATTTAAAGTTTTATATGACCACTATTATCTCATTTGTAGAGTATACATAATGGATGATGTTTCTTAATTTCACTTCTACTAGTAATAATATACATAGTAAAAATACAGTTCGTGGAATTTCTAAGATCTTGACACAAACCTTTGTTCAAAACTTTGAATAGATGACCTCACATCATAAAAATGTCATGAAAAGGGATCATATATATGGAATTATATGCATGACAACAATGAGAAAAGGGATGGATTATACATATGCTCAAGTCTAAGGTGCATGCATGGCAGCAAGGAGAGTGGGAGGAGGGTTTGTACCTTGAATTGTCTCAGATTTGAGGTAGACTAACATGCAGGAGCAGTCCCATGAGGGTCTTCTAGCAGTTGTAGAGAGCAAAGAGAATCCTGGAGGCTGTTGGACAACAGCAGTAGGAGCGACTTCAAAGAATCGGGAGTGATTCCAAGAAGCAACAACTTGTTTCTGGCAACTGGAGCAGCAGGAGCTACATGGAAAGAGGGCTTGAGGGTTCCTTCACGTTGAAAGTTTGAGGAGAACAAGAAGAAACGGCATTGGGGGTATAAATGAGGGGAAAAGAGATATTATGTCTTGCAAAGTGTAAAAAGATGGAAAGCCAAATGGCTGTCCAGGAGATTACTGTAAAAGAAATTAAAGTTTTTTTTGTTTACAACAACAGTCCGCTGCTATCTGCTACAGTTCTTTAGGCATAATTATATATATTTTTTTAAAACCACTTTATTTATTTGTTTAAAATACTAAAGTCTTCCGTATTCGCGCCTCGGAGTTGGATTTTGACGAGCAATATCTCGTTGTGATCGTTTCTGAACGACGATCATTATGAGTATAATATTGATATACATCGGATCAGGTTTTGAACCCCCAAAATTTCCGAGATAAGGTTTTGATTTTAGGTTAAATTTTGTGATTTTAAAAATATCAAACAACCTCTGATTGACGAAAGTCGATTCCGTTGGTCTTATCTCATCAAATCGGATCTAATGACGATCTCGGTTGATTTTGCAGTTTCCGAATTTGCATCGTGGCTTTTTCGAACATGCATTACGGTGCGACCGATTTGTTGATTTCGCTCGAACGACTTTTGATTCACTATGAATTGATCATTTTAGGTTATTTGGCATTGACCAACAACTTTATTAGGTTAATCGGACCCTAGTGAGGTCAGGTACGTGTTTTCGCGAATCCCAGATACGGATGTTACACACATTGATCAACAATCTAAAAATTTACATGTGTCGAGTAAAAAGGCACTCGACATGCCCCTTGTTCCAATGTGAGGGAGAGAAAAATAGACACAATCCTATGCCCTCCATCATCTGGCCGTCCATCTACACTTCAAGTCTGACAAACCAATGAGACGGTTGACTGAAGCATTAACAAACTTATTCCCTAGTGTTGAGGATGAGGTCTAGAGGAGAGTCCTTGGAACTGGAACTTCAAGTAATGCCTCGACTCAACTCTCATGAAATGCAATACACTTAATTTCATATTCTTATATTATATGTACAAAAAAAGAGTCTAATTATTAGAGAAGTTGGATTCTTTCTGACTAAAGCGTGGATAAGCCCAGAATTTTAGGATCACTTAAATTGAGGGTGTTCGAAAAATTGAGCTATGAAATCCTCACTTGCACTGTCAGGAATTAATCCGACTCCTTCATTCTTTAGATGCTCGAGGACGAGCATGGTTGAAGTATAGGGGTATAATGAATCTCGTATTCATCATGCTAAAATTCATTAATTAAACCCATGTGCATCAAGAGACAACAACATTTGCTCTCTCTCTCTCTCTCTCACTCAGTCTCTACATGCCAAGTCTCTCTCCCTCCCTCTCTCTTGTGGTCGTTCACCTTGATGCGCAAGAGAGAGTCGCCATCACCACAGCGTCGCTATTAGGCTGCCGGATTGTTTACTCGTGTATATTCACCTAATTCAGTGTCCCTCACTCATGAAGAAGACATCAGATCTCGTGTGACGAGATCAGGAGATTCACCGCTTGGATCATCAACATGGATTGCAAGGAGCACACGTTTCATCAACGAGCTCGCAAGTGTCTCCTCCATCGAATCGGACTTGAGACATGAGGTCTCTTCATTTAGAGATTCGATCAAAACCATGCTTAAATAGGTAAACCTAATACTTGTTTGTGGTTTAGATGAAATGATCCGAGAAGTGTTCTTGGATCATGTGGTTTCATCAGATTAAAAGTTTTGAAATTCCACTGCCTCAAGCAACTAGTGTGACTAGTCGCTCCCAATCGTATATGATGCGATCCTCACACCTTCGTGATACTCTTAAGGATCTTCCCATATCATTCAAGTGGTATAAGAGACATAGGTCGGAGGTTTTGGATACGATACATAAACTTGGGATGACGTGGGCTCATTAGGGTTTGTGAATTTTTATAGAATTTTGTTCACATAGCCCTGTTTGTTTGATTTTTCACCATGTTTAAATTATTTAAACACACAATTATCACTTATATAATGTTCCCCATTAAATAAGTAAATCATGATATTTGATTTTGCGTGATTTGGAATCCGATGCTGAAGTTATATTCATTTTATTGAATACGTATCCATTATTTCGTTGATGGTGAATCTTGATGTAACTAAAGAGATAATTATGGATTTGAAACACCTAGAAATGCCTGTAAATCACTCTTGTTTTGGAAAATCAAATTTGCAAAGTGTGGAAACTTGTTTTGCATGATTTGGATTTAAATTGGTTGAGATATGCTAATTTTAGTTAGTGAGGGTCACTGTTGGAAATTACTTTCCTAATCAAGAACCGTGTGATTGTCATTTAATCAATTAGTGAAATTAATTGTTAATTTCCTGAAATAATTATTGATGAACATTTGCGAAATATTTTATGATTATTTCCTTAAATGGCATTGCCATAATAAAATATGATAAGATAATTGATCTTCATCACAAATTGATTACAATAATTCCAATAAACAATGTTGCTTGAATTTGTTTGGGAATTATTTAGTAAATTTCTTATAATATTATCAAAGGTTTTGATGAATAATATATATGGTATAACTTCGGTTGAAAGACCAATTATCATCTCAAAAAAAGTTATCAATTGGCATTATCCTGACCTGAGGTGGATATGGTGTCTAGTCAGGAAGCGTTGGGGTAGTACGTTGCTCCGTGAATATTCTATCTTGTTCCTGTCGATACTGGCCATGACAAAGGGTAAAGAAGGAAAATGTTTTAAGGGATCCTGATGTATTTTTCTAATGACTAAAATACGAATAATACGTATTTGAGATAATACCATATTTCAAGTAACAATAAACAATGTTTGTTGGATATTAATTAGATCATTGATTTAATGTGATTAGATTAATTAGAATCCAATTAAATTAAAACACTCTATTATTAATAGAGTTGTAACTCCCTTGGAAGAATTTATTGTAATGAATATGATATATAATGATTAATTAGAATTTTAACATGATATGGAGGATCACATAAGGGACATTCATGGTCTCCCATAAAGGCGAAGGGTTCCGTCACCAGGGATTGTATGTACAAGACGCCTGTCTGAAGTGACAGCTCCTGCATATAAGTGCATCTGGATCAAGCTCTTTGCTTCTCGAAAGAGTAAGGTCGTATGGATAGTGACCACAATATCAAGTCCTCATATTATTGGAGCAATATTGAATTACACATAGCAAGTTCTAATCCTATTGTGATTGGTTCAATTAATGACGGGTAAACATCACTTTAGGGGTGGTGGGCCTCGGTGTTAAAGATCAAATTGGGAATGCAAGTTGTACTTGCAAGGCGGAATGTGTTTCCGCTTCTTTTTATCCGAGTTGCAGGTTCTCATATTATTGGGATGTGACAAAGATAAGGAAGAAGATCTCATATCTTGCTTGAGATATAATGGTAAGTATATCTCTTACATTGAAAGTGATTAAGGGAATGAACTTTCAATGTTGACAAGGCAAGACAACTTTGATATGAAAAATTACTAAATCAAACTAATATATATATATATATATGCAAATTTCTTATTTAAGATAATCTTCATTAAACCCTATCAATACTATACTCAATAATGACCCGTAAATTCTCATGAATTGGATTCATAATCAAGATATTGTACTTACAGTTGGACAAGTAATGTATGTGGTTGCAATGTGCAAGTTTCCTCATATAATGCAGAATGGCAATTAAATAAACAATATGACAACAACCTTGGGTTTGTATGTCTCTATAGTCTTGTTCTATCATCGAGTGTGCTTTGGAAGTACCACGTTGATGCTGACTATAATAGTCATATAATCTTTATAAAATATGAGAAGATGTTTTAGCATACATATGTGCACTCGCCATTTAATCATAAATGACATGGTTCATAGCATTATGCACAATGGTGGCTCGATGAAAGATGATGTACTCAAAATGTTTGAGTAACTACATGAACCTAAGTCTTTTAAAGTTTAAATGGATAAAGATACGATGAATGTCATCATTTTACTGTTTATACTCAAGTCATTCATGAAGATTCATAATATTTATATTGTATGAATTAAATGAAGCATGTATGAATGTTGAAACACTCTTATATTTAAATCTTTTGAACTAAACAAAATAGATCCTTTGTCTTAAGAAATGGTTGTTTATTGATGAAGGGAGTGCAATGGAAAGATGGGCCTGACCCAAGAAAGATGGAAAGTCAAAGAGTTAACTGTACTTCTGTTTCGATACATATGAAAATCAAAGAGTTGGATAAATGCTAATATTGCAATAAGCTGATGTGTTGATAGTATGATTATCAAGTCTATCTAGAATCGTTAAAGAAGGATTCGGGTAGTGCATCAGAATAATCTACACTTGATCATTGAAATTGACTCTTTTATTACATGAGATCGAAGTCTAATAATTGTATCTCATTCTTCTAGTAATACTTGTAATTGGTTGCATATGTTTTAGAAGACTAGAATTTTTGATCTTAAGGTTTAATAGTCATCCACGTGGATATTGGTGTAATTGTTGCAACAATCTCTATTGGATAGATAGACTTCATATTTTTTTGGGAGAGACCTTAGTCTTAGAGAATGTTTCTATGACCACGATATTAGAATACATTCATTGTTTATTTCTAAATGTTGGAAATAAACATGAACTCTGGGATAGACCTATAACGAAGATTTATGACGGATATATTTCAGATAATAATCTGACATCTGGAGGACACTACTAAATTGGAAATTGAATGAATAGTTCATTAACATTTCTAAATACTGAAAATTAAGTCGTTCAAGATCAATATGAGGATGAAAATCATTTGACAAAGATATGGCATCAAGCCTTGGACATATGTTTATTGATGAGATCAATACACTAGCGAGAAATGAAACTTTAGAATGTCTGAAAGTTCAAAACTTACATGCTTATGAATATAGTATTCAAAAGTAAAAATGTCCAATACACCCTTCTTTGGGAATGGTGTAAGATGTCAATGTATTCAATGATCTCATACATATTGATGTATGTTGATCATCTATCATGAAAATGTTAATGATATGTGATATCAAGTGATGATTTTGTGATATGAGATTTCTTCCCTTCACCTTATAAACCTTTGAAATATTCAAAGATTTCACAATTATTTTAGAATCAAAGTTTGAAGGAAGATGAAATGAATTTGATGTAACCTAGGTAGCAAGTACCTATTAGATGAATTCAAGGAATACCTTGTGGAGAAAGGAATATCATTCCTATCTCTCTCCTCCTAATACACCTAAACTCAATAGAGTTCTAAGGAGATACAATTGGATCATGTGTGACATGATTTGATTAATGATGAATCTTATCATAATTATCTCTTAGTTTCCAAGTATATATAGTATAGACTACAATATATATAATAAATAATATTCCATACGGATCTAAATCCAAAACCCCTCATAAGCTATGGTTTGGAACCTATCATAGTGTTGGACACTTGAGGATTTAGGGTTGCTTGGTCCATACCATGTCATGGATGCAAGTAAGCAGGAATCTAGCACCAGAGAGTGATACTTGATTAGGAAAGTATAGTATGGTATTGGATACCTACATTATGACCCTAACATTCTTAAAGAATCTCATCTCTGAGAATGTAATTCTTAGAGTATGAGACTCTTGGTAACCAAGAAGAAAATGAAGTAAATGATCTCATTAAATCTTGAGAAGGTACTGAGGCTTCTGAAATAAGAAACTAAAAAAAGACAAAACACTAATACCTCTTCAAAATGAGTTTGAGGATGGATTCCATGTGTCAGTTTGACAATGATCTAACTTCATGTGATGAAGCTTCTAAGGATCATGACATGGAGAGATGGATGTTAGCAATAAAGACTAGAGTAAACTTCATATATAAGTGTTGTATATGTACCCTCAAGGATCCACCTATAAGGGTAAGACTTGTTAAGGACTAAATGGATCTTCAAGAGAAGGAGGGAACCTGATGAGAAGGAAGGGACCTTCAAAGCAAGGTTCTATCTGATGAATGTCAAATTTGCCTCTTTAAGAATAAGAGAATTGTCATAGTATAGGAGGAAAAATCGGTTCAACAAAAACCACAATCTTTGAATGTTGTGGAGTATTTATACTTGGAAAGTCTACCAAGGTCGAACACAGGGACACGAGCTACTCTATCAATTTATTAAATTTTGATCCACTAAGAGCATGTGTGAATTATTTCTCAATTATAGGTCTCCATGCATGAATGCAAGATGCATTACGGTCTTTATACTGATTACAATGCAATATATGGTGCATACATTTTTTAGTTGATTGTTATGTAATTATAGGATGATTCATGAAAATAATGCAAGTCTAAATACAAAGGTGATGTATGCAACCTTCTATTACAATGTTACCAAAAAAGATCGATAAAATGAGCAACAAATTATGAATTGAAATTAAAGTCATTTTGAGCACAGAAATATGAGTAAACATCTATTTAGGGCACACATATATAAATCAAGAATATCATCTAACATTAAAATTCATCATATTAAAAATGGTGTCAGATGAGAAAATTAAACATGTCATGATAAAAAGGAGAAACAAGGATCAAAACGACACTAAAATTATGCAATTTGGATCTACAATGCTCAAGTTATGCTAAAAATAATGCATGGGCATAATTGTAATAAAAATACAAGAAATAAAAGAACAAATATTACAAATAGGTCCTTAGTAGGACCTATTTGCAGTTCCCAAAAACCTCCTCCGGCCCTATGTAATTTCTCCATAAGCGCGAGGACGAAATTATAATTCTATGAAACTATGAGGGCCTCCCTATAAAATACCCAAGCGCGCATGTGTTGGGAGCACGCCTGGGGACCAAAGCGCAAACTTAAGAACTTCTTGGGTTTTTCATGCTAATTACCCAGGCCCTCACGTGGGGTGTACGCGAGGGGCCTAAGCTCGGGAGGCGTCTTTGGCTCGGAGCACGTGGCATCATACAGAGGATCAAAGCAAAGTTTGGTGGACCCGAGCCTATAGGTGTGGTAGGAAGCTCGGGTCACCACGTGCTTTCATCCTGGCCATCTGATCCTGATGATCGGATGGTATCTGTATGTCTTGCTCCTCCGCAGGCCATCAGAGAAGGCTATGCTTTGGCGGGCTCGTTGGAGCTCCTCCACACGCCACTCGCTCGCCTGAAAGTCGGGGAAGTTCGCTGAACGACTGGAGGAGGTCTTGGAGGAGCGACGAAGCTCAGATGTTGATCAGAGCTTGAGTTCGACGTAGCCTCTCTAGAGGGGATCATCTCAACGGAGCTCCGATGCGAACTTCGACCAATGAAGTTCCTGCATGCATTAGATAATAGCCAAAGCGTGCGGGAGTGCAAGGTGAGTGAATGGGGTCCGGGGGGCATCAAGAGGTGGTTGCCCAAGTGCTTCTTCTCCGACGAACTGGAGAAGAAGGGGGTCGGGGTAGGGGAGCTTCTAGAGAAGAGAAGGGTGGTCGGCGAGGATGAGGGTGGTATGGCAGAGGTGCTAGGTCTCTCAATAGAGGGTGAAAGTGGTGGTTTACAACGAGAAAATTATGAGAAAAATAAGAAAAAATCACCTCACCGGAGCGAAGTGCTTGGTGAAGGCAACATCTTGGGCTGAGCACCTTGGAGGCGCTCCGGTCATCGCCCGGCGAGGCCAGCCATACCTCAGAGCTTAGCGGGCCAGAAGGCACCGCAACATGGCCGGAGGGCCACGGATCTCATCGGAGGGTGGTGACCATCGTCACCTCAAGTCGCCCTCCGCTATCATTGGAGGGCGGAGGAGTCTAGGGCGAACCCTCATGAAGTGGTAGATGGAGGCGACAATGGAGGAAGGAGGGGTTTTATAGGTGGTGTTCTGACCGTTAGAGGTGGTGCTGGGAGAGGTTTCGAATGGATGTGTTGATTGCATGGAGTGATGGACGTGAGGTTGATGAGGTTCGTGAGGATGACAAAGAAGTAGGCGACGTGTAGGTGGCATTACGGCGAGGAGGAGAGGTCGGAGGTGTGGGCGAAAATTGGAAGGGAGAGGATGACCTGCAAGTCATAACGCATGGAGACAGGGCGCTAGGAGGTAGGAGATGAACTTCTAGCGGTTGGATCTTGTGATCCAACGGCTACAAAGAGGGAGTGTGTGTGGAGGGCAACGATTAGATTCTTAGGATATGATTAGATGATCGAGATCAAGGCGCCGATGGATGGATACGATGCGATCTGGAGGATATCCAACGGTGGGAAAGAGTGGGGTGACATGGAGTGATGAGAGGCATAGGATGAGGAGTCAATCAGGTGGCTGTGATTGGAGCAGAAACGGGCGAGGAGTATTTAATCTGGAGGAAGATTGAACGGCTGAGGGTGAAGCGGAGATGGAGGGTTGAGATGGAGGTGGATAGAAGTAGATCTGACGATCAGGAGCGATGATGGGTGGAGGAAGGAGGAGGAGCTGTGTGGCGGCTCCAAAGAGAGCCACGTGGTTGCTCCAGAAAATTCTGAAATATAAAAACAAAGAAATATAAAAAAGAAATAGTTAGAGTAAAATTAGGAAAAAGTCGAAACATGAAAGTTGTTCGTCTCGATGAGATCTACTAGTTTCATGTTGGACAAAAAGCTAAAAGAGGTCATTTATACAAAAAGTATTTTTGAGGGTATTTTTAAGGGTGTAAAAGCATCGATTTTTGTCTTTTGAGTTGTTTTTTGTATTTTTTAGTTCTTTTAAGGGTTAGAACATTATAGACAATTGCTTAGCCTGATTTTTTGGGGTTTTGATAATAAAATAATTACAAGGCAAATAATAGTGAATAAACACAATTAATTAATACACAATATGCATACACAATATGCACAATATAAAAATAAAGAAATATTAGGAAATTTTAGTGGTTTATTTAAGGGGTTTGATTTATTAATTTTAGCATGATGAATTCGAGATTCATTAGTATCCTCAATATACACACAGAAAGAAGACATCGCTTGCGATGAGACTTGCTTTCTAGTGACCATACTTAAACTCATTAGATTATTGCTAACTCTGGCGACACAACTTGACTATGACATCTTCAAGATGTGAGCCAAGATTGCATTCCTCTATGAGTACCTCTCTAAGATATTCATGTGAAGTAGTCCCATGGCTTCATGATTGAGGAAAGCAAGGTGTGCAAGCTAAAGAACTCCATCTATGAACTCGAATAAGCTTCTTGTAGTTCGAACATTTGATTAGATGAAATTATAAAGGTTATGATTTCAGATAGAATCTTGATGAACCATGTGAAGCTTAGTGGGAGTGCAAATATGTTCATCATTCTAAATTTAGACGATATCTTAATCATTTGTAATGATACAAGGATAATAATAAGTATTTTGTAATCTGTCTATTCCATGACTTGAGATATGATCTCAAGGATACCTCTTAGATATTAGTTCTGAAGATGTTCTGAAGCAAAGAGATGAGGGTATTGGGACCGTCATATTAAGTGGTACACCTTGATATTCCATATTTGGAAAAATCCCAAAGAGGGCTTCCTTCCCTTAAGATATGGTATTAACCTATATGAAGGGATAACACCTCAAGGAGTTGAGGAAGTGAATGCTAAAACTGCTCGCCCTTGTGCATCAGTTACGAGAAGCCGAGTGCATGCTAAATATGTACAACAACCAGATGTTTGCCATGTAGTGGTAGTAAACTACTACTAATCCTACTATGGAGATAAAAGACTTGATTGTAATAATAAAAATATCTTCAAAGAGGACAAGACTTTTGAGATAGTGAACTCTAAGTCATATCTTCAAGAACTTAAGATTTTATAGATAATGATCTAAAAGATCCTAACTGTAGATACCTTAGGAGATAGAGATCTCTGGGAATAAAGGTATTCTGATAAGGATAGTAGAAATTACATAGTTGTTATAATGAAAATTGAATCTTAGTGTCAATAACAATATAATTGATTCAAGGTTGAGTATTGGTTGCATAAGATATAAAATTCGCATTGGATGCGAGCACTGTTACTAGGGGATATGCAAATGCCGTAAAAGCACTTGGCATATTCTCTCGGGAACAAAGTTACTGTTCAACTTGCCTAGCAATTTTTATAAATAGCCTATGATTGTCACATGAGTGTGGGTTTAAAGATTAGCCCATTAGTGGCTCTTTGGGCTAGTGGGAGATTGTTAGACATGCGAGCCCACAACGAGCCATTATACAATAAATATTGTTGCAAATATCATTCCTTGATTTGAAATGAAGAATAACTAATTTACACAATAGGTCCCTTAGTACAATTAGGATTATGTACCATGGCCATCTTGATGATCATACAACTTTTGATTTAATTGTTGAATCATAGAGGATGGTTCTTTGATGAATATCTAAAGAGTTAAATTGAGGACTCATCAAGCACCGTCGAATGATTATTAAGAGAGGATCTTTATCCAGATAAGGAGATGACAATCCTTTCTCTAAAGGCCAATATATAACCGACCTCTTGATGCAGGTCCTCTGCATAGGAATAGAGATTCGAAGGTGTTAGATTGTTAGGTCAAAGAGTTGGCTTAACGAGATAGAGATAACTAAAGACCTATGCCATATGTTGTCACAATATATGCATGCATCCTCTGACCGGATACAAATGTGTTACTATATGTCTTAGTATGTACATTTGTCTGACCAATAGGTTGATGACTTAATTAAGGTCTATACACTGACGCGTTGGTGTACATTCAAGGGCATATGAGTAATACGATCTCTCAAAGGGATCATACAGGTTCATTGCTGAACCGGAAGACATGAGCCCACTCATGAGATATTGGGAAGAATCAAATTCTGTGCATGGTCATCTCACTTTGGAAGCTTGACTGAATTTTTAGGTTTGATATATGCTTTTGGGAATTATGTGATCAATACCTAGGTATGATATATGCTTTTGGAAAGTATATGATCTCTACCGACACCCAATGATCAAATGAGAAACTTAATGATAAAACCCTGAAGATGATAGTTTAAATGAGATCTAAAACTTCGGGTTTATTCTTGGTCTTCCAGTATGTAAGATGTACATGTATTAGGAATACCTGAGGGTGATGTGATCATAAACGATTGTATAACCATGACATTTCCATTCCATAGGAGTGATGAAACTGGTATGGATTTTAGTGACTCCTCTAAGTAGAGAAGTGATCTGATCTTGGTCCAAATGTTTGATATTGATCTCAATGTGATTCAGATGCAATGAGAATATTAGATTTGCGATCTTGATTTAATCAAAAGTCTATGAGAGGTCTGTAAGATCTGGAATTGAGATGTGATCTCAATATCCAAGTCAGTATACGTGGAATAATACAATCGTCATGTACTTATCTCCAAGTATCAGTGGAGAAAACGCATTATACTTAAAAGAGTTCAAGGATAATTTCACTTTTGATATATGTATCCAAGCATTGAGAATATTGATAATTAAATATGATTTAATTATCATGAATAATATGATTTTGAGTTATATTATAAAGAGAGTTATCTTATATAAATAAATGTGGTTTAATTATCAAATATGTGAATAATGTGAATGTGATTCATATTATTTAGGCCCATGAAAATAGAGATCCAAGATGACTAAATGTGATTTAATTATCATGGATATGAATAAAGTGGATATCACAATCCATATTAATCACATATATTATAAATGTGATTTCTAATATATAAGAGAGAGCTATTTATAATTTACATTTGTAGTTAAATGTTGATGTGAATTGGATTCACATTGGACAATTATTTGAACATGTATTTTACATTTTATTTTGGGTTGTGAATGTGATTAAGAGCATGATTGCAATATTCACAAAATAATTATGAATTATTATTATGGAATAAATTACAACAAGTGTTGTCGTAAATATTGGAGATTTCCATGGAATAATGTAATCTCATGAGATTACATGAAGATTGCACTTTCCTACTAGGGAGGGTGGACGACCACCAATCCCATTAGGAAAGGGTGGCCGTCCCCCCTCTTAACGGATGAGGCAATCTTTCTTTCAATTATCTCAAAGCTTGAATTATTTATTGAAATTAATTTTTATTTATTTATCGTCATATATAATCTAAATTAAATTAATTGTTGTTGAATTTTTACAACAAATCTTGGCCATTGATAGAAGTAGAAATCAATCTCATCCATTGATTTTGTGTACTTCATGGATTGTGATCCATGGACTCCCAAAATACTATATAAGAAGAGGCAACCCTTGCTCTTCAAGTTACAACATCAAGAGACAATAACATATGCTCTCTCTCATTCTCTACATGCCAAGTCTCTCTCCCCTTCTCTCTTGTGGTCGTCAATCTTGATGCCCTAGAGTGAGTCGCCATTGCCGCAGCGTTGTCATTATGCTGCTGGATTATTTGCTTGCAAATCTTTGTCTCCTTCGATGTGCCTTGCTCGTGAAGAAGGTGTCGGATCTCGTGTGACAACATCAGGAGATTCGTTGCTTGGATCATCAACATGGATTGTGAGGAGCACGCATCTCATCAATGTGCTCACAAGCATCTCCGCTGTCGGATCAAACTTGAGACAGGAGGTCTCTTCATTTAGAGACTTGATCGCAACCATGCTTCATGAGGTAACCCTAATACTTGTTTGTGGTTTAGATAAAATGATCCGAAAAGTGTTCTTGGATCATGTGGTTTCATCGGATTAAAAATTTTTAAATTCCGTTGCCTCGAGCAACTAATGCGACTAGTCACTCCCGATCGCATACGATGCGATCCTCACATTTGTGTGATGCGCTAAAGGATCTTTCCATATCCTTCATTTTTGAGGTTGAAGGAAACCACTTACAACTCCCAATATTTGTAAGAGTGGGACTTAGAGACATAGGGCAGAGGTCCAGGTTGGGCTCTAAGCTTAGGGATCTGTCCTCACCCACTCTCTCTGGGGGAAAGTACTTGCATACAATGAGGGTTTTAATACCCATAATACAAGGTGAATTTTATTCCAAATTATTTATGTCAACTTGCATTAATTCAATCCCATTTTATATATTGGTTACCACTTTAATTGTGTACTGCAAAAAATTACCTAACATACAATCCCTTTTATCATTAATTCTTAGGTTGATAAAAATCGAGGGAGAAGAGGGAAGGCGGAATGCAATCAGAAATCAATGATGAATGCAGTCTTTTAGGAATACTTACAGTGATTCCCAACACTCTCTATGTAGAAGCAAGACTGGAATTATAAAATTTTCACTATATGATGCAAGTTGAAGAAATCCACGCCTAAATAGGATTTCTATTAGCGATAAAGAATTCAATTAAACGTGACTAAAAAAGAACATAATTTTAAGATGGTCTCAATGGATCTCCTAAGTTTTTTTTCAATTATGAATCTCATGAGATCTAGTCGTGTGTCCTAAGTTAAGAAATATATCAATTGAAAGGACCTAAGATATGCTTATTTGAAGCATAGTGACCTAAATAGCTAGTCAAGTCGATAATCGCTCTCTTTGCGATCTTTAGGCTTCTTAGGCTCCGGGATCCCTAGCACAAAATAATAAGAGTGTCAAAAATATCCTTAGAATAATTTAGCAAATTAAAATAGCTACAAATCACAGATAAAACATAAATAAAATAACACAACAAGAACTTAACTAAGAATCTCTAGAAATCACAAAAATAAATAATTAACAATAAATATAATCAAATAATGTGCCTCATCCCCGGCAACGATTCCATTTGATGAATCATCATGGAGAATGTCAAGGTGGATTGTGTCATGGAGAGATATCAAGGTAGATCGTGTCATGGAGAAACAGAATTGGCTGACTGAGACATACACATGAATGACTGAAGAACATAGATGATAGACATAGGATTGACGATGAAACAACTTGACTGAGATAACAGAGAAATTGAGTGAAGCAAAGATGTGATGAAGATTAGAGGATTTACCTAGAGATGGATAGAAGGGGGAAGATGAAGAGTAGAGGCAAACAGAGCCTGGGTGAAGCTTAGATCTTCAACTTGTCGTGTTAGATCTCTGACAAAAGAGATTGAGCTTAAGAATCCTATAAATCAAGGTCTGTAGATAGGTGACTACACCTTGGATCTTGCCGTCAAAACACCTCCATCGTCGCTCACTATGGGGCTTCTATCTGTCATTGGGAAGGTTAGGAGCTAGGGGCTTTGCACGAGAATGACAAATGAGGTTGTCGATTGGCAGAGAAGGGGTTTTGAGGGAAGGTTTGGGGTGGTTCCAGGTAGCGAAGGTAGTGGTTTCAACCGTTGGTGAAAGGAGAACGTGAGGGAGATGAGGATATTTGGAGATTGGGAGAAGGATATTGATGATCAGGTAGAAGAATGGTGATGGAGATGGACGAGTGGCGCATATGAGGAAGTTCGGAAAAAATGGAGAAGTTGGATGGGCATGAAGAGACACGTCACTTCAGATATAGTGTTGGAGGTTGATGAAGAACCCCAGCTATTACATATTGAGATCCAATGGCCTGGGATAAGGAATGATGCAGAGAAGAGGCGGGGCCACGTGGTGTGCTCAGATGGTTCCATGTGGCCCAATGAGGATGAAGATCAATACATAAAAAATATAAAATAGAAAATAAATAAAAAGAAATATTTACAAAAAGTGTTCAACGTGAAAGTTCTAGATGTTGATGAGATCTAATGGAGAACTCAGAGAAATAAAATCAACTATATACACAAAATATTTTTGCAAGTAATTTAATGAATTAAATTACTTATTTTTAATTTCTTTTCTTTATTGAATTTTATTTTATGAATTATGTTAAATTAATTATATACCATATTATTCTTAATTTTATTAGATTTTTATAAATAATAAACTCATAAAATAATAGCACAATAATATGTATATTAATGTACAATAATTATAGGTATTTAGTCACAACACAATATTAATTAATGCTATTTGTTAGCTATTTTTATTGGTTTTCTTAAGCAACAGAGATAATAATAGAGAATAGTGTAGATGAATATGGTATTCATTGCGCCCCTTTCCACCTCCATCAACTTCTCTACCACCTTCTCGACCTCCTCAGCCACCCCATCCACCTCTATCTACTCCAGATCGAGTCACTGAGATTCCCAATTCTGCCATCTCATTGGGCGTCTACACTCTACCTCCTTCTACCTCCAATTCACCCAATAAAGGGATCAAACTCTTTGTCCATGTCCCCCCATTAATTTTTATGCAGGTACATGCTGAAAGAAGCCCCCACAGGACTTGATTTGAGCCTACTCGAAGGCCCTCAAGTTCTCCAGCTTTCCCTAAGATCCAAGCCCATATCGATGGGGCCCGGAGCATAGTAGCTGTAGATCACTTCCAATTCCGTTAAGCATTTCAGTATCCCGAAACATCACCGGAGGGTAGAGATTCTATGCATCAAGACGAGAACTAGTGGTTGTTCTTCCATGTTCTTGTTGAGAAGCAATAAATGTTGGATTTGAGTCTATCTCCAAGTTTTTCCCCAATAGTTGGATTAAGCATTGCAACCACCATTGGATCCACCTGTAGATCTAATCTAAAGCATTCAATGGTGAAGCATCATCGTGCATCAACAGGTCGCATGTGTATTTGTGGTGCCATCCGCGTCGTCCGTTGGCACACACGTTAAGGGTATTTTGGTACCATACCATCCACATGTTTGTATTTCAATTAAATATTCAAACATTCATCTACAATGTATTAATTTTTGTGTAAATTGCACAAGGACCCCTAAACTTCATTTATTTCACACTCTAGTCCTTCTGCATCATTTGAAGTAGCATATGAAATGTTGTAAATATTGCTTGCATTAACTAGTGTTTTAGGACCTATTTTGAAATGCATTAAAGGTTTTATTAAATTACATATAGGTCCCTGCCAAGCTGCATTTTTATTTTTATTAAATAGCTCATGTATGCTATAAATTTTTGGAAATAAATGTTGATGCTTGACCTAATGCTTATTCATGCCTTGATTTTGATTTGGCATTTATTTGTATTTTTCAAATTTCTAAAAGTCAAATATGAGCTATATATTCCCTATTTGCATATAAAAATCCAAAATGAATTACAAAACTATCTTTAAAAATTCCAAAAAAATAAAGCATATATATTATTATATATTCTACCGACATACCAAACATCACAAAAAATATAAAAAAGAAAGCCCTAAAATTTCCAAAACCCAAAAAATACCCTAAAATCAATAATAATAATTAAAAATCTAAAAATTAGGTTTATGTTCAATATTTTTTCTATATTTTATATAGTATACATTAAAATTAGTTTTGGGAAATTTTGGACCTATTATCTTTTTTTAATACCCAAAACTATTCGACCTATTTATTATGACCTATTTATTATGTTCCCTATTTGTGCAATTTAATACATTAAAATACCTAAAATCGAGAAAAAATGTATAAAAAGTCCGAAAATAAGGAAATAAATGAAAGATATTTTTACACCCATAACCCTGAGTAATTCCACAATTACAATCATAACCCTGCATAATCATGAATTACATGAGAAACCTTGTATAGTCATTCCGTCTCACACTCATAACCCTGCGTTAATTTAATGCGTTAACTCAACTATATGAATGAGTTAATCTAACTCATCCTCAATCCAATGGGTAGTAAATTAACAACAAAAACCATCTTCCTTCAACCTCTATCGACCTTCAGGTTACACTCCTCACCTTCCGTCCACCTCAACATCTCCCCTCCCCTTCCCCCACCACCGACCGATCATCTCCCCCCATCATCTCTGCTGCAGGTTTCAAACTGGAGAAGGGTTGAAGGAGGGTCGACCCTGATCGAACAGGAGAGGATTGTTGGGGGGTGGATGGGTTCGGTAGAGCCGAGGAAGTAGGGAACATGCAGGGAGGCAAAGGTCTTCCCCCATCTCCCGCAATTTCCGAGGAGGCAGACTGGCGGGGGCTTCGAGCGGGGAGCGATCTGAGGAGGTGGCAGGAGCGTAGGGTGGGCTTCGACCGGTGATGGGGGGTGGGTTCGAGCAGGGTGCTAGCAGGTCGAGCTCGGCGGGGGGAGCTTTGAGCATGCGCGGTGGGATAGGGATGGGTTTCAGCCAGGCAGGGGAGGAGGTAGCTATGGGAGGGGTTTTCAGTCAGGTAGGGGAGGAGGTAGCCCGGGGAGATGCGCAGAATACCCTACGAAAGTCGTTGTTGCTGACAGATGTCGGCAAGTTGTGGAAGGATCCAGGCTTCAGCTATGGGCAAAGATATTCTCTCTTCAATGTGATATATTCAAAGATTTACCGGTCTGCGAGGACCGGAGGACCATGTTATGGGGGTCTTTTCTGGCAGCTCCTGACTAGGGGAATGGATTCATACAGAGACAACTACGAGGCCATCCTGAATGAGATTCCATCCACTGCTGATGTAATTTCACGACACTCCCGCCTACTTCGCAACCTCGGAAAGGTGAATTCCAGGGGAGGAAGTGTCGACAGCACAAAGAAAACAGGGGCAAAAGGTGCTCGAATGAACGTTAAAAACTGATCAGAATTTACACCGCAAAAGCTCGAAGTCTCATGTAATCATACATAAAATTAACCGTAGATGATCCCACTAGATGGCAACCCACAGAGTCAAAAGAGAGATCTGTTCTCTTTGTGATGCATTCAGTTCATCTAGGTGATATAGATATCATATGTATACCGTAGACTCCTACAAGTGTTCTACAGTATCTCTTCTGATGATAGAAGCAGATGTTATATCCGATCTTCTACATACATGTGTTTGCGTCGATGTGTTCTTCCTTGTGTGCTATGCTCAAACTTTTGTCTCTTCTTGCCTCTCTTTTTTTGTTGGATAAGGTAGTTTTATATACTATTCAGACAATTAAGCTTCGTGATAAATACAAACATGCCTGCAACAATTTTATGTCTGCGTCTCAAGGTTTCGAATCTTGAAAAGTACATGGACATTCCAAAATGATGGGGTGCAGAGGAGGAGGTGGCCCGAGGAGGGGGCTTCGAGGATGAGCATAGGACGGAGTAGATCAGCAGCGGGGGGTTCTCGAGCAGGGCGGATCAGCTCGTGGGGAGGGGGCTTCTCGCAGTAACTTGGTGACGGGGGACTTCAAGCATGGGCGGAGCAACTCGGAGGGGGGAGAGAGAACGATGTCATGTTATTGCAAATAAAATTACATTTAGGGGTAGTTTTGTCCTTTTTAACAGAAATCGTTAAATATAACAGATATCTTAGACGGAATAAAACTAGGGGTTATGTCATGTAAGAGTTAAGCATTACTCGGGGATTCTCATGTAATTCATGATTATGCAGGGTTATGATTGTAATTGCGGAATTACTCAGGGTTATAGGTGTAAAAATCCCTAAATAAAAATACAAAAATTATTTTTCTGAATTTTGACTATATTTATATTTATTTAAAATTATAAATCTTTATATGTGCTATATAGACCTTATAATACTTATATATTATTTATTATCATTATTATTATTTATAAAAAATATATTATATGTAAAATTTTCAAAAAGGAATGGTCCCTTATATAATTTATTATATACCATGTATAATTTTTACAATATTTATAATAATAATATTACTATATATATTATACTTTAAAAATAAAAAGGGAAATTAAAACTTTGTAAAATATAAAAATAAAATTAAAAAAATTGAAATTGAAAAAATTTAAAAATATAAAACAATAAAAAATCCAAAAAAATAAATATAATTATGGCTAGTTATTATTAATTAATAATTATTATTATGTCTATCCACTAGTTTTTAAGGGGTTCGACCCCTACTCTTACATGCTATATACATCTTTTTGTAGGGCATAATACATTTCACCCTGCATAATCATTATCGTGGGCTGATTGTTGGTTATTTGATCGGTTCATGCGCCGACTATCGAGAGAGGGTCAATACATCGATTGATTCATCCAACTTATCAGACACTGCATGCTCCTCCTAGACCAGAAGTTAGGCACCGCTGCTCCGATCTAGATACATATGTATTTTGCAAAGTGCACCCCTAAACTTATATGTATTTACATATGTCCTTCCATCTCACGTATAGTGCCACATGAGGCACTGTAAATTATACAAGTATCATCTTGTACTGTCTGGACTTGTTAAGAAGTGCATATTTAGTTTGTTTTAATTTCTGATAGGTCCCTGACAACTTTGTATTTTTATTTTGTGTGTATTGTTTAGATTAAATATTTCTTTTATGTTAAAATATGTAAAAAAATTAGTATAGATGCATGGAATCATGTTTATTCACATATAAATTTTATTTGGCATTTAACTTAATTTTCCTATTTTTAAAATACATAAATATGCATATTTTCCATGTTTATCATATAAAAACCATGAAAATTACAAAGCCTTCACAAATATTCCAAAAATATATTAACTGTGTTATTATATATTTTGCCATATATATATATATATTCAAAAATCACTAAAAATACAAAATATAAAAAATAACAATTATGAAACCTTAAAAAATATAATAAACATTAACAAAAATATATATAATTCTAAAAAATTATCTATTTCTAGTTGTGAATTTCTTATTAAAATAACATATTTTAAAAATTATTTTGGGTTTATTTTGGACTTATAAATGTTTTTAAGCCTTAAACTAATTCAGATATTTAATATATTCATCGTTTGTACATGTAATTACTTTAAAAATATATAAAAATTAAATAACTTACATAAAATATACAAAATAAGAGCAGAATAAGAAAAAGGAAAAAGGATTTTAGTTTCTATATCTTATTTTATTTTGGCTATTAAAAATATATAAAGTTATAATATATATATATATATATTATATTACTTATATAAGATATAATCTTTATATTATTATATCTTAAAAATCAAAAAGAAATTAAAATTTTGTAAAATTTAAAACAAAACAAAAAATCAGCATATAAAATTTTAAAAATATAAAGCAAATAAAACTCTATAAAATTAAATATAATTAAAAACTTGTAAAAACAAGAAAACAAGAAAATAAGAAAACATAAAAAACATAATATTATTAATTTGCAATAATTAGCTATAATTCCTACGTTACATTTTGCTTTGTGCACTCTACATGTTTGCAGTATAAACATTTCTACAGAGTTAAAATAAATTTTAACCTACACACTTGATTGATTTATCATCTATTCGTGGGTTAACTATTGTTTAATTGCGGACTTGGTCAATACAACTATTAGTGTTCTAGCCTTGTTAGGAACAATAGACCAAATCCTTGTCAACAAATGGAACCATTATTGGGGATATTATGGTTTTTAGTTGAGTATGTATATATTATCTGCTTCTATTTCTTTTTGCATATATTTGGTTTACCTGTTCCAATCACTCTCTTTGTTGACTTTGTTATGAGGGTCCATGGAGTGAGGGTGGGATTCGTAGCAGACCGGATGCACTTGAGCGAGGTGGAGGTCGACTCATTCAGATCGAGTCGACAAAAGAGAGCTTCAAAGCTGACTAATATACCAAGAGGAGCAGTGTATGTTGGAATAGTACATATTTTTATTTCTTTTGTGAGAGAATGGTATTTACAAATAATTGTAATAATTGACACTCTTGTACACTTAGACATTATCAGATCTATTGTACTAGGTGTTTGTTCACCCAGGGCCAAATCAATTTTATAACATTTTTATTGTGATCTCTATTTTTATTCTCTTGACTTCCCACTTATTTTCATTTTGTTTCTTATGATTTGTGTTTTCTTAATTTTTTCTATTTAAGTCTTAGTTGATTGAGCTGTCTAGACTTTGGTTTATTGCTCGTAACTAGGTACCAAGCCCTAATATCTTCATGTACCTATAATTTTGCACGTGGACTTAGATATCAAATAAATTAGTTCTTCTCAATAAAGCAATTCCTATCTAGCGAATTTTCTTTGATGCATCATATAACTTAGTTTAAATTATATTTGCTGATCATTTTTGCATGTGGATTGTTGAGCAAGGTATACCTTCTACCCTGTCCATGCGTTAATAGTTTTCACATGCATCGGCTTTTCCAACTTCTTCTCTAGTTTTCTTGGATTTAAATAAAATGAAAATTGGAAAATTCCTTAGATGTTATTAAAAAATACTCAATTTTTTTAAATCCAAAAATTAAAACAAGGGAACTGCTAAATAAACTTTGACCCAAATAAAATATGTAATGGATTTCATTGTTTTGCATTCATAAAGCCTTTTATTTTATTTAGGTGCCTTCCAAATTGAGTGAGGTGTGACCTTAAGGAATAGAGCCCAAACTCCAACCTGACTACTGATTATTACTTGTGCTGAAGTAATAGTGCTTCTATCAGTTTGTGGGCGAGTAAGGCTAAGTTCATTTGCAGGCTTAGTCTGAATTGCTTGAGCATAGAGGTATTGCGATGGCTGGACATTGTCTCATTGTGACACATCTGAGTACCTTTCGGGAGAAGTATTTGATTCGCTATATCGGCTTACCCTCTTCATTCTTTGGCAAAGTAGCATGCCAAGATCTAATAGCAAGGGCCTTGAAAAAAGTGCATGCTACTCGTCACATAGGTAGTGGGAAGTACATGATGCTTGTTCGGTAGTACTCACTCACCTATAGGGGTAGTGATAACGACCTACCTGAAGGATATGATTTAGGCCTTAGTGCATTCCAGAAGTGTGTAAGTCGGATTACATACAGCCTAGGGAACTAGTCATACTAGTTGCATTGAGCAACAGAAATATAATTTTTTTAAATAGATGAAACCACATTATTAGAGAACGCTTCTCAAATCATTTCATCAACAATACAAATGAGTACAAGGATTGCCTCTTGAAGCGTGTTTGTGATCGTGTATATAAACTAAGAGACCTCCTGTCTCAAGTCTGATTCAATGAAAGTCACACTTGTGGGAACATGGATGAGATGTGTGTGAAGGATATGAGGAATCCTCAAGTGCATCACGGAAGCGTGATGATCGCATCTTATGCGATCAGAGCAGCTAGTCGTACTAGTCGCAAGGTGCAGCGGAATTTAAAAATTTTTAGTCATGAGATGAAACCACATGATCACAAGAACATTTCTAGGATCGTTTCATATAACCAAAAAGTATTAGAAATACCTCTTGAAGCATGGTTGCGATCACTAGATCTCTAAAGCAAGAGATCCTCCTGACTCAAGTCCGATCTGAAAAGATGGCACTTGCGGGCGCGATGATGAGACACATGCTTCCTGCAATCCTCGATGAAGATCCAAGCCTTGAATCTCCTGATTTCGTCCAACAAAATTCGACGTCTCCTTCTAGAGCGAGAAGCCCCAAGAAGATGGAGATCCACGAGCAATCAAAGCGACAACACGACAGTGTAGAAGCGATTGTTATTCCCTCAAGAATACAAGGTGGATGGCCACCTTAAGAGAGAGAGAGATGGAGAGAATGAGAGATGAGAGAGAGAGAGTATACGTGCACAATGTTGTATCATGAAGAGGCTAGGGTTGCCCTCTTTATATACTAGTTTGGGAGTCCATGGATCAAAATCCATGGCATATACAAAATCAGTGGTTAGATTGATATGTGTATTTAATTAGTGGCCATGATCATTATTGTTCAAAAACAACAACATATTAATTTATATTAAATTAAATATATGTTGCAATATCATCAACATAATTTAATTCCATAAAATCAATTATTACAAGATAATATGATAATAATTAAAAAAGAGGATAATAATCCACCTAAAAACATGGCGCGTCATCCATGACCAATTCATGGGTGACGCCACCTCATTTGGTGGTTAATTATCTCATTTTTATATTATCTCATTATCTCTTAATTATTTGCAACAATATTTATTGCAAAATTATCAACTAAATTTATTCCAAATTAATTTGTGAATATTTCAATCATGCCATTGAAAATATGCGAATCATATTCACAACCCAAACTAAATTGTAAATTACATTTCCAATCAATTGCTTAATGTGAATCCAATTCACATTAGCAATTAACAAATGCTATTTACAATGGTGCTCTCTCTCTCTCTCTAATATATTATAAATCACATTTATAATATACACAGATACTATGGATAGCACTATCCATAACCTGTGTTTCCTTGATAATTAAATCTCATTTAATTATCTTGGATAATCATTCTCACAATATGAATCCTATTCATATTATTCTTGATAATAAATCTCATTTAATTATCAATATATTGTTGTTTGGATACAAAATTCATCAAAGGGATTATTCTTGAACTCCTTCAAGAATAATGTGCTTTCTCCGCAGATACTTGGAGATAAGGACAAGGCGATTGTATTGTTCCACGTATAGTGACTTGGATGTTGAGATCTCATCTCAAATACAGATCTCACGGACCTCTCACAGATGCTTAATTAAATCAAGACCACAAATCTAATCTTCTCATTGCATCTGAATCTCATTCAGGCCAATGTCCAACACTTGGACTAAGATCAGATTGCTTCTCTACTAAGAGGAGCCACTAAAATCCAAACTTGCTTCATCACTCTCTCGGAATGGAAGCGTCATGGTTATACAATCATTTATAATCACATCACCCTCAGGTATTCCTAATACCTGTACATCCTGCATACTAGAAGACCTATGATCAACCTGAAGATGTAGATCAATTTTACATTGTCTTCTTCAGGGTTTGATCACCAAGTTTCTCAATCTTGGTCATTGGGAATCGGTATCAATCATATGCTTTCCCAAAGCATATGTCATAGCTTCAAATTCTTGTCATGCTTCCGAAGCATGACGACCATGCATGGAATTTGATCGGTCCCAATACCTCATGAGTGAGCTCATGTCTTCCGATTCATAAGTAAACATGTATGATCCCTTTGATAGATCGTGTTACTCATATGCCCTTACATGCTCACCAGCTCGCCGGTGTATAGACGTTGATTAGGTCATCAACCTATTGGTCTGCTAAATGTACACACTCAGACATATAGTAACACATCTGTCTTCGATCAGAGGATGTGTCTATGTTGTGACAGTATTCAACATAGGTCTTAGGTTATCTCGATCTCGTTAAGTCAACCCTTTGACCTAACTAATGTGACACCTTCGAATCACTATTTCCATGCACAGGACCTGCATCGAGAGGTCAGTCAGATATCAACCTTTGTGAGAAAGGATTGCCATCTCCTATTCATGTTGGAGATCATCTCTTAATAATCATTTGACGGTGCTTGATGATTCCTCTATCTAACTCTTTAGATATTCATCCAAACACCAGCCTCTATGATTCAGTTAATGAATCAACAACTATATGATCATCAAGACGGCCATGGTACATAACCCTAATTGTACAGAAGGACCTATTATGCAAATTATTTATTCTTCATTTCATATCAGGGAATGATATGTGCAATAACATTTATTGCATAATGGCTCGCTGTGGGCTCGCATGTCCAACAATCTCCCACTAGCCCAAAGAGCCATTAATGAGCTAATAATTTAAACCCACACTCATGTGACAATCATAGGCTATTTATAAAATAGCTAGGTAAGCTGATCAGTCACTCTGTTCCTGCGAGACTACGCCAAGTCCTTTTACGACACTTGCATATCCCCAGTAACAGTGCTCACATCTAATGCGAATGTTGCATCTAATGCAACCAATACTCAATCTTGTCAGTCATACTGTCCTTGATACTACAGCTCAAAAAAATATTATTATAAACAGTATGTAATTTCTATTATCCTTATCAGAATACCCTTATTCCTAGAGATCTCTATCTCCTAAGGTATTCGCAGTTAAGACCTTTTAGATCTTCATCTAAAAGTCTTAATTTCTTGAAGATCAGACTTAGAGATCACTATCTCTAAAGCTTTGCCATCTTTGAAGATATCGTTATTACTGCAATCAAGTGTTCTATCTCCATAGTAGGATTAGTAACGGTTTACTACTCCCACTGCATGGCAGACATCTGGCTTTTGTACACATCTAGCATATTTTCAGCTTCTCGTAACTGATGCACAAAAGGGCAAGCAGTTCTAATATTTACTTCCTCAACTCTTTGAGGTGTTATTCCTTTAGATAGGTCAGTACCAAATCTCAAGGTAAGAAAGCCTTTCTTGGAATTTCCAAAAAAATGGAACATGTCCAACGTGTATTACAAATGTGATTGTCCTAACACCCTCTTTTCTTTGCTTCTGAACAACTTTAGAACTAAGATATAAGAGGTATCCTTGAAATCATATTTCAAGATATGAAATATCCAGTCTATAAAATACTTATTATCATCCTTATATCATTTTAAAATGATTAGGATATTATCTACATTTAGCACGATGAACACAATGGCTCTCCCACTAAGCTTCATATGGTTCATCAAGATTTTATCTGAAATCATAACATTTATAATTTCATCAAATCTTATGTTCCAACAACAAGAAGCTTATTTGAGTCTATAGATGAATTTCTTTAGCTTTCACACCTTACTTTCCCCAATCATGACGCCCTGGGGATACTTCATGTGAACATCCTCAGAGAGGTATTCTTAGAGGAATGCAGTCTTGACTTACATCTTGATGATGCAATAGTCAAGTTTTGTAGCTAAGGTTAGCAATATTCTAATGATTTTAAGCATGGTCACCGAAGAGCAAGTCTCGTTGCAAGCAATGTCTTCTCTTCCGGTGTGTAGCTCATGGGTATGAACCGTGCTTTGAAGGTCTCTACCTTCTCATCAGGTTCCCTCTTCTCTTGAAGATCCATTTACACCTTAATGGGTCTAACCCTTATAGGTGGATCTTAGAGGGTCCATATACAACACTTGTATACGAAGTCTACCTTAGATTTTTTTGCTAACATCCATCTTTCCATGTCATGATCCTCAGGTTATTCATCACATGAAGTCCGATCAATGTCAGACTTAACTGACACATGGAATACATCCTCAAACTTATTTGAAGAGGTATTAGTGCTTCATCTTTAATTGTCCTTTTAGTTCCCGATTTCAGGAGCCTCATTATCTTCTCAAGATCAAATGAGTTCCTACACTTCATTTTCATCTTAATTCTCAAGAGAGTCATCCTCTAAGAATCACATTCTCAGAGATGAGATCTTTTAAGAATCTCAGGGTTAAAAAGTAGGTATCCAATACCATACTTTATTTTCCTAATGAAGTAGCACTCTCAAGTCCAAGATTCCATCTCACATTCATGGAACCTTATTGAGGATATATATTATAGTCTCTACTACACATATATACCTGGAAACTAAGGGATAATTATGCTAAAAATTCATCATTGATTAAATCATGTCACACATGATCCAATTGTATCTCCCTACAACTCCATTGAGTTTAGGTGTGTTAGGAGGATTGAGATAAGAAATGATATTCATATCTCCATAAGGTATTCTTCCAATTCATCTAACAGGTACTTGCTACCTTGATTAGATCAAATTCATTTTATCTTCCTTCAAACAATGGTTCTAAACCAAAATTGTGAAATCTTTGAACATTTCAAAGGTTTCTCAGGTGAAGAAAAGAAAATACATAATCATCAATAGATATCACATATCCATAATGTTCACTATGATATAGATGATCCACATACATCAATATGTATGAGATCCCGAATACCTTAACATCTTAGTTCCCTATTTCAGGAACCTCATTATCTTCTCAAGATCAAATGAGTTCCTACACTTCATTTTCAACTTGATTCTTAAGAGAGTCATCCTCTAAGAATCACATTCTCAGAGATGAGATCTTTTAAGAATCTCAGGGTTATAAAGTAGGTATCCAATACCATACTTTATTTTCCTAATGAAGTAGCACTCTCAAGTCCAAGATTCCATCTCACATTCATGGAACCTTATTGAGGATATATATTATAGTCTCTACTACACATATATACCTGGAAACTAAGGGATAATTATGCTAAAAATTCATCATTGATCAAATCATGTCACACATGATCCAATTGTATCTCCCTACAACTCCATTGAGTTTAGGTGTGTTAGGAGGATTGAGATAAGAAATGATATTCATATCTCCATAAGGTATTCTTCAATTTCATCTAATAGGTACTTGCTACCTTGATTAGATCAAATTCATTTTATCTTCCTTCAAATAATGGTTCTAAACCAAAATTGTGAAATCTCTGAACATTTCAAAGGTTTCTCAGGTAAAGAAAATAAAATACATAATCATCAATAGATATCACATATCCATAATGTTCACTATGATATAGATGATCCACATACATCAATATGTATGAGATCCCGAATACCTTGACATCTTACACCTTTCCTAAGAGAAGGGTGTATTGGACATTCTTCGAATACAATATTCACAAGTATATAAGATTTGAAATTTTAGACATTCTAAAGTTTCATATCTTACTAGTCTATTGATCTCATCAGCAGACATATGTCCAAAACTTGATGCCAAATCATTGTCAAATGATCTTCATCCTCCTATTGATCTTATAAAGGTTTTAGTTTTCATTATTTGAAATCTCAATGAACCATTCATTAATTTACTAATTTTTTGAGTCCACTAGATGTTAGATTACTATCTGAAGTATATCCATCAAAACTCTTTATGATAGTTCTATCTCAGAATTCATGTTTATTTCCAACATTTAGAAACAAACAATGAGTGTATTCTAATATCTTGGTCATATAGACATTCTCTAAGACTAAGGGCTATCCCACTAAGAATATGAAGTCTATCTATCCAACAGAGATTGTTGCAACAATTACATCAATATCCATGTAGATGACTATTAAACCTTAAGATCAAATTTCTAATCTTCTAAGATATATATGAAACCAATTGCAAGTGTCATTAGAAGATTGGGATACAATTATCAGACTTTATCTTATGAAATAAGTAAGTCAAAGTCAATGATTATATGTAGATTAATCTGATGCTCTATTTGAGTCCTTCAATAAGGATTTTAGATAGACTTGATAGTTATACTATCAACACATCAACTTATTGCAGTATTGGTATTCATCCAACTCTTTGGATGTCATATGGAAGTCACAGAAGTACAATCAACTCTTTGACTTTCCTTCTCACATGGGTCCGACCCACGCTTCCACTGTGCTCTCTTCATCTATAAACAACCATTGTTCAAGATAAAGAATCTCTTATGTTGAATTAAAAAGATTTCAATATAATAACACTTCAACATTTATACATGCTTCATTAAATTCATACAAAATGATTATTATGAAGCTTCATGAATGACTTGAATATCGATAGTAGAATGATGGCACTCATCATATCTACATACATCTTAACTCTTAGAGACTTAGGTTCAGGTAGGTATTCAGACATTTTGAATACATCATCTCTTTCGAGCTACCATTATGCATAATGCAGAGAACCATGTCATTCTTGATTAAATGTCTAGAGCACATATGTATGCCAGAACATCTTCTTAGATTTTATAAGGATTATTTGACAATTGCGATCATCATCTACATGTCACTTCCAAAGTACACTCGATGAAAGATCAAGACTATAGAGACATACAAACCTTAAGGTGATGTCTTATTGTCTTATTTAATTGTCATTACTCATTATGTTGAGGAAACTTGCACATTGCCACCACACACATTATGTGCCCAATTGCAAGTACAATATCTGGATCATGAGTCCAATCCATGATATTTTACTGGTTATTATTGAGTATAACATTGAGTGAGTTTGATGAAGGATTATCTAAAATAAGGAATTTGCATAAGGGTATATATATTATATATACATATTTTTCTTTGATCTAGGAATTTTTATATCAAAGTTGTCTTGCCTTGTCAACACTGAAAGTTCATTCCCTTAATCACTTTCAATGTAAGAGATATAATTACCATTATATCTCTATCAAGATCTGAGATCTCCTTGAAGTATATGGAATTAATCCTCAAGCGCATCACGGAAGCGTGATCGTCGTATCGGATACGACGAAGAACTACTAGTCGCACTAGTTGTTCGGTGCAGCGGAATTTAAAAAATTTTATTCGATGAAACCACATGATCCGAGAACCATTCTCAGATCGTTTCATCTATAACCACAACAAGTATAATGCAATACCTCTTGAAGCGTGGTTGATCGAGTCTCTAAGAGAAGAGACCTCCTGTCTCAAGTCCGATCGTCGGCGAGACCGCTTGCGAGCGCGGGGATGAACCACGTTGTCCTCGCAATCCAAGAAGATGATCCAAGCATGGTTGCTCCTGATCTCGTCGCACGAGATCAAACGTCTCCTTCGTGAAAGGAACTTTCCAAGAAGACGGAGAACCGAAGAACGTCGAAGCGGCGGCGCGGTGGCGAAGGCGACGACGGTTCTCTCCTCTAGGGTTTGGTGGTCGGCCACAAATTAGAGGGAGAGAGGGCTGACGTGTGTAGAGAAGAAAGAGAGAGAGAGCTCCAATATTGCAAAGTCATTAGAGAGCATAGTATGCCTCTCTATTTATAGGGTTTTGGGATCCATGGATCTCAATCCATGGGACACATAAAATCAATGGGTGAGATTGATTTGTGTCAATCCAATGGCCAAGATTGTTGTTGTCAAAAGCAACAAATTTAGGTTAAAATATATTTGAAAAAAATCAAATATAATTTAGTCCTAAATAAACCCAACAAATAAGGAGAGAATGTGCATGGAGATTTCATCTCCATGCACCTTCCATGTTGGACGGCCACCCATTCCATATAGGAGTGGTGTGCCGCCCACTATGGGAGTCCATGGAGGCAATCTCATGGATTCCCATGAGATTGCATATCTCCTTGATATTCTCTCTTATTTATTTGCAACAAATTTATTGGGTTTTATTCTCCAAAAAATAATTCACAATTATCTTTGAGAATAATGCATTCTTGCCATGGAAAAAATTGTGAATCATATTCACAACCCAAAACAACACATAATTCATATTGTTAATTAATTACACAATGTGTATCCAATACACATAATAATTAATCAACACATATAAATTATAATTAGCTCTCTCTAATACATTATAAATCACATTTATAATATATTATGAATAATTGGATATTTCTATCCACATTATTCTTATCCACATTAATTAAATCACATTTAATTAAATTGGATAATTTCTTCACACATTCAAGATGATTAAATCACATTTAATCATTATTTCTTCATTGCTTAGATCGTATGGAATTATTCTTGAACCCTTCAAGAATAATGCAATCTCTCCGCAGATACTTGGAGATAAGGATATGGCGATTGTATTGTTCCACGTATAGTGACATGGATATTGAGATCATATCTCAAATCCAGATCGCGGGACTCCCATAGATGCTTGATTAAATCAAGACCGTAAATCTAATCTTCCCATTGTATCTGAATCACATTCAGATCAATGTCCAACACTTGGACTAAGATCAGATCACTTCTCTACTGAGAGGAGTCACTAAAATCCATACCCGTTTCATCACTCCCTAGGAATGGAAGCGTCATGGTTATACAATCGTTTATGATCAAATCACCCTCAGGTATTCCCAATTCCTGTACATCCTGCATACTGGAAGACTTAGACTAAACCCGAAGTATCGAATCAACTTTATACTGTCTACTTCATGGTTTTATCAGTAAGTTTCTCATTCGATCATTGGGAGTTGGTATCGATCATACACTTTCCAAAAGTGTACATCATACCTAGGTCTTGATCATATACTAAAAGTATATATCAAACCTACAAATTCAGTCAAGCTTCCAAAGCGAGACGACCATGCGCATGGAATTTGATTCTTCCCAATATCTCATGAGTGAGCTCATGTCTTCCGGTTCAGTAACTGAACCTGTATGATCCCTTCGAGAGATCGTATTACTCATATGCCCTTATATGCACACCAGCGCGCCGGTGTATAGACCTTGATTAGGTCATCAACCTATTGGTCTGCCAAATGTACACACTCAGACATATAGTAACACATCTGTCTCCGGTCAGAGGATGCGTGCCTATATCATGACAGCATATGATATAGGACTTTGGTTATCTCGATCTCGTTAAGTCAACTCTTTGACCTAACTAATCTGACACCTCCGAATCTCTATTCCTATGCAGAGGACCTGCATCAAGAGGTCGGTCAGATATCAGCCTTCAGAGATAGGATTGCCATCTCCTACTCAGGCTGGAGATCATCTCTTAGTAATCATTTGACGGTGCTTGATGAGTCCTCAATCTAACTCTTTAGATATTCATCCAAGCACCAACCTCTATGATTCAATAGTTGAATCAACAGCTGTATGATTATTAAGATGGCCATGGTACATAACCCTAATTGTACTAAGGGACCTATTATACAAATTATTCATTCTTCATTTCAGATCAGGGAATGATATGTGCAATAACATTTATTGCATAATGGCTCGCCGTGGGCTCGCATTTCCAACAATCTCCCACTAGCCCAAAGAGCCATTAATGGGCTAATCATTTAAACCCGCACTCATGTGACAATCATAGACTATTTGGAAAATAGCTAGGTAAGCTGATCAGTCACTCTGTTCCCGCGAGACTACGCCAAGTCCTTTTACGGTACATGCATATCCCCAGTAACAGTGCTCGCATCCAATGCGAATGTTGCATCTTATGCAACCAATACTCAATCTAGTTAGTTACAGTATCTTTGACACTACAGCTTAACAATTATCATAACCAGTATTTCCATAATCCTTATCAGAATATCCTTATTCCTGGAGATCACTATCTCTTAAGGTATCCACAGTTAAGACCTTTTAGATCTCTATCTATAAAGTCTTAAGTTTTTGAAGATAAGACTCTGAGATCACTATCTCAAAAATCTTGTCATCTATGAAGATTTTGTTGTTACTGTAACCAAGTGTTTTATTTCCATAGTAGGATTAGTAACAGTTTACTACTCCCACTGCATGGCAGCCATCTGGCTTTTGTACACATCTAGCATACACCCGACTTCTCAGAACTGATGCCCAAAGGCAAGTAGTTCTAGCATTCACTTCCTCAACTCTTTGAGGTGCTATCCCTTTAGATAGGTCAGTACCATATCTTAAGGGATGGAAGCCATTACTGGAATTTTCCATAAAATGGAATATGTCCAAGATGTACTATAAATGTGACAGTCCCATTATCCTCTTCTCTTTGCTTCTGAACTACTTCAGAACTAAGATCTGAGAGGCATCTTTGAAATCATATTTCAAGTTATGGAACAACCAGATTATAAAACACTAACTATTATCCTTATATCATTTTCAAATGATTAGGATATCATCTACATTTAGCATGATGAACACAAAAGCACTCCCACTAAGCTTCATATGGTTCATCAAGATTCTATCTGAAATCATAACATTTATAATTTCATCAAATCTTATGATCCAACTTTAAGAAGCATAGATGGATTCCTTAGCTTGCACACCTTGCTTTCCTTAACCATGAAGCCCTGGGGTTACTTCATGTGAATATCCTCAAAGAGGTATTCGTAGAGGAATGCAATATTGACTTACATCTTGAAGATGCAATAGTCAAGTTGTGTAGCTAAGGTTAGCAATATTCTGACGGTTTTAAGCATGGTCACCGAAGAGCAAGTCTCATTGCAAGCAATGTCTTCTCTTCCAGTGTGTAGCTTATGGCTACGAACCGTGCTTTGAAGATCTCTACCTTCTCATCAGGTTCCCTGTCTCTTGAAGATCCATTTACACCTTTACAGGTCTTACCCATATAGGTGGATCCTCGAGGGTCCATATACAACACTTGTATATGAAGTCCACATTAGACTTTTATTGCTATCCATCTATCCATGCTATGATCTTCAGAAACTTCATCACATGAAGTTCGATCATTGTCAGATTTCTCTAACACATGGAATCCATCCTCAAACTCATTTGAAGAGGTATTAATGTTTCATCTTTAATTGTCCTTTTAGTTTCCAATTTCAGGAGTCTCATTATAAATGAGTTCATACACTTCATTTTCATCTTGATTCTCAAGAGTCTCAACCTCTAAGAATCACATTCTCGGAGATGAGATATTTTAAGAATCTCAAGGTCATAAAGTAGGTATCCAATACCATCCTTTATTTTCCTAATGAAGCAACACTCTCAAGTGCTAGATTCCAACATACATGGAACCTTATTAAGGATATACATTGTAGTCTCTACTACACATATATACCTGGAAACTAAGGGATAATTATGCTAAAATTCAACATTGATAAGATCATGTCACACATGATCCAATTGTATCTACCTATAACTCTTTTGAGTTAAGGTGTGTTAGGAGGATTGAGATAGAAATGATATTCATATCTCCATAAGGTATTCTTCGAATTTATCTAGTAGGTACTTGCTTCCTAGATTAGATCAAATTCATTTTATCTTCCTTCAAACTTTGGTTCTAAACCAAAATTAATGAAATCTTTGAACATTTCAAAGGTTTCTTAGATGAAGAGAAGAAATCTCATATCATACATAATCATCAATAGATATCACATATCCACAATGTTTACTATGATATAGATGATCCGCATACATCAATATGTATGAGATCCTGAATACCTTGGCATCTTACACCATTCCCGAAGAAGGGTGTATTGGACATTTTTACCTTGAATACAATATTCATAAGTATGTAAGTTTTGAAATTTTAGACATTCTAAAGTTTCATCTCTTACTATTCTATTGATCAAATCAATAGACAAATGTCCAAGGCTTGATGCTAGATCATTGTCAAATGATCTTCATCCTCCTATTGATCTTAAGGTTTAATTTCAGTATTTAGAAATATTAATGAACCATTCATTAATTTTTCTAATTTAGTGGAGTCCACCAGATTTTAGATTACTATCTGAAATATATCCATCATAACTCTTTATGATAGTTCTATCTCAGAATTCATGTTTATTTCCAACATTTAGAAATAAACAATGAGTGTATTCTAATATCTAGGTCACAGAGACATTCTCTAAGACTAAGGGCTCTCCCACTGAAATTAACAAGTCTATTAATCCAACAGAGATTGTTGCAACAGTTGCATCAATACTCACGTGGATAACTATAAACCTTTAAGATCAAATTTTCCAGTCTTCTAAAACATATGCAACCCATTGCGAATGTCATCAGAAGATTGAGATACAATTATTTGACTTTATCTTATTCAATAAGTAAGTCAATATCAATGATTTATGTAGATTATTCTGATGCTCCATCCGAGTCCTTTTCTAAGGATTCTAGACATACTTGATAGTCATACTATCAACACATCAACTTATTGCAGTATTGGCATTCATCCAACTCTTTGGATGTCACATGGAAGTCACAGAAGTCCAGTCAACTTTTTGACTTTCCTTCTTTCTTGGGTCCAACCCATGCTTCCATTGCGCTCCCTTTATCTATAAGCAACCATTGCTTAAGACTAAGGATCTCTTACAATAAATTCAAAAAGAATTCAAAATAAGAGTATTTCAACATTTATTCATGCTTCATTAAATTCATATAATATGAATATTATGAAGCTTCATGAATGACCAGAGTATAGATAGTAGAATAATGACATTCATCATCTACATCCATCTAAACTCATAAAACATAGGTTCATGTAGGTACTCAAACAATTTGAATACATCATCTCTTTACAGAGCCACCATTCTGCATGATGCAGTGAACCATGTCATTCATGATAAATGTCAAGAGCACATATGTATGCCATAATATCTTCTTAGATTTTATAAGGATTATATGACAATTATGATCATCATCAACATGTCACTTCCAAAGTACATTTGATGATACCAAGACTATAGAGACATACGAACCCTAGGGTTGTAGTCCTATCATCTATTTAATTGTCATTCCTCAATATTATGAGGAAACTTGCACATTGCAACCACATACATTATGTGTCCAATTGCAAGTACAATATCTGGATCATGAGTCCAATCCATGATATTTTACTGGTTATTATTGAGTATATCATTGAGTGGGTTTTAATGAAGGATTATCTGAAATTAGAAATTTGCATAAATATATAAATATATATATATATTTTACTTTGATTTAGGATTTTTATATCAAAGTTGTCTTGCCTTGTCAACACTGAAAGTTCATTCCCTTAATCACTTTCAATGTAAGAGATATACTTACCATTATATCTCAACAAGATCTGGGATCTCCTTCCTTATCTTTGTTACATCCCAATAATATGAGAATCTGCAACTCCGATAAAAAGAAGCGGGAACACATTCCGCTTTGCAAGTCCAACTTGCATTTCCCAATTCGGTCTTTAACACCCGAGCCCACCACCCCTAAGGCGATGTTGACCCGTCGTTAATTGAACCAACCGTCAACAGGAATAGTACTCGCTATACGCAATCCAATATCGCCCCAATAATATGAGGATCCGATATTGGGGTCACTACGTATACGGCCTTACTCTTTCGAGAAGCGACGAGCCCGATCCAGATGCGCTTGCATACAGGAGCTGTCACTTCGGACAGGCGTCTCCCACATGCAATCCCTGGCGACGGAACCCTCCGCCTTGACGGGAGACCATGGATGTCACTTATGTGATCCTCCATATCATATTCAAATTTTAATTAATTATCGTGAATCACATTCACATAATTAATTCTTCCAAGGGAATTATTATCTCTAATCATATTAGAGTATTTCAATTGGACATAATCAATTTAATCATATTAAGTTAATTATCAATCCAATTCAATCAATCAAACTTGATTATTTTACTTGAATATATATGGTAATATCTCAAAATACGTATTAATTCGAATTTTAATAATTAGAAAAATACATCTTAATCCCTCGGACATTATCCCGGCCCTACCCGCTGTCATGGCCAGTACCGACGAGAGTGGGACGGACCACATACGTTGCAACCCGCAACCCCAATGCTCTCCGACTAGGCACCATATCCGCCTCGGGAAAGGATAATGCCAAATTGATTAATTTGTACTTGAGATGATCATCGGTTCATCAACCGAAATTGTACCATATAGTAATAATCAAAACATTTTTGATTATAAGGAAATTTGCTAGACAAATTCCCAAATCCTATTCAAGCATCAAGTTTGAAAGATTGTGGTTTCCAACTATGATTTAGATCACATCTTAATCAATTATTGGTTAAGGCAATGTCATTTAAGGGAATAATTATCATCAAATATTTCACAAATATTTATGCACAATTATTCTAGGAAATTAAACAATTTAATTTCATTAAATGATTAAATGACAATCACCAATCAAACATTAAGTTTGATGAATGTGTTTCCAATTAAGACTTAGATCAAATCTAATCAATTAATTGGTTGAGGCCAAGTAAATTATGTAAATAATCATCTTCAAATATTTCACAAATATTTTTCATGATTATTTCACGAAATTAACAATTAATTTCACTAATTGACAATCACTTGGTTCTAGATTAGGACTGTAATTTCAGCAGTGACCCCTACTTACTAAAATTAGCATATCGCAATCATATTAAATCCAAATTAGACAAAATCAATTTTCATAGATTGCTAATTTGATTTAGGACAGAATTCAAGTGATGTTACACGCATTTCGAGGCAAGTCTAAACAGTAATTAACATTTTAATCACGTTCAGATCTACAGTTCCCGCAACAGTGTATACATGTTCATTAAAACAACCATATCTAGAGCATACGAAATCCGATTTACGTAAACTCAGATCCTATGGTTTCCTTATTTAATGGGGAACAAAATACAAGTATTAAATTCGTGTTTAAACAATTTAAACAGTGACGAATTTATTTACTAAACAGATCTGCGAAATCAAATGCGATAAAAACTTTCGCGACCTTAACGAACCCAAGTCGTCCTCGGTTTTTCGAATCATATTCGAAACCATCGACCTAAGGCTCTGATACCACTTGAAGGATATGGAATTAATCCTCAAGCGCATCACGGAAGCGTGATCGTCGTATCGGATACGACGAAGAACTACTAGTCGCACTAGTTGTTCGGTGCAGCGGAATTTAAAAAATTTTATTCGATGAAACCACATGATCCGAGAACCATTCTCAGATCGTTTCATCTATAACCACAACAAGTATAATGCAATACCTCTTGAAGCGTGGTTGATCGAGTCTCTAAGAGAAGAGACCTCCTGTCTCAAGTCCGATCGTCGGCGAGACCGCTTGCGAGCGCGGGGATGAACCGCGTTGTCCTCGCAATCCAAGAAGATGATCCAAGCATGGTTGCTCCTGATCTCGTCGCACGAGATCAAACCTCTCCTTCGTGAAAGGAACTTTCCAAGAAGACGGAGAACTGAAGAACGTCGAAGCGGCGGCGCGGTGGCGAAGGCGACGACGGTTCTCTCCTCTAGGGTTTGGTGGTCGGCCACCAATTAGAGGGAGAGAGGGCTGACGTGTGTAGAGAAGAAAGAGAGAGAGAGAGCTCCAATATTGCAAAGTCATTAGAGAGCATAGTATGCCTCTCTATTTATAGGGTTTTGGGATCCATGGATCTCAATCCATGGGACACATAAAATCAATGGGTGAGATTGATTTGTGTCAATCCAATGGCCAAGATTGTTGTTGTCAAAAGCAACAAATTTAGGTTAAAATATATTTGAAAAAATCAAATATAATTTAGTCCTAAATAAACCCAACAAATAAGGAGAGAATGTGCATGGAGATTTCATCTCCATGCACCTTCCATGTTGGACGGCCACCCATTCCATATAGGAGTGGTGTGCCGCCCACTATGGGAGTCCATGGAGGCAATCTCATGGATTCCCATGAGATTGCATATCTCCTTGATATTCTCTCTTATTTATTTGCAACAAATTTATTGGGTTTTATTCTCCAAAAAATAATTCACAATTATCTTTGAGAATAATGCATTCTTGCCATGGAAAAAATTGTGAATCATATTCACAACCCAAAACAACACATAATTCATATTGTTAATTAATTACACAATGGGTATCCAATACACATAATAATTAATCAACACATATAAATTATAATTAGCTCTCTCTAATACATTATAAATCACATTTATAATATATTATGAATAATTGGATATTTCTATCCACATTATTCTTATCCACATTAATTAAATCACATTTAATTAAATTGGATAATTTCTTCACACATTCAAGATGATTAAATCACATTTAATCATTATTTCTTCATTGCTTAGATCGTATGGAATTATTCTTGAACCCTTCAAGAATAATGCAATCTCTCCGCAGATACTTGGAGATAAGGACAGGGCGATTGTATTGTTCCACGTATAGTGACATGGATATTGAGATCATATCTCAAATCCAGATCGCGGGACTCCCATAGATGCTTGATTAAATCAAGACCGTAAATCTAATCTTCCCATTGTATCTGAATCACATTCAGATCAATGTCCAACACTTGGACTAAGATCAGATCACTTCTCTACTGAGAGGAGTCACTAAAATCCATACCCGTTTCATCACTCCCTAGGAATGGAAGCGTCATGGTTATACAATCGTTTATGATCAAATCACCCTCAGGTATTCCCAATACCTGTACATCCTGCATACTGGAAGACTTAGACTAAACCCGAAGTATCGGATCAACTTTATACTGTCTACTTCATGGTTTTATCAGTAAGTTTCTCATTCGATCATTGGGAGTTGGTATCGATCATACACTTTCCAAAAGTGTACATCATACCTAGGTCTTGATCATATACTAAAAGTATATATCAAACCTACAAATTCAGTCAAGCTTCCAAAGCGAGACGACCATGCGCATGGAATTTGATTCTTCCCAATATCTCATGAGTGAGCTCATGTCTTCCGGTTCAGTAACTGAACCTGTATGATCCCTTCGAGAGATCGTATTACTCATATGCCCTTATATGCACACCAGCGCGCCGGTGTATAGACCTTGATTAGGTCATCAACCTATTGGTCTGCCAAATGTACACACTCAGACATATAGTAACACATCTGTCTCCGGTCAGAGGATGCGTGCCTATATCATGACAGCATATGATATAGGACTTTGGTTATCTCGATCTCGTTAAGTCAACTCTTTGACCTAACTAATCTGACACCTCCGAATCTCTATTCCTATGCAGAGGACCTGCATCAAGAGGTCGGTCAGATATCATCCTTCAGAGATAGGATTGCCATCTCCTACTCAGGCTGGAGATCATCTCTTAGTAATCATTTGACGGTGCTTGATGAGTCCTCAATCTAACTCTTTAGATATTCATCCAAGCACCAACCTCTATGATTCAATAGTTGAATCAACAGCTGTATGATTATTAAGATGGCCATGGTACATAACCCTAATTGTACTAAGGGACCTATTATACAAATTATTCATTCTTCATTTCAGATCAGGGAATGATATGTGCAATAACATTTATTGCATAATGGCTCGCCGTGGGCTCGCATTTCCAACACTCCTTTCCTATCTTTGTCACATCCTAATAATATGAGAACTTGCGACTCCGATAAAAAGAAGCGGGAACACATTCCACCTTGCAAGTCCAGCTTGCATCTCCCAATTCGATCTTTAATACCCGGGCCCACCACCCCTAAGGTGATGTTGACCCGTCATTAATTGAACCAACCGTCAACATGCTTAATACTCTCTATACGCAATCCAATATCGACCCAATAATATGAGGACTCGATATTGGGGTCACTACGTACACGGCCTTACTCTTTCGAGAAGCAAAGAACCCGATCCAAATAAATCATATAAAGGATCTGTCACTTCGGACAGGCGTCTCCTATATACAATATCTGGCGATGGAATCCTTTTCCCTAGCGAGAGATCATGGATGTCACTTATATGATCCTCCTCCTCATATTCAAATTGTAATAATTAATTATCATGTATCATATTCACATAATTAATTCTTCCAAGGGAAATCCACATATATTCATAATAGAGTGCTTTTAATTGGATATAATCAATTTAATCACATTAAATTAATTATCAACCCAAATATGAATCAACAAACTTGATTATTACTTGAATAGTAGGTATAATCTCAAAGTACATATTATTCAAATTTTAATAATTAGAAAAATACACCTTGAATTCTCCAGCATTATCGAGCCCTTACCCGTTGTCATGGCCAGTACTGAAGGGAGTGGGACGAACCACATCCAGTGCAACCCGCTGCCCCAACGCTCCCCGACTAGACACCATATCCATCTCAGGAAAGGATAATGCAAAATAGATCATTGTGTACTTTGAGATGGTCATCGGTTTTTCAACCGAAATTATACCATCTCATATTCATAAAAACCATTTTGATAATAATAGAAGGAGATTTTCTAAACAAATCCCCAATCCTATTCAAGCAAGAGGGTTTTGCATGTAAAAGTTGTCCTACGACTATTGTAGGATAAACTAGGGTTTTGCATGAAAACAATGTTTGTTGATGATTCCATATCAACCAATTATGATCAAGATCAACTATCTTATCATCTGTTTAGTGAGATGTCATTCAATGAAATAATTATCTCTTTAAATATTTCACAAATATTTATCAATAATCATTTCAGAAAGCGAACAATTAATTTTTATCAACTTATTTGAATGACTATCACAAGGTTCATGATCAAATTTGTCAATTTTCAGCAGTGACCCCTACTCACTAAAATAAACATATCTTGATCAATTTAAATCCAAACTACGCAAAATCAGTTTCCTAAGATTTCTAATTTGATTGATGACAGAACCCAATGATATTGCATGAATTTCTAGGCACATAAAAACAGTAATTAACTCATTAATCATGTTTAGATTCGCAGTTCCCGCAACAGTGAATACATGTTTATTCAAAGGGCCATATCTTGAGTAAATGGAATCCAAATTTCATAAATTCAGATCCTATGGTTTTCTTATTTAATGGGGAATAAAATCCAATTGAATATTTCGTGTTTAAATAATTTAAACAGTGCCGAAAAAATCCAATTAAATAGAGGTGCGAAAATTTGAAATGCGATAAAACTTTCGCAACCTTTTCAAACCCAAGTCGTCCTAGGTTTACGGATTGTATCCAAAACCTTTCCGACCTAAGGCTCTGATACCACTAGAAGGATATGAGGAATCCTCAAGCGCATCACAGAAGTGTGATGATCGCATCTCATGCGACCAGAGTAGCTAGTCGTACTAGTCTCTAGGTGTAGCAGAATGTAAAAATTTTTAAATCATGAGATGAAACCACATGATCACAAGAACATTTCTTGGATCGTTTCATCTAACCATAAAGTATTAGAAATACCTCTTGAAGCGTGATTGCGATCACTAGATCTCTAAAGCAAGTGATTCTCCTGACTCAAGTCCGATCTATGAAGATGGCACTTGCGGGCGCGATGATGAGACGCGTGCTTCCCGCAATCCTCGATGAAGATCCAAGCCTTGAATCTCCTGATTTCGTCCAACGAAATCCGACGTATCCTTCTAGAGCGAGAATCCCCAAGAAGATGGAGATCCATGAGCAATTGAAGCGACATCACAACGGCGTAGAAGCGATTGCTACTCCCTCAAGAACACAAGGTGGACAGCCACCTTTAGAGAGAGAGATGGCGAGAATGATAGATGAGAGATGAGAGAGTAGACGTGAAAAATGTTGTATCATGAAGAGGCTAGGGTTGCCCTCTTTATATACTAGTTTGGGAGTCCATGGATCACAATCCATGACATACACAAAATCAATGATTAGATTAATATGTGTATTTAATAAATGGCCACGATCATTGTTGTTAAAAAACAACAACATGTTAATTTATATTGCATTAAATATATGTTGCATTATCATCAACAAAATTTAATTCAATAAAATCAATTATCACAAGATAATATGATAATAATTAAAAAAGAGGATAATAATCCACCTAAAAACATGGGGCGTCACCCATGACCAATTTATGGGTGACACCACCTCATTTGGTGGTTAATTATACCATTTTTATTTTATCTCATTATCTCTTAATTATTTGCAACAACATTTATTTCAAAATTATCCATTGAATTAATTTCGAATTAATTTGTAAATATTTCAATCATGCCATTGAAAATATGTGAATCATATTTACAACCCAAACGAAATTGTAAATTACACTTCCAATCAATTGCTTAATGTGAATCCAATTCACATTAACAATTAACAAATACTATTTACAAAGGTGCTCTCTCTAATATATTACAAATCACATTTGTAATATACACATATACTATGGATATCACTATCCATAATCTGTGTTTCCTTTATAATAATCTCATTTAATTATCTTGGATAATCATTCTCACAATATGAATCCTTTTCATATTATTCTTGATAATTAAATCTCATTTAATTATCAATATCTTCTTGCTTGGATACAAAATTCATCAAAGGAATTATTCTTGAACTCCTTCAGGAATAAAGTGCTTTCTCCGCAGATACTTCGAGATAAGGATAGGGCGATTGTATTGTTCCACGTATAGTGACTTGGATGTTGAGATCTCATCTCAAATCCATATCTCACGGACCTCCCACAGATGCTTGATTAAATCAAGACCACAAATCTAATCTTCTCATTGCATCTGAATCTCATTCAGGCTAATGTCCAACACTTGTACTAAGATCAGATTGCTTCTCTACTGAGAGGAGCCACTAAAATCCAAACTTGTTTCATCACTCCCTCGGAATGGAAGCGTCATGGTTATATTATCGTTTATGATCACGTCACCCTCAGGTATTCCTAATACCTATACATCCCGCATACTGGAAGACCTATGATCAACCTGAAGATGTAGATCAATTTTACATTGTCTTCTTCAGGGTTTGATCACCAAGTTTCTCAATCTTGGTCATTGGGAATCAGTATCAATCATATGCTTTCCCAAAGAATATATCATAGCTTCAAATTCTCGTCATGCTTCCGAAGCATGACGGCCATGCATGAAATTTGATCGGTCCCAATACCTCATGAGTGAGCTCATATCTTCCGGTTCATAAGTGAACATGTATGATCCCTTTAAGAGATCGTGTTACTCATATGCCCTTACATGCTCACCAGCTCGCCGGTATATAGACCTTGGTTAGGTCATCAACCTATTGGTCTGCCAAATGTACACACTCAGACATATAGTAACACATTTGTCGTCAGTCAGAGGATGAGTGCCTATGTTGTGACAGTATTCAACATAGGTCTTAAGTTATCTCGATCTCGTTAAGTCAACCCTTTGATTAAACTTATCTGACACCTCCGAATCACTATTCCCATGCACAGGACCTGCATCGAGAGTTCGGTCAGATATCAACCTTTGTGAGAAAGGATTGCCATCTCCTACTCAGGTTGGAGATCATCTCTTAACAATCATTTAACGGTGCTTGATGAGTCCTCTATCTAACTCTTTAGATATTCATCCAAACCCCAGCCTCTATGATTCAATTAATGAATAAACATCTATATGATCATCAAGATGACCATGGTACATAACCCTATACATAGGGACCTATTATGCAAATTATTTATTCTTCATTTCAGATCAGGGAATGATATGTGCAATAGCATTTATTGCATAGTGCTTGCCGTGGTCTCGCATGTCCAACAGTGTGCTTCCCACAATCCAAGTTGATGATATGAGCGAGAAGTCTCCTGATTCCATCTTAAAAATCTAACACCTTCTTCACGAGCAAGAAGTGCTGAAGATGTAGAAGATCTATGAGCAATCGACTCGGTAGCACAACGACGTCCCAACTACTACAAGATTCTCTAGTTCAACAATATGGACGACAATATTGTTGAGAGAGAGGGGGATGTGTGAGAGAAAATGGAGAGAGACTTATTTATCAATAGATGTTGTAAGTAGAAAAGTCTAGGGCTACACCTCCTTTTATACTAAATTGGATGTCCATGGATCTTAATCCATGCATACACAAATCCAATGCTTTACATTGATTTGTACTTTTAGTCAATGTCCATGATTTTGTTGCATAAGTTTACAATAATAAATTGTTGTCTTTAAAATAAATTGAATATATTTAAAATCAATCAATATAATTCAATTTAAATCAACAACAAACATGGAATGGATTGGAAGTAATGCAACCCACATTCCATACATAGGGTGGACAACCACAAGTTGCGAGAGCTCAACTTGGTCATCGCCCATTGTATGGAAAGGGGAGATTTCATTCCATAAAAGTTGAGATCTCATATCTCAACATATGTTTAACATGTGCAACAACATTTGTTGTGTAACTATTCACCAAAATAATTTCGAATTATTTTTTGGATGATTTCAATCATGCCGTGGATAAATTATGAATCGTATTCACACATCCAAAATAAAATATATTTAGAATTAATTGTTCAATGTGAATCCAATTCACATCAACATTTAATTAATAAATATCAATTACAATTAACTCTCTCTAATATATCACATTTATAATATAATTAATATGGATAGTGATATCCACATTATTCATATACTTGATAATTAAACCATATTTGATTATTTTGGATCTCTATTCTCATGGTCCAAATAACATGAATCGTATTCATATTATTCATAATAATTAAATCATATTTAATTATCAAATTTTCTCAATTCTTAAATAACTTATCAACTATGAAATTATCCTAGAACTCCTTTAAGAATAATGTGCTCTCTTCACGGATAGTTGGAGATAAGGACAGGGAAATTCTACATTCCATGTATAGTGACTTGGATGTTAAGATCATATCTCAAATCCAGATTTTGGAGACCTCTCAAAGATGTTTGATTAAATTAAAGATGCAAATCTAACCTTCTCATTGTATCCGAATCGTATTCAGATCAATGTCCAACATGTGGACTAAGATCATATTACTTCTCTATTAAGAGAAGTCACTAAAATCCAAACATGTTTCATCACTCCCTAGGAATGGAAGTGTCACAGTTATACAATCGTTTATAATCACATCTCCCTCGAGTATTCCTAATACCCATACATCATACATAATAGAAGACCTAGAATAAAACCGAAGTTTTAGAGCACACTTGAACCATCTCCTTTAGGGTTTTATCATTAGATTTCTCATTTGATCACTGGGAGTTGGTATCAATCATATACTTTTCAAAAGCATATATCATACATAGGTATCGATCATATACATTCCAAAAGCATATATCATACCAACAAATTTAGTCAAGCTTCCAAAGCAAGACAACCATGCATGGAATTGGATCCCAATATCTCGTGAGTGAGCTCATGTCTTCCGGTATGATAATGAACATGTGTGATCCCTTTGACAGATGGTATTACTCATATGCCCTTGTATGAATACCATCTCATCAGTGTATAGACCTTTAATAGGTCATCAACCTGTCCGTCTGTAAAATGTACATACTCAGACATATAGTAACATATCTATCTCCGATCATAGGATGCGTGTATATATCATGATAGTGTACGACATAGGTCTTGGTTATCTCGATCTTGTTGAGTCAACTCTTTGACCTAACTTGTCTAACACCTCCGAATCTCTATTCTTATGCAGAGAACCTGCGTTAGGGGTCGGTCAAAGATCAATCTTGGGAGATGGATTGCCATATCTTTCTCAATCTGGAGAACCTTTCTTAGAAATCATTTGATAGTTCTTGATGAGTCCTCAATATAACTCTTTAGATGTCATCCAAACACCAGCTTATATGATTCAACCATTGAATCAACAGTTGCATTATTATAAAGATGGCCATGGCACATAATTCTAATTGTACTAAGGGACCTATTATGCAATATAGTTATTCTTCATTTTAGATTAAGGAGTGAATTGCAATAACATTTATTGCATAATGTCTCATCGTGAGCTCACATGTCCAACAATCTCCCTCTAGCCTAAAGATCCATATAATGGGCTAATATTTAAATCCACACTCATGTTCTAATCCTAAACTATTTAGAAAAAAACGTTTTGTAGGCTAACTAGTCACTCTTTTCCTGAGAGACTATCTCAAGTCCTTTTATATACGTGCATATCCCCTAGTAACAGTACTCGCAACGTTGCATCTTATGCAACCAATCCTCAATCTTGTTAAAGTAGTTAATGTTCCTTTGTTACAGTGACTTGATAACTATTATAACCAATAAGATATACCTTTATTCTGGAAGATATCTATCTCCTCAAATTAAGATATAGTCTCAAATCTAGTGAGATATTTGTAGGTAAAACATTTTAGATCACTATCTATAAAGTCTTAATTTCTTGAAGAAAATACATTGAGATCACTATCTCAAAAATCTTGTACATTAAAGGTGTTGATTATTACTGCAATTTAGTGTCTTATCTACATAGCAGGAGTTGTAACATTTTACTACTCCCATTGCATGGCAGACATTTAGCCTTTTGTACACATCTAGCATACGCTAAGCTACCCATAGTTGATGCCCTAGGGCATGTAACTTTGATATGCACATCCTCAACTCTTTGAGGTGCTATCCCTTTAGACAGGTTAGTATCATATCTTAATGGAAAAAAGCTTTCCTTGGAGCTTTCCAAAATATGTCCGAAGTGTATTGTTAATGTGATGTTCCCAATACCTTCTTCTCTTTGCTTCTGAACAACTTCAAAACTAAGATATAAGAGACATCCTTTGAGATCTTTTATCTCGAGGTATGAAACAACCATATCATAAAACACTTATTATCATCCTTATATCATTCCAAATGATTAGGATTTAATCTAAATTCAGTACAATGAACACAATGACACTCCCACTAAGCTTTACATGGTTTATCAAGATTCTATCTAAAATCATTACCTTTATAATTTCATCACATCTTATGTTGCAACTACAGGAAGCTTATTTGAGTCCATAGATGGAGTTCCTTAGCTTGCACACCTTGCATTCTTCAACCATGAAGCCATGGGGTTACTTCATATGAATATACTTGTTGAGTTATTCATTAAGTAGTGCAATATCGACTTCCATCTTACATATATCATAGAAATATCTGATGGGTTTAAGCATGGTTACTAGAAAGTAAGTCTTATCGCAAGTGATGTCTTCTTTCTGTGTGTAGCTCTTAGCTACAAGCCGTGCTTTGAAGGTCTCTACCTTCTCATTTGTTTCCCTCTTTCTCTTGAAGATCCATTTAAATCCAATGGGTTTGACCCCTATAGGTGGATCCTCGAGGGTCCATACACAACACTTGTTTATGAAGTCAAATTAACCTCCATCTTTCCATGTCATGATCTGCAGAAGCTTCATCATATGAGGTTCGATCATTTTCAAAATTTCTCTAACACATGGAATCCATACCCTCTAGATGGCATCACCACCCTCAAACTGATTTGAAGATGTATGAGTGTTTCATCTTTTATCGTCCGTTTAGTTTTCGATTATAGGAGCCTCATTATCCTCTCAGGATTCAATGAGTCCCTTGACTTCATTCTTATCTAGATTCTCAAGAAAGTCATCCTCTTAGAATCATATTCATAAAGATGAAATCTTTTAAGAATCTCAAGGTCATAAAGTATGTATCCAATACCATCCTTTATTTTCACATTGAAGTATCACTCTCAAGTGCAAGATTCTAGCTTTCTTGCATCCACATTATAGCACAGACCAAGCAACCCTTAAATCCTACAGTATTTGACACTAATCTTGGTTCCAAACAATAGTTCACAAGGAGTTTTTTGTTCATATTTGCATGGAATCTTACTGAGGATATATATTGCAGTTTCTACTACATATATACCATGAAAGTAAGAGGTAATTATGTTGTATCATCATTGATCAGATCATGTCTAACATGAGCCAATTGCATCTCCTTACAACTCCATTAAGCTGAGATGAATTAAGAAGAGTGAGATAGGAATGATATTCCTTTCTCTATCATGTATTCCTTGAATTCATCTAATAGGTATTGGCTACCTAGGTTAGATCAAATTCATTTCATCTTCCTTGTATGTTTGTTATCAACCAAAACTATGAAATCTTTCAACATTTCAAAGTTTTCTAATGGGTAAAGAAAGAAATCTCATACCATGAATAATCATTAATGGATATCACATATCGTCAAAGTTCACTATGATCTAGAGGATCCATATGCATCATTATGTATGGGGTCTTGAATACCTCATCATCTTACACAATTCTCAGAGAAGGGTGCATTAGACATTTTAACTTTGAATACAATATTCACAAGTAAGTAAGATTCGAACTTTCAGACAATCTAAAGTTCCATCTTTTACTCATTTATTGATCTTATCAATAGACATATGTCCAAGGCTTGATGACATGTCATTGTCAAATGATTTTCATCCTACTGTTGATGTTAATGAACCATTCATTGTCATTTGTAAGAAAAATGACAGAAAACCCCTAAAAAGTGTCCATTTTTCATGCATGTATTTTATGTCTTAAAAATACAAAAAAATGTTCATGGATTCTTCATTGATTAAATAATTAGAGAAAAATAACTTTATGTATTTTTAATATTAATTATACAATAATTTGGATTTACGAACAAAGGCTAATTGGACCTTAAAATTAACATCATTGCATTTTCATTCCATCATTATTTGCATAAAAATTGCCAAAAATATTTCCCTCGAAAACCTAATATCTCCATCATCTAAAAATTCACCTAAGGAGACAGTGGCCTCCCTGAGTTTGACCTTGGCCTTGCTCAAGTAAAATACATTTGACCACTCGCATGTAATTGGAATATTTATTAGTAGTAGCTTTTGATTAATCTGAATTTGCTTACCTATTACGAACACATCACACTAATTCCAAGTAATTAATGAAGGGTAGTTTTAGGTTTATCAGATGGCTTCGTTTCTAGGGAGGCACAATTTAGGTTGACTTCTAGACATTTTAGAAATTAGGTTGACCACCTCTTGGGTAGTCTTACCCCTAGGCTTTCTTTTAGTTTTACTCCATTTATTTTTCCTGCAATTTTATTTATTTCTTGTTATATTTTATTTTATTTGAGTCATCTATCTAACCATCTTACTTTTTGTATGAGGGACCTGATGTGACAGAGAAACTACTTAGGTAGCCGAGCAACTTAGGAGCATCAAACGCTGACCTTTTCAAGAAATAAGCCAGTTGAAAGGGTACATTAAAAATTAGATCAAGTCATGAGCGAGTGTCAAGTCCTTAAGATTTTATTTATGTATTTTTATTTTATTTTTGTAATTACTTTGTAATTAATTGTCTAATTTCCAACGAATTCTATTTGAGATCTCGTGAATGTACTGATGAAGCCTTAAAAACCCTAGCTAATGCATGTAAATAACATTAATTTGTGCAGATAAACATTCATCATTTATCGTATTGATCATATAGAAAACATGGTTTTTAATGCAAAAATTATAGAATAAAAATAAAAGGAAAAGAAAAAGAATAAAATTTATTTATGATTTTGAAACCCGAGACCAAGTCAAGAATTCAGTTGGTTGACAAGGAATAAAGTAGGAGGAGATAAGGGACAATAATACAATAAAACCCAAATATTTTATTCATTATTTATGCATTTTTTGAGACATATTTTATTATTTATTATTTGTTCATCAATTTACAAACTTTATACATAAAGTTGTAGATAATAATAAAAATAAAAATACAAAATTTAGTTTGTACAAAAATAATACACAGTGTTCCTTTTATACACAAAATAAAAAGCAAAGAACCAAACTTCACATACCCATATCTTTAAAATAAAAAAATCAAAACATATCAAAATCACCTCTAATTGTATATAACTTTTCACAAGCTATTTAATGTGATGGTTTTATATTTTTTTGGAGTTACTGTGTTTGACCCCTCTTGTACATTATATCTGATTAAACTATTCAATTTATTCTTGTTATATTGATTTTACCAAATTTTTATTTTTATAATTTTGTAAATATTATTCATAACACATGTACATGCCAAAAACAAAATAAAACTCAATAAAATACATTTAAATAAAATAATCTATATAAAACATAGATAAAATACCTATAAGTATACATACATATTATACATACCTATTTATTCAAGTGTACAAATTACAACATAAAAATAAAATAAAAATATGTGTATACTCATAAAAATAAGTTATAAATATATAAAATAAAATAACAAAATAAAATATACAAAATAAAAAATGAGCAAAATATAGACAAATATACCTATAAATAAGCACTTAAAAACTAACTACTAATTAAATATACCAAAAAATAAATAATAATCATAATAAAATACTACATAAAATAAGAAACAATTTTTATTTTATACACAAAAATTAATAAAATCATTTACTATTTTAAAATAATTCTTTTCAAATAATTGGGTAGTTTTGGCATTTAGTGTGCCTACGTGGACCAATGGGAGTGCTTCGTTCGTTGACTCTGGTCAACTTCACGTCCCTCAACTCTAACTCCTATCAGAACCGATTTTTCGACGACTCCCTCCTCGTCCTTCCACCTCGAGCGCTCCACAAAAGATTTTTATTATCACACCTGTCTACCTTGCGGGATCATTAGATCCTCTCGATTTGCCTCAATCTCACCAATAATCACCAAATATCACTCGACACAACTGCCTATAAATTACTTATCCATTTCACCTTTTGTTCTTGATCCTACTTGGAGCTCCTACAACCCTAACTGGTGCATGTTTGTGAATAACTAGTGACAACATCCACTTCCCTTGCAAGTGGAGGCCAAGGAGCAAGGAGAAGGGGAGGTCCACGACGGAGCTCTGGCACGCCTTGCGCCCTGAGTTCATCTCGGGTATAAGAGATGTTCTTTGCGTTGTTCTAGGTAGATTTTGTCTCCGTATTTTAATTTCCGTGTTTGATTTTGTATTTAGATTAGTAGGTAGTTTAGATTAACCAAAATCCTTTGTCGGAGCCCTTGAGGTCTGGCCTCATTTCCTGAAGCTCTGATCATCCTCCGAATCCTTAATCATCACCACCATCTCCCCTTGTGTCTTCTTCACCCCCATCCAATTTCCCAATCAATCGGATTAGTTCTACGATCTGCGAATCAAAGCTCAAACTCGCCCGTTCATTGGACCTTCGCTACCCTCATTCATCCCTTGTGCAACAACTTCAAAAGATGGTCGGGGTGACTTACCCCGAGTCTCCGTATCCTTCTGTGCAGGTGCCCAAGCATCAGGACTCCCGCGGAGCTCATTCGCACTTGAACTAAGGATCCCAGGGTGCTTGTTCTTCCTCGACATGCTAGGACCCTACCATTGGGTTTTGGACCTTCTGATGCATCTGGGACGATTCAGATGAGTCCCCTGGAGGTATAACTCCAAAAATATCCATGATTCATCGTCATAGGAGGGAGAAATCGATGCACGAAGTTCGGGAAGACCACCTTCTTCCCTGTTCTTTGTGCGAAGCAGATACCGTCCGATGGGGGGTGCGACCTAGTTCTAATCTCAGTTGTCCTTGCCGCGCTCCCCTCAACCATTATTTCCCGATTACGATCGGATTAGGAGCGATCATCGCCGAAGAGGTATCAGCCGTTACACGCTCGATACGTGGATAAGTGGATGGCACACCACCGTCTGATCGTGCGCTGAAATGGGTAATTTTCACCTTTTACCTCGTAGTTTTATATATTTACTATTTGGTCATGTAAATAAAAGTTAGCTTGTTAAATAAATTGGACATTTTGCAAATGAACCCCTGAACTTTTTGTAATTACACTTTGGCCCTATCCAGCTCAGCTCACGTGTCGTCCCATGTGAGTTGGGCATTTTGCATGTATATCCCTATCATTGTTTGTATTTATGAAATAGTTCAATAAAATCAAATGCATGTTGTATGTTTTTGGCATATTTACACCGAGGCCCTTATCATTTATTTTATTTGCAAAAATGCCCCTACTAGGACATATATTTTGCATGTTTATCTATTTATTAAATATAGCTAGTGTGCCCTAAAAATCCACAAAAATGGGATTCGATTCTTCTTTCCTTGTACTTTCACGTCCTATAGTTTTTTGGCATTTTTATGTATTTATTCAATCTATTAAAAATGTAATGGAGCCTCTTTTTGTACTGTTTCACTTATAAACTACCAAAAAATATAAAAATGCATCTAAAAATTCAAAAAAAATATATTATATTTTAAACTATTTTAATTACAGACCAAAAATAACTAAAAATTTTAAAAACTAAAAAACTAAAAATATAAAAACCCTAAAATCTTTTATAAAAAACCAAAAAAAACCTTTAAATATCCAAAAATTTTAATTTTCTATTTTACAATTTTATTGATATAAATATTTATATATTAAAATTGATTTGGGTAAATTTGAGACCTATTTGCTATTTTTAATATCCAAATCAATTTTGGATATTTTATTACTCCCTTATTTGGAATATTTTTGATTTAAAAATACATAAAAATTTGTAAAAATTCCAGAAAAATATCAAAAAACTTAGAAAAAATATAAAAATCACATATATATTATTTATACTTTTTTTACTATTTGTAAATATTTATATATACATAGTATCTGTATATTTTATATTATATTATATATATACGCATATATGTATACATATATATGATTTATTTAAAAGAAAAAGAAATATAAAAATTGAAAAATATAAAAGAAAATACAAAATTATAAACCAAAAATAAAATATAAATTATAAAATAAAAAACCCAGAAAAACAATAAAATGGACAAGAAATAAAAGACACATTTTTTATCATCTTTTTGCCTCCTTATATTGTTTGCTCCCTGTGTTCGACCTCTACACATACTTACACGTTGTACACATTGTTGTATAGTTATAATAAATTTTAACTCCACATTTTGAGACTTAACTGCTTAATTAATTATTGTGGATAATTAATTATTGTGGGATATCTGTTGATTGATTGAGGTTTGCTGAGCGGTCAACGCATCGACTAGATCTCTCACCTTGAGAGATTTCTAGACCCTCTTCGGATCTCAGTTATCATGTAACGGACAGAACTTTGGACATTTTTCTTCTATTTGTGGTGTGTCGAGACCTGTTTCCCCATTGTGTAAAGGGTTGGCTCGACTTGGGTGGTTTGTAGGTAGACCTGCACTCGCGACTCCTAGAGTGTTTTCATTAGAATATTATATTGCATGTGGTCGTACTCTATTAGAACCACACTTTACATTAATAAGATGCACCTTAGATCGTTCAATTTAATCAAATTCAAATCCAATTCTTCTCGACTAATAAAACTTTCTGTTAGGATCGATTATTATCGGCTTGCATTCATTTAGATAGATTTTCAATTAATTATTTTGCATCCCACATGAAGCAAGCGGGAAGCACTATAAGTCTCCTTAACTGAACATACCATCAATGTTTTCAGATGCATTGGATTTTCTCGATTCCTCCCCTTATTTTCTCACATAAGTATATAAAAGGAATTGGGGCTGGATGGTAGACATGGTTATTTTGGCTCACTAAAAATTTCAACGATAACCATTTTTACATTGGGACTGCTAAATAAGGCCTACGTAAATAAAAGGAATAAAATCTAGAATCGTATTTTGGGAGAGTAACACCATCCTTGGACACAAATACTTACCTCCAAATAAAGTGGGTGAAGACGTAGCCACAAAGGTTAGAGACCAAAGTCTCCCTGGACTTGCCCCTAAGTCTCCATTTCCAACTCTTATGGATTTGGGAGCTGCAAAGGCTTGCCTTCGACCTTAGAATATGTTTTGGTTGCGTAAGCCTGGTAATCTCCTTAGGGGTGTGATACTGAAACCCAACAACTCGAGAAGATCACCCGTTTGATTGGGCGTTATCAAGAGCACCATTGGGCGTAAGGCAATACAATGTGTGTAATGGACTTATAAATTATTTTATCACCAACATAAAATTGAAAGAGTAATTGGTCGGACCTTTGTGGCCTTCACTCTATGCAATTGGTGAAGCTAGGGTTTGAATTGTGTTTGCATTGTGTGCTTTTATCAGGATCAAACATCAAAAACCATACACTTGTGAATTCACTCTCTCTATCTCTCTCTTAACTTCATTATTCGTGATCTCTCTACAAACCACTTGACATTGAGAATGGAGGATTGAGGTGATTTTTGCTCAGACTTTGCGAGCGTCTCATTGACCACCCCAAACTTCACCTCCTCATGGGCTTGGGGCACTATCATCTCAAGACCCCCGTTGTTTCATGTCCAACTCTTCCGTGGGACGATTGTCAGGGTTGTCGAACCCAAACCAATCCTCTCTTCTCTCACCACATCAAGGAAAACTATGACCTTGATGCTTTTAGATCAAATTCTTTCAACTTCATTAATTCCAATCCTCTTTATCCTGAAGTTGAATAAAATGAACCAAAAATCAAGATGCCTCCTAAAGGAACATTGAGGATGAAGATAACATAGATGACCCCATGTAGAAGGTACTTGCCAGTTTTGCTAGAGCTAAGAAACAGAATGCAGATGTTATGGCTCATATGGGACATGCGATTGAGGTGGTTGGAATGGAAAAACCTATGGTGGATGCTTAGAACCCATCCAAGAACGAGATTAATAGTTGGCTAGTATCGATTGGTCCCCTGATGCATTTGAACTGAGGCCCTACTTAGGTTGTTACCGAAGTTTAACGGGAATTCCATAAAAGAACCATATGTGTTCCTGAGAGACTTCAAGTTGGTATGCAACAACCTTAGTCACCTTAGGGTTGGACAAGATTACATTAGGATGAAGGCTACCCCATTTTCCTTAGGAGATAAGGCTGCCCATTGGTTGAAGAATCTCAGGGTTAGATGCACAACCTAGTTACAATTCAAAGATTTATTCTTGAAGAAGCAGTTCTACCAATTACGTAGGAATAACCAGATGAGGACAAAGATTGCTTGTTTCTCCCAGGCTCACCATGAGACATTCTATGAGGCCTGGGAAGATTCAACAATTTATTGCAGAAATGCCCATGCCATGGTATTTCCAAAGTGATCTTAGTCCAAACCTTTTTTGTGTCATGCTTCCTTAGATGCAAGGGTTAGTGAGTGCATCTTGTGGAGGAAGAGTGCATCTTGTGGAGGAAACTATCTGAATAAAAATGAAGATGCTATATAGAAGATCTTAGAGTAGATGGCCGAAACATGCAGATCTCATGCCACCATATTATCAAGTGTCTCCCTCATGCCTATCTCACGAGACACCTAGGAGGACTATAAAAGATCTGACAGATGACATCATCCCCAACATGTGGATAATAGTTGATAAGCTTACCATGGTAGAGAAGATCCACAAGCGGGTTACTAACCTTGCGATGCTATCCTGATTGTCGAAGCAAGGGGAGGAATTATCTGAGAGGGTAGCCAAGATGCAGCTACCTACCCCTTCTACACCACTTGCACCTGTACACTGAGTTTGCATCGTACAAGAGAAGGTATAGGGGCCTCAGAGTAGCTGGGTTGAGGAGTAACAATAGACTCAACAGAAGCAGCATGTACCCCCACAGATGGAGACAGTCTATGAGGAGTTTCTACATGTGTTTGGGATCAATGGACCGTGGTACAACCATGACCCCATCGGCAGACAGTCGGGGATAAGGAGTGGCCAACCACACCGACCCTCTCTAACTTACCATGACACCAGCTCCGTCCCCACACCACGCTTTGTACATTTCAAGCCAAGACAAGTATACCAGCCTCAAGAACACCAACAATAGCACACTTTCACTCAAGCCAGCAGGGTCCACCACCATCATACATCTCACAGTTCCACCTAATGCAGCAATACCCATAGGTCCAGCAGAGCCAATACAGACAACAACGTCACCCATCCTCCAGCCAGCAGCAACAACCGACCCTGCCCATTAGTGACCTCTCACCTTGGCCATTCAATCTTTTACAGATAAGGATCAGTAGATTAAGAACGATTGACATAACATGAAGATAGATCTCAACTCTATCTCATGTCACCATGATAAGAAGATGGTACCAAGGACTCCAATTCCAGCCCAAGTTCAGGCCAATCCTAATAGCCTGAATAAGAGTTAGCAACGACCATGTGATCAGGTACACTATTCAGATTTTTCTATATCTGAACATGAGATGTTGTCATATGATAATGTGAATCATATGTCCCTCAGGAGTGCAAGGATAATGATACCTGATCGGGCACAAGAGTAGGAGGAATACGCTGCCAAGTATCTACTTGAGGAGAACTTGGAAGCAGAGGATGAGCATTATCACCACTAACACTGCCTTCAACTGAATAAGAGGGATGCTAATCCCCAAAAAATTCAAAAAAATCATAAAAATAAAAAGAACAAAAAGAATGAGAGGAGTACCAATAGTGAATCAAGTGAATCCTAATGAAGAGCATGCATCTCCATCTAAGGAGTAAGCACTAACATCAGAAAATTCACCTTAGTTTTCTTTTGATGAATTTCTTTCCAAGCGAAGACAAAGTCTTAGTCATGTACAGAACTCAGTTCCTCATTCGAATAAAAATGAACATGTTTTGATTTCATAATCTGAATTGTCCTCAATAATCCCATTTCCCCGTGCTCTTAAGGGTGTAAAGAAGAACTCCAAAAAACCAAAAAGATGACCCTGAGATCGTAGGGATTTGTAATAAATACATCAAGGTCACAATCTCCTTTAATAAATATGTAGATATCACACATACATTTCAAGAATATCTTAAGGTTATATGCACAACTACAAGGACCAACAGGAACATAAGAAGCCGTGTTGAGAAGAACGTTCTATTAGTAGCCACTACTTGCGCCATTAAAAATGTGTTTCTAAGGAAACGATGGGAAATGGGTACCATTATGAGGTGATTCATGTCAATGATAATGTGTTTGCAAGCTCTCTATTTGTATAATAGGTCCTCAATTAACATAATGCCAGCAACCATCTACAAGAGGCTAACTCTAGGACCTCTTAGGAAATCTAGAGCCTTACTCTAGTTTGCTGACAAGTCCAGTAAGAAGTTCAGGGCAGAATTGAGGAACATTATCATCAATGTTGGGGGATGAGATTACATGTTAGACTTCACAGTCCTTGATATGGAGACCCTCAAAATTGGAGTGATTCCCAGATCATACTTGGACGCCCCTTCCAGAGGATAGCAGGAGCCTTATTTGACTACAAGGTCGGGAAGATTCAATTCCAAACTCCAAGCAGAGATGAGGAACCAGAGATGAAGCAAATAACGTGGCAGAGGCCAGATTCTGAATCCAGCACAGAGTACTCTTCATTAGAAGTAGATTGTGTTTATGTATACACCGTTAGGCCACGACAGTAGAACCCAACTAGCACAGATCAATCCCTCTTATATGGAGAGAACATTATCCATGATACAGTTTGCGTGATCCTTCAGAATGAATTAGAAGGCACGGATCACATAGAGATTTCATCTCCTTACATCTTCGATGACACAGAGGCCCAACTGGGATTGTCAGTCCTTTCCTCTTTAGGGGAATTAGAAGATGAGGATGACAAGTCTGACACGACTTTCACCAATTGTGTGGATACATTTGGTGATCTGACTCTAGAGACAAATCAGTTGGTGGCAGTTACTTTAAAGACGGATCCAACCACTATCAGCATAGAACCAGAGTTAATTGAGAATGATTTGCTTGATGACTACACTTTACCTGAGTTCAAAACATTAACAACAACACTTAAGTATACCTTCCTTGTGGGGATAAGAGAAGAAGTTTTCGGTCATCATCAATTCGTGAATGACTGATGAGTAAGAATCTCACTTCATAGAGTTCCTGGAGAAAAACTATGAGGCCATAGGCTGGAGCGTTTACGACCTCCATAGGATAAATCATTATTTGTGTTTGCACAATATTTATCTTGAGAATAAAGTTAAACCCTCTCGTGAATTCTAGTATGGGATGAATCCAATTTTGTAGGAAGCCGTGAAGAAGAAAATTTTGAGAAATGGTGCAGTGCGGGTTTTATTTATCCCATCTTCAATTCCATGTGGGTGGAGCCCATTCATGTTGTCCCAAAGAAGTTAGGAGTCACCAACGAGGACAGAGAGGAGATTGAGACACGAGTACCCATGTCATGGCATGGTTATGGATTATAGATGCTTAAATGTTGTGATGAAGAAGGATCATTTTCCTCTACCATTTATTGATTAAATCTTGGATAGATTAGCAGGAAAAGAATACTTTTATTTCTTGAACAGGTTCTCAGGCTACAATCAAGTAGCTATCGCTCATGAGGACCAGGAGAAAACTACAGTCACATTTCCCTTTGGTATTGTTGCTTTCAGGCACATGCCCTTCGGGTTATGCAACGCTTCCAGCACGTTCCAAAGGTATATGAGTGTTGTATTCACCGACATGGTAGAAAATTTCCTATAAGTCTTCATATATGATTTCTCAATCCACGACGATTCCTTCGGTTCATGTCTTAGAAATTTGGACCAAGTCCTCAAAATATGCTATGAGGTTAATCTAGTGCTCTCTTGGGAGAAGAATCACTTCATGGTGATGGAGGGTATTTTGTTGAGGCATGTCATCTCAAAGAGAGGAATGGAGGTTAACCCTGCCAAGGTGTATGCGATCAGATGACTCCAACCACCAACCAACAAGAAATATTTACGATCTTTCTCTGGGCATGTCAGAGTTTACAGGAGATTTATAAAAGATTTTTCAAAGATTGCTCAATCTCTAACTAAGCTTTAGGCAAAGGCATGGAGATTATTGTCGATCACAAGTGTTTTGATATCTTTAAGCAGCATGGAATGATTATGGATACCTCGATCCTACAACCCACATACTGGTTTCTTCCTTTTCAGATCATGATGGATGCTTCAGATTTTGTTGTTGGGGTTGTATTATGGCAGAAGAGAGATGGTGTCCCGTTCACCATACACTACACAAGCAAAGTGCTTGGCGTGCTCATCAACTGCATGGTTATAGAAAAAGAAATGCATGAGGTAGTGCTCGCCTTGGATAAGATCAGATCACATCTCATTGGATACAAGGTTGTTGTGTTCACAGAACATTCAGCGCTACGGTACCTAATAGAATAGAAGGTTGTGAAGCTGAGTCTTCTTAAGGTGGTTTTTACTTTTCCACGAGTTTGACTTGGACATTAAGGATAAACCTGGAAAGAAGAATGTAGTATATGACCACTCTCCCGTATTGAGACTCTTGATGATTTTAATGATACACCTATTCGAGACTCCTTCCCTGACAAGTTGGTTTTTATTATCTACTCACTCCAATGGTACGCCAATATAGTGAACTATCTTATCTCCAAGAAAGTTCCCGAAGATTGGTCTAAGAGCAACATAGATCGCCTCAAGTTGGATTCGAGACACTACCATCGAGAACATCCAATCATTTCTTTGAGGGATTGGATTGTGTCTAGAAGAGGTGTATTCCTCAGGAGGAATACTAGAGTGTCCTTACTCACTGCCTTGCCCTTGAGGCAAAAGTACACGACTGCGGGAAGAGGACCACATGGAAAGTACTGTAGTGTGGCTTATACTAGCTGACTCTATTTCGCGATGCTCTTACCTTTATGAAGTTGTGTCCAGTATGTCGGTGAATGGGAGGAACGGTTGGTTCCAAAGATGAGATATTGACGCAGTCCATCATCAATTATGATGTCTTTGATGCTTAGGGCATCGAAATCTTGCACCCATTCCTGGTCAGTCACAAATTCGAGTACATCCTTCCTACGATGGATTATTTGTCGAGGTGGGTGGAGGCTATCCGATCTGAGCCGAAGACAATAAGTTTGTTTGTAAGTTTATTAAAGAGCATATTATTTCTAGGTTTGGGTTCCCCAAAGTGTAGATATCTAATGGGTAGCTATTTTTGTAAATATAATGTGAAGAAATTTGTGAAGCATTACAACATCGAGCATTGTGTCGCTAGTCCTTAGCACTGATAAATCCCAGATTCATCTATATTGCTTACTTATATTACCCCTCCGGCTTAATAAATTCATTAACATTCACTAATAATTAACCGTAATTAATTTATATTGTGTTGTAAATAAATAACCCTGATTATTGTATATTAATAATCCTATTATTATAGCTACATTTTATGTTTCTTTTATTTATTAAAAATCAAATAAAAATTAGATTGATATTGTACATAATTAATTTAACATTAAATATAAAATAAAATTCCAAAATAGCTGTATGGTACATATATTATTTAGAGTATAAAATAATTTTTATTTTATTTTTATTGTTTATTTACAAATATAAAATAAATAGGTGTATGGTACATATATATACATGTGTTATGTATAGGGTTGTGGAGAGAGAATTTTAGTTTTATTTTTATTCTATTTTTCTAATTTTTATTTTATTTTTAGAAATATATACAAGGGAATATTAAAAGCATTTTTATTTTTATTTTATTAAAAGAAATAAAATATATACATAGGTAGGGGTATGTACAAGGTAGAGTGGTCCTATCTCTCTCTACTTATTTTATTTGGCGATCAGGTCCATTTTGGACCCTCTCTTGGGTTCAGGTCACTCAATATTTATTCTAAATATTTCATTATTTTTCTTTTATTCTTTATTCTTTTATTTTTTGCATAAATACATGCTAATTATCAATTATTAACAAATGCATGCTTATTGATAATTTATTGTATTTACAACAATATGCATGATGTTTTGCCAGGATAAGTAGCTAAAATAAAAGAATAAAGAGTGGTGAATGAGCATTCATCACCCCCTATACTTTACTTTTGCTAGTCCCTTAACAAACACTTATTTGAAAAAGAAGTGAAAAGAAAAAGGGAAAGAAAAAGAAGGGAAATCAAGGTTGATTATTAAACTTGCCTTCATTAAATTGAAGTGTGGAGTTCAGTCAGACCTTTGGACTATTAGTTTGTCGGAACCTTATTTGGACTTAAGTTTAAAACTCAATAGACTCTAAGTTCCACCAATCTATGGTCAAGACTCCTCAATAATCCAGATCATAATAAGTCTACATACACAAACTCTAATGATCATGAATCTTTTCTTGTAATATGTAAGTGATATGTAGCTCCCCACCTCAGAAATGGCAAAGTGAAAACCCCCCTCAACAAGGTAACTCTAATGCTCTAGTCTGGCAGCTCTTTCCTCGAGGAGCTGGGTATTCCCTTCTAAGTTCAAGTTCAACCGGCTCAAGAAGAGGAGGAAGAAGAGAATGGACCATGACCACTGTAGCCATGTATCCTTGGGAGCCCAATCAATGTAGCTAAGTCTCCCGCTGCAAGATTCATGCGATGAGAGTGGGTAACATAAGCTTTGCTTTATTTGACTATATACACTCCAGTGGGTATTTTATTTTCAATCAGACCCACCACTTTTTTGGAGTTTTTCTTTCTTTGCACATTTTTTTGATGTGCATATGTACAACATATATACATGGTGCAACGTATATACATAAGGAGTTTTTCCTCTTGAGCTAGTAGACTATCCCTTTTTTGAAGCTTTATTGCAACCCACAACTCATGTCTTTAGACCTCAACACCACCAGACCAAGTTGATACGTACTTCCTTCACTGAAATAAGAAGAGAGGTTCCGCCTAGAAGTAATACCCCCATATGCTACCCCAAGCCAAAGGAAACTGCCTCCTCACCTCCTCATCTGTGGAGAGCTATGTGTAAGGTGCTGGTGCAAGTAAAGCCATTATCTCTGAGAGTCATGCGTGCATTGTTAAGTGTTCTACTTAGGCTCATCAAGATGACATATGAGCATAGCCTAGTGGACTCAAAGAATTAAGTCCCAAATGGACCTGAAAAGTCTTAACCCTAAGCCCTATAAGGTTCCTCCAAGAATTAGGTGGATTAAGGTCTTAATTAAGCTCCATTTTTCAATTTAATTCCAAGCCAGTTTAAATGTCAACTATTTTTTAATCACTCGCCCTCTCTTCCGATGCTCGATACCGTAAATACTAGATGATGTGGTTGACTTTTTGTTTGTTTTCTTGCGGGTCCTCTGTCTCGGGTTAGTAGCAGTTGGAAAGTCATTTCTCCGGGTGCAGAGATTTCCTCTATGATTAGGGTGAATTGTTGTTCGCACTTTTTTGGTATGACGAGGCCTCTTTCATTTTTCGTGCTTGGATGGTGCGTTCTGGAAATCTTGATACCCGGGGCTAGGTACGACCCGAAGCTAGGAGCCTGCTTCTCGTCGGTTTGACCGGAGCTTTTATATACTAGTTGGAAGTCAGTCTTCATTACTAATTCAGAAAAACTGTTCAAATAGATACAAAAATGTTTTTATGCATGTTTTTGGAAATGTGCAAAATTTTTGAAAAAATGTTTGAATGAATGAATGCATGAAGTTTTGCAAAATATTTACACACAACGAGGGTTTCTTTAAACTTTTGTTTTTCAAACATTTTATAAAAGTTTTGTACTATATACATAATTTTGGTATCAAAATATTTACAAACTCTTTACACAAAATGTTTTTACAAACATTTGTACAAAAATAATTTTTATGGATAGCTATGTATGTGCAATAAAGAATTTTATGTTCAAGAATTTTTTTTAATTTTTATAGTTTTTTTGATAAAAGAATTGTAGCCATTTTATTTATTAACACACTCACATAAAGTACGAGTTATAGCTAAATTATATATGAAATATATACGACACCCCCCTATACTTAGCTCGAACTATGTCCTCGAGGTGGATCAAGAGAGATGAAGAATACATAACTCATGCTTAGTATAAGGAAGTGAAAGGGAATGGTATACTACAACGACGAATCAAAGAATATAATGAAGAGACCTCGGTGTTTCCCCCTATACTTAGGATCAAGTAATCATAGGTATAGCAACCTGTACATGAAGGGAATTCCGAGTGATAGGATGTACAGGTTTTACCTCCCCTATACTTAGGGCGAAAGGTCCCTAAGTATAGGCAGCAAAACAGAGGTCAAAAGAATCAAAGGAATACTCAAGAGTCCAACACCCTCCCTATACTTAGGGTAAAGTACAACCTAAGTATAGCATAAGCATAGGATAAAGATGGGGTATGGACTAAAGAATGGAATGACATGGACATCTGGATCTATACAAGGTGGAAGACAATGATAATCCGGCATGAGATGCACTTGATGTGAATCAAAGACCACATCTCACGCAAAATGAATAGGGGAGACGTCAATGACCAGTGGCTCATGATCTAGATATGGTTTGAGTCGCTGCCCGTTAACACGAAAGGTAGACTCAGATGACATCTTAGATATGTCAATACTCCCATTGTCATGTACCTTTCGGACCAGGTATGGTCCCTTCCACTTGCTCTGCAACTTCCCTGGAAATAATCCAAGTATGGCATCAAACAACCATACTCTTTGATCTGACTCAAACTTCTTGTGGCTGATATGAGAATCATGCCACTCTTCACTCGCTCCTTGTAATGTAGGCTGCTCGAAAAGGCTTCATCTCTAATCTCCTCCAGGGCTACCAATTATGCCCTCCTCTGATCTCCTATACTCACTGGATCTAAAAGTATATCTGTGATAGTCCTAAGTGACTTGTGCCTAATCTCAACAGGTAAATGGCATGGCTTGCCATAAACGAGGCGAAAGGGAGATGTACCCAAAGGAGTCTTGAAGGACGTCCGATATGCCCACAAGTTCGAGTCCAAAAGCTGTGACCAATCCTTTCGGTCAGGGCGTACGACCTTATGCAATATAGTCTTGATCTCCCTATTCGACACTTCAGCAAGACCATTGGTCAGAGGGTGATATGGAGTGGCTACTCGATGGTCAATGCTGAACTCGCTAGCAAGGGTCTTTACCTTGTCATTGACGAAATGAGACCCCCCGTCAAATATCAAAACTCGAGGTACCTCAAACCGTGAAATAATGTTCTTCCTCAAAAATCTGCATACAGTCCTATCATTTGCGGTTCGAGCGGGGATGGCCTCAACCCAACGACTCACATAATCAACGGACAATAGAATATACTCAAATTCCTAGCTCTTATGGAATGGACCCATGAAATCAATGCCACATGCATCAAAAACCTCACAGAAGTGAATGGGCTGCATTGGCATCATGTCACGCTATCCACAAGTACCCATCCTCTGACAGTCAGTACATATCTTCACGAATTCATCAGAATCCTTGAAGAGAGTAGGCTGCCATAGGCCGGATTGGAGCACTTTCTGTGTCGTTCTCCTCCCAGAGTGATGTCCTCCTGCCTCCAGCTTGTGGCAGTAGGTGAGGACGCTGTGGTGCTCCTCCTGAGGAATGCACCGTCACCAGACACTATCCCCTCCTTCATGGTAAAGGATGGGATCCTCCCAATGGTAAGACTTGGCCTTCGCTTGGAAGGTCTCTAGTCTCTGCATGGGCCAACCTTGTGGAACTTTCTTGGAAACAAGATAGTTCACAATGTCGGCATACCACGGGAGTGAGGCGATAGCGAGGGTCGCCTCATCTGGGAAGGTCTCTGTAATAGGATCAATTCACTCGGAATCCTCAAGATGCTCTAATCAGGAGAGATGATCCGCGGCCACATTCTTGACTCCAAGCTTATCCTTAATCTCAATATCAAACTCCTAGAGTAGAAGGATCCATATAGTCAGTCTTTCTTTGGCATCCTTCTTTGCCATGAGGTACCTGATGGCGGAATGATCAGTAAAGATAGTCACTCTAGATCCAATGATATATGATCTGAACTTATCCAGGGCAAAGACTACGGCTAGCATCTCCTTCTCAGTGACGGTGTAGTTCTGTTGCACGATATCCAATGTAAGGCTAGCGTAGTGAATGGAAAATGGTACTCCATCCCTCCTCTGTCTCAGCACTGCCCCTACAGCAAAATCGGAGGCATCTGTCATGATCTCTAATTGGAGAGACCAATCAGGCGGATGGAGGATCGGAGCTTCAACAACTAGACTCTTGAGAGTCTCAAATGACACAAGACACTTATCATTCACAATGAACCCAGTGTCTTTGGTCAGCAAATCAGTCAACGGTCGGGCAATCCTACTGAAATCATGAATGAAGCATCGGTAGAAACCGACGTGCCCCAGAAAAGACCGTAACTGTCGCAGATTGGACGGTGGATTGAGTTTTCTAATGATATCCACCTCGACCAGATCAACCTCCATGCCCTTGTTGGAGATGATATAACCAAGCATCGTCCCTTGAGTCACCATGAAGTGACTCTTCTCCCAAGATAACACAAGATGGACCTCGATGCATCACTGAAGGACGTGGTCTAGGCACTCAAGACAAGCATCAAACCCATCACCATAGATCAATAAGTCGTCTATGAAGATCTCTAAGCAATCATCCACCATGTACGAAAAAATGGACAACGTGCACCTTTCGAATGTCGCCAGGGCGTTACACAAACCAAAGGGTATCCTCCCAAAGGGATAGGTGAATGTGGTTTTGTCCTGGTCTTCCGGTGCAATGGCCACCTGATTGTATCCGGAGTACTCGTCAAGAAAGCGATAATGACTCTTCCCATCTAGCCTCTCTATAATCCGATCAATAAAAGGCTGCTAGAAATGATCCTTCTTGGTGGTCTGGTTCAATCGTTTGTAGTCCACACAGACCCTCCACGAAATGGGCACCCGGGTAGCAATATCCTCTCCAGACTCACTCACAAATGTAGTGATGCATGTCTTCTTGGGCACCACATGTAATGGACTGACCCACTTGGAGTTAGAGATGGGGTAGATAAAATCGACGCTCCAACATTTTGAGATCTCCTTCATGACAACCTCTCGAAGGTTCGGGTTCAGCCGCCGCTGGAACTCACATGACGGCTTAGCATCCTCTTGGAGATAGATATGGTGGGAGCACAGGGCCGGACTTATCCGCTAGAGATTGGCTACATTCCATCATATCGCCTTGCAGTTCTTTTCAAGAACCTCCACCAAACGAGATTCTTACTCTCTAGTCAAATCTGTTGAGATAATGACTGGGTACATCTCATGCTCGCCCACAAGGAACCTATACTTCAGCGACTGTGGCAAGGGCTTCCACTCTAGACAACTGGGAGCTGACAGATCTGGCCTCTAAAAGGTCTGAGTGAACGCAACCAAATCTGCATGGGAGAACTCTCGCTGAACCTGAAAATCTGGTGAAGACTGCTCTGCTGGTGTGTCTATGCTCTGAATGGATCAATCTCCACCGTAGTTGCTGGCCCTACGGAAATCAGATATGGAATCATATCAACGAACTCTTCCCAATCAATATCTGATTCCGAGGGATCTGAATCTGAAGAAAAATCAACTGCCTCGCTATCAGGAATGCGATCTGCTGCCTCAAATGTATCCTCTGCCAGAAATGCGCTCTCTAAGCTCTCCTTTGTTGGAATCTGTGCATCCGCAAAATTTGAAGGTGAGAGGATGGCTCGTGCAACTGGGACTGACTAAACTGCCTCATCGTCTGTGATCACAAAATCACACTCCTGGTGGACGTCTTGCTTTGCCTCTATCATCTGCTCTGAATCTGTAAAAGTCTCTGAGCAAGCTGGATCGTGCGCTCTCGTCTCATCGATTGTCTCTATTTGTATACTTTCACCCTCGACGCAAAAGTATACCTTCCCACTATCATGATCGGACACTGCCGTGGTTGTGGCCAAGAACGGGAGTTCTAAAATGATGGGCGTATCGGTCACAGACTCAGGGATCTCCATGTCCAACTTAACGAAATCCATGGGGAATTTCAGGCCCTGAATTGTGACAACCACATCCTTCAACAACCCCTTCAGCCTCTTGACAGATCGATCAGCAAACTAAAGGAACGTCCTACTCTGTCGAAGAGGGACAAACTCGAAGCGATCGAGTAAGGCTGCCGGAAGAAGGTTAATAGAAGAACCGATGTCTAATAGAGTCCGATCGAACCATTGCTCATGTATGTGGCATCTGACATAAGGGGCTCCTGCATTTGGCCTCTTGGCTGGCAGACGGTTCTGGATGGCGAACCAGGTGGCACGAGTGAGCACATGGATCTCTAAATGATGGTTTCTCCTCTTCCTGTGAATGGTGGTCCTCTCTCTAAGATTCCTCTGGAAGAGGGGTATGTGCTCCAAGGCCTCCTGTAGAGTCAGTTGTATCTAGAATCTGTCTATCATCTGCTGGCTGAACTCTAGCTGTTGGGATTTTTTCGGATTTTCTCTTTTGGTCCCCTTAGCCAAGCGGAGTGCTTGGGGAAAGGGGATGGTTGGTCCCTCCTCAGATGGAAGGCTAGGATCGGGTCACTGATGTTGTGACAAAGTAGAATACATACAAACATCTCCATGCATCACAGATGAACTCACAAATGAAGACCCTTTCCTTTATTATCAGAATAGTCCTAAGATGCATCAACAAAAGGAAATGCAACAGAAATAGAAATGATGGCCTCAGTACCGCTCTCGGCATCTGGACTTGCAGCATCAGTACCACACACTGGCTAAGCATCAAATCTGATGGCATCAGCACCACCTCCTACCTCTGGTCAAGTGACAGCCTCAATATCGTCAGCTGGGTCTACACCCTTGGTGGCATCAGCACTATCATCATCATCATCACGAGCGGCATCAACACCGCTCTCCTCCTCATCTGGCACTCCTAAATTTACATGTGGTCATCGCTCAGATGAGGCACCGCCGGCTGGCATCCTACCGCTCCTAAGTTCAACAAAGTCAGCATCAAAATGGTATGCAGAAATATCACCAAGTGAATCACTAGGAGTGGTAACCTCTGTAAATTCTACCTTCTCAGACTTCCTCTTCAGGTTATTCAGATTCAGCTCGATCTGTACAGGAATTGCGGCCTTCCCTCTCACTATCTCTCTCATCTTCTGTCTGAACTCATCCATCTCCTGCTTGAAGATAGCATGCTGCTCAGAAACAAGGCGGGCTAGATCATCTAAAGATGGGTTCTCATATGCGGATCCATGAGAACCTGACGGCTGGCCTCTCTAAAGGTGAGGTTGTTGCTGCTGATGAGAGTGAGAGGGATACTAGGGATGATACTGCTGCTGAGGATGCTGTTGCTGCCTCCATGACTGTCCCTGCTGATAGGGACGAGGACCATGCTGCTGGTAATACTGTGGCTGCGGATGTGGCTACGGCTGTGGGAACTGGGGCTGTTGCTGCGGTTGTTGGCCATACCGGCCACCCTGAACTGGAGGTTGCTTCTGGGAAATGGTACCTCCAGTCGACCAACGGAATCCGGATGGTCTCGTCGGATCCCAAGCTGAGGTCGGTCATACCAAATCCTGTTGACATCCATCAATAGCTCCTGCTCGTAAGTGGGTGGGAGGGAGAACTGCCAGGGGATGATCCGGCTAGTAGACCACCATCTGAGTGTCCTGAGATGGTGGTGGCTGGTAATACTGCTATTGTTGTTGGAACGACTCCGCCTGAACATGGTGAACCTGTCTGCACTGGCTGGAGTGCTGAGTCGAGCTGCTGCTGCTGGGATATGCCCGTGACCCGAGACGGAGCTGAGAAGCCATCTGTGCCTCCTGGAGACACATGATTTGGGTCTTCAGGTCACTCAGTTTCTATGCCATCTGATTTATCTGAGACATGTCCTGGTATTGCTTCTTCTCGATCAACTCAATCCCCATATCAGTAGCCGTCGACTCTGCCTGTGTTGTGGTTGCTGATGATGTAGATGGACCGGCATCAACCCGTGCTATCCTCTGATACGACATGACCCGTGGCTGGGGCTTCCCCTGAGTGTACAATCGGGTCTGAGACATCACTATGTAGTTCTCTGCCATCTCCTCATAGATGGCCCAGACCTGATCCTCATCCTTGGCGAAGTAGGAACCCCCACTGGATGCATTGACTAGCCCCTGCAACTCTAGTGTAAGCCCCTAAAAGAAACTCTGGATGAGATTGGGCTTAGAAATATCATGATGTGGACACCGGTCTGTGAGCTCCCTGAATCTGTCCCATGCCTCGTGAAATTGCTCGTTGGGGAGCATGGAAAAGTTGTTGATCAGGGCCCTCGCTGCATTGGTCCGACCGAATGGATAGTACTTGTTCAAGTACTCGCCCCGGAGCTGTTCCCATGTAGTGACAAATCTCCCTAAGTGCTTCAGCCAGTTGGCTGCTCAGTCCACGAGGGAGAAAAGGAAGGCCATCATCTAGATGGTGTCCTCCTCCACGAGGCGATCGTGGACAGAACTGCAGATCATCTCAAACTCCTGGAGATGGAGGTGTAGCTCCTCTGTGGCAAGTCCGTGGAAGCGGGGAAGAAGCTGAATGGTCTAAGGTGGGAACTTGAAATCTCCCGCAATGGCCGGCAACACTATACATCTATGGGTTAGAGTTGCACCAGGGTTGTGCAACTCCCTCATCGATCGTGCTGGTGCTGCTGGTTGTGCGGGCTCCTCAGGGTTTCAACCCTCAGGAATCTCTGGTTCTCTGCCTCCACCGGCTCTGCGCTGCTCTCTATCGGCTCTCATCTGCTCCATCTCTCTGTGCTCATCCACCATGAAAGCCCCTGGTCTCTGATCTGATGTTGTATGGTCTCTAGAGAGGCTAACAAGGTGTTGTTGATGGCACCCTGATCCAATACGTATGTCTGTGTCCCACTAGGTCCATCGGTGCGCTCGTCACAGCTGGCCATGGTCTCTACAAAGGCAACGGTTTTTCCCAACAGTTTCAAATCTTGTTGTGTTGATGGTCATTGTGGTCAGGGCATGTGTTCGCCGGCTCAACGCATCGGCCATACGGTTCAGGGTTCCAGCTTTGTGTTTGAGATGGAAGGTGTATTCTTGGAGGAAATTAACCCATTTGGCATGACGCTTGTTAAGAGTTTTCTGGGAGTTCAAATATCTCAGGGCTTCATGATCAGAGTTAAGGATAAATTCACGCTGGATCAGGTAATGTCTCCAATGCTTGAGAGCTTGGACCACGGCATAAAATTCAACATCATAGGTGGAGTACCGTGATCTGGCATCGTTCAATTTCTCGCTGTAGAAGGCGACAGGTCATCCTTCTTGACTGAGGACAGCGCCAATCCCGACATGTGAGGTGTCACAATCGACAAGAAAATCTTGGTGAAGTCGGGGAGTGCCAAAATAGGAGCATGCGTCAATTGATGTTTTAGATTTTGAAAGCTCATCTCTGCTTCAAGAGTCCAGGCGGGTGCGCCTTTTCGCGTGCAATCTACCAACGGTGCCGCACAAGTGCTGAAGTTCCGAATGAAACGTCGGTAGAAAGAAGCTAACCCTATAAAGCTGCGAATTTCGGTGAGGGTTTTGGGTACGGGCCAGCTCTGAATGGCCTGAATCTTTGAGGGGTCAACCTTAAGTCCATCCGCAGTGACAACGTATCCTAGGAAGAGGACCGTGTCAGACATGAAGGAGCATTTCTTGAGGTGGACGTACAGTTTTTGGTCTCTCAGGGTTTTCAGGACTTGTCGCAAGTGAGATAGGTGGTCTTCTTTGGTCAAACTGTAGATCAGGATATCATCGAAGTACACGACCACAAACTTGCCAATAAAGGGTTGCAAAACATGATTCATTGTTCACATGAAGGTGCTTGAGGCATTAGACAAGCCGAAGTGCATGACCGTCCATTCATACAGGCCCTCTTTGGTTTTGAAAGCTGTCTTCCATTCGTCTCCAGGTCGCAGGCGAATCTGGTGGTAGCCGTTGCGGAGATCCATTTTGGAGAACAATTTGGCATCTGATAACATATCAAGCATATCATCGAGGCATGGAATGGAAAACGATATTTGATCGTTATTTTGTTGATAGCACGACTGTCCACGCACATTCTCCATGTGCCATCTTTCTTCGGGGTAAGCAGAGTAGGAACCGCCACGGGGCTCATACTCTCTCGAACATACCCACGTCGCAGCAGATCAGTAACCTGTTGGTTCATCTCCTCATGCTCACTTGGGCTCATTCGGTAATGGGGTAAGTGGGGTAGGCTGGCTCCAGGAACTAGGTCGATGTGATGTTGAATGTCCCGCAACGGGGGTAGTCCTTCGGGCAACTCTTCCGGCATGATATCAGCGAACTCTTTGATGATGGGTTTTATCTCAGGCGGGACTTCAAGCGGAGTTGTCTCTTGATTGTCCACTTTACGTCCCATTAAAGCATAGATGGTGGAGCTCTCTTGTATTTCACGTTGGAATGTTTGGGCTTCCATCAACAACACAGGGCCCGTAGTCACCGTTTTTGATGGTGTCGTTTTATTACCAGTTTGGGCAGTCGCAGCTCGAAGTGTAGCTACTTGGCGAGGGCTAAGGGCTTCACGTTGTGGTCTGAGGGTTACGCGCACCTTGTCTATGAGAAAGGTGTAAGTGTTCAGTTTTCCTCGGTGTTCAGTGTCTCTGTCAAATTGCCACGGTCTCCCTAGAAGTATGTGACAGACATCCATAGGGGATACATGGCACCACACCTCTTCCTTATATGAAGGACCAATGGAGAAGTTAACGAGGCTTTGACGGTGGATCAGGAGTTGAGTACCACCACGAAACCATGCCACACTGTACGATTTCTCGAGAGGTTGAGTTGGCAGACCCAACTTGTCGACCATTTCTTGTGAAACGAAGTTCTCAACGCTTCCTCCATCAATGATCAACGAATAGCGTCGTCCTCCTGAGGTGCAGGTGGTTCGAAAAATGCTGCGTCGCAGCCAGCTATCAACATCGTGGACAGTGGGGGTGAGCAGAATGTTTGTAGGCGCGCTGTCAGGAGCGATAAAGTTCTCGTGTTCAATTACCAGGAACGGACCGGAGTCATCTCCATCCACTTCTAGAGGTTCATAGTCATCGGCTCTCATGGTGTCAGCAGTCAACGCAGTCGGATCCTTTTCCGGGGATTCTTGCTGGTCAGGGTCGGGGTATTCAGGGTCGTCGGTGGTGCATAGATGGACGGGTCTAGCCTTAGGGTTTGGGCACTCTGCGGCTCAATGGCCCTTTTGATAGCATCGGAAGCAAGTATCAGGTCCTACAATAGGTCGGCTTCCCAAGATGCCTTGGCTGGGGTTTCCAGTGGGTGGTCGGGCGATGGCAGGAGTTGTTGGTTTGGTTTGGGTCTTTCCTGCCACCATTGATGAGGAACCTATAGATTTGGAGGGTGTCATCGGGGTGCTGGTGCGAGGAGCGGAGTTCACAGAAAAAGGTACCCTCCTCGTCTGGGCTTTAGCAAGCTTGATCTCAGCCCGTTCAGCCTGCTTGTAGGCTTCGTCAACATCCCGGCAGTTGTGGAGGTAGAGCTCATCCTGGATGACTTGGCGAAGGCCTTGCATGTAGCGGGTGACTTCCTGAATAGGAGTCTCCTGCAAGCGGTTGCGATGGACTAGGGATTGAAACCCTTCGGTGTATTCCCTCACACTCATGCTGCCTTGTCTCCATGATTGCAATCGAGCGTATAGATCTCGTTTGTAATCTTCCGGCACGAATTTGGTTTTCAGTTTGGCTTTCATCTTGCTCCAGTTGCAGATCTTACTCTTTCCTTTTCGTTTGCGTTAGATTGCAAACGGTCCCACCATAGCAGCGCATGCCCTTTTAGTTTTATAGTGAGGAATTGGACCTTACGTTCGCTAGGCATGGACTTCCACACAAAGAAGTGTTCGACGGCTTGGAGCCAGTCCAAAAAGATGTCAGGATCTCGTCCTCCGTCAAATTCTGGGACATCGAGACGGATACCTCGATCCCATCCATCGTCGGACTTGGGTCCATTTCGGGGTGGAAATTGATGTTCACCATTAGTTTGTGGAGTATAGCCGGAGGTGTGCGGGTCTTGAATCTTGGGGACGAAAGGGGTGTAGTTCCTAGGATCTTCCTCTTCACTTTCTTGTGAATGCTATTCGCTAACATGTCCGTCGGAATTAGAAGAGCTAGAGTCACGGGAAGTGCTAGTCCGGGAGTGTGGTCTCCGTCTAGTACGTCAGCTTTTGTTGGGTGTTTCGTCACTATTTTTTTTCCCAGCAACTGACAAGTTAGGGTGGCGATTTGCCCGCTCAGGCTTTCGAACATTCGTTCTACTTTAGCATCCAAGGATTGTAGTGTTAGCTCAGGGTGTGAGTTGTAGCCGGTTTTAGATGTGGATGATTTTTCGGCCATGGAAACCCTACGTTTCCTGCTCTCTTTGTTTTGGGATTTTTTGTTGGTTTTTTTTTTGTTTTTGTTTTGCATTTTTTTGTTTTATATGTAATGAATGAATGGAATGCAAACGAAGTGCAGAATCATTAGGCTCTGATACCAAATTGATGCAACCAAAGTGTGCAATAACCTAAATGACGATTCAAGCGATGGAACTATTGAAACAAAATGACGAGCGAGATAAATGATGCACGACAGGCCAAAATCAGCAACAATAATTGATGCAACCTAATGGGCTAATGACATAAAAGGCGACTTGACAAGAGAACTATGGAATTGAAATTGAAGAACAAGTAAAGTGATGAACGTTAAGCAAATTTCAGCAACAATAATGGCCAAGTTATTTGCGTTTTAGCACCGATTTCGATCCACAAATTTAGGGCAAATAGATGAGTTAAAAGTATTAGAAAAATTATTACAATATTGCAACGACTAGCGGTCTCAACGATTCACCAAACCAAATCAACAATATCACAATCCACAACTAATATTTATGCAGTAGAATATGATAAGCGGGCACTCATACCACAACCGATAAGGATTTTTTCGTGTTCGCTTCGGATCTGGTCGGCGGCGGACGTTGGCGTTCGGATGCTTGCAACAGCTTGAGAGGATCTTGACAGGACACGGGACGACAGGGCGACGTCGCGGGCGGTGGGGATCGCAGGGACTGCACACGGGGCGAGGGCTGCTTGGCAGCAGCGTTTGGGAGTGGTAGCGGCTGCGAGGCGTGTTGGCGCTAGGAGAAGAGGGCTGTGGCGCGGGGGTCAGCGGCGGAGTCGGCGCGGTATTGGCGGGGAGGGAGAGAAGGGGAGGGGGCAGAATCCGAAAGGGAGAAAAGTGGAAGAGGGGAAGGCGCAGTTGAGGACGGGAGGAGGGGAAAATGAGGGTGGCGGCGGCGTTATTTTCGCGAGGGACGAAAGCTGGGAGGAGGCGAGGTCGGCACCGGAGGGCGTGGCGGCGCGCGGGGAAGAAGAGGGCTGCGGAGAAGGGCGGTGCAGTGGAGAGGGTGAGGCGATATGGGAGAGAGGGCGGCGGGTTCTGCGATGGGGAGAAGAGAATAGAAGGCGGCGGGTGAGGGGAGGGACTTAGGTTACAGAGAAGAAGGGGTCGGGGAGAGAGAGAGCGCGGGATTGGAGAGGGTGAGAGAGAGAGAACCGAGAGAAGGAGAATTGGGGTTGGGGGAAATTTTGCTCAATTCAACTTAATGACTTGATTACAAAGGGAGCCTTTATAGGGGCTATTCTCCCTCAAAATAAGCAACAAATCCCTACAATTGGGGGAGGAAGAAATCAAAGGAAAGGATAAAAAAAGGCCTTTTATAATGAGTCTTTTACATGGAATTAAATAAAATCAAATAAACAAAACAAATGCTAAATAGAATAAATAACATAAATGGTCATAAAAAATTGCTATCATGCTGCATCACAAAGTAGGGGTCCAAGAAAATTACCTACTTTTATGGAGAGACAAAGCTACAATGTGCTTCAACCTCCCATCAGCACCTCCACCTGGTCAACTTCCACAAATGTACACCAGATTAGACCCTTCTCTTAAACCACCCCACATCTCCTCCTCTATTATCTGTTGAATGGTGTCATCAAACTCATCAAGCCCCCTATATTTTTTTCTCTGATATCGGCATTGTCGAGTTGGCAATATTGATAGCCCCCTATGTCTTTTTCTCTGATATCAGTGGTATGGCAACAATATATCGCTGATATGTCAATGATTTGTCCATAAGTAAAGATTCTCATTTATAAATCTATTTCACTCGATATGGATGATATATGTAAGCCATTTTCCCAACTTCACCCATATTTTGGACAATAAACATTTCTGGAGCTTCCTTTAAAATCTGCAAGAAATCTTGAGGCTTGGACGACTCACTGATAGGTGACAGAATTTACGACCTTTGATATTTGTTGCATTAAAAACCATAGAGTATCTCTGCTTCATATTTCTTCATCATCTTGGCATCCTCCATATTCCACCTCCCCCCTAACAACTTTCATGGGATTAGCTCCCTTGCACATGCAGCTAACCATGTGTATAAGAAGTATCTTAATTCCGATCAGAACAATACCGCAAGCCTATTAAGATATTGAAAGACAAGGATGGATAATTATGATCAGAACAATACCAAGAGCTAAATGATTCAGATGATGAAAGTGAAGCATACTAAGAAGTAAATTTGAGCTAGTAAAAGTAAAAATATTTGCAATTATTGTTTCTATGTCTAATTATTATTGCTTTGGGTGCCACAACATATGAGATATGCTTCCTAAACTCCTTTCAATATAATGTCAAAATAGTTGTATTGCAGATGCCTCACCGCACGGGTCGAAAAAATACCAGACATTTAGAGCACGAGTTGGTATGTAATTTATTTTTTTAATTCAAGTAATCTTTGTGCACTAGCTCATATATTTATTTATAGAATTAAATTTAGGTCAAAAAGGGCATTGATGTTGATCGATGCAATCTTTTTATATACTCAAAAAGTATAAAGAAAAAATAGCTCAAGAATGTGGTAAGATCAGAAATTGCAAAAGCAACATGTAAGTTAATTTAATTATGTTTCAATTCATTTTAATATATGTATTAATTTAAATTCTTTTTATTTCATTGGCTCCGAAGCACATGAAGGGACTTCAACACCCTAATGACGGGTCTCCTTATATCTCCACATACATAACATATCCACAAGCTACTGGACTTGAACATCCACTCCGCATGAGAGGAGTAGGCTAGGGGGAAAGGGGAATTAATCCATCCAAGTACTATGGTGGTAGATGCCAACCAGATCGTAGCTTACATGATCGAGTCACAAAATTAGAGGTCCTGCTATGAGAGATTATTGGATTTCAAAGTTCAGATACTTTTTAATATTTTGTTAGCTAAATGAACCTTAGTTACCTCTTATTTTGTTAAAAATATTTTGTTGACATGAGGATTATTATTTTTTCAATATGTGTGTTTATGTTTATCGTAAGTTTGTTTGTTAGCTTGAATGTGGATTTATCATGTGTATGCATGTTCACCATGTGATTGTGATAGTACAAGGGATAAACACCGAATACCGTATGTGTATCGTATGAAATTTTGTTAAAAGATTAATTGACATATGCATTGGACTTTTTTAAAAAAATCCTACTATTTTTGCACCGGTACAACTCCCATAGCAAAATCTTCGTAGCCACAACTATTAAACCATGGTCAAAGACTATGCACTTTGGCAAGGTGGTGTTTGCTACATTTTAGTTATCGTGGCATAAATGGATTAGTCATGTTATTTAACCGTGGCTTAAAAGTTTTTTCATCGGTAAAATTATCGTGACCAAAACAATATAGACACAGTAAGTCCATCGTGGCTAAAAAGTATACTCTTTGACCACGGTAAACTATAAGACACGGTGGTATAAACCACTGTAATATTACGGTGGCCAATTCTATTAGGTCACGGTAATCTGACATTAAGCTATGGTACACAACTGTGGCTTGTTCTTTGTCTTTTACTAGTGTCATCAAATTAAAATTAAAAAGATAAGTAGCCGAACTCTAACGTGCCTTCACAAGAGTCGAGTGGGTGAATCTACGAGTTTGTTTTATGTTTGTCTTGTATGCGTCAAAGTCCTTGCAATTACAAGCTTATTGAGGTTTGCATTTTATTCTCCAACTTTCTCTTGAGAAGATGTTGGCATATTGGTCTTCAAACCCATACTCTGTGGGTCCATCGTACATGACCACGTGCTGATACTCTTCTTCTCTTTCTTTCTGCCCACACTTCTTCTTGAACTAGACCACTCTCACACTCTGAATTTCAAATGAACACAATAGAGAGGGCAGATTTAAGGATGAAAAATAGGTAACTAATTTTGACATAGAAACACGATTCTCGATTACTATGGACTTCCCACCTTTCTAACCATCCCCTACACAGGTTGACTCTCTTCCTGAGTACAACCAATTTTCTTTCGATAGTTCATGAGAAATCCAGAGTCAAGGAAATATAACTCATGACTAGACTACAACTCCAATGAATAATCACTACTCTGCTCAGAGCTACATGCCAAAGTCACATCATGGGGAGTATGATTATTCATTACCAAGTCATGAGATGTTTGAGGATGAGATTGCTTGGATCAACCATAGAGCAAACGCTTTGACTGAATAAATTTATAATCTTATCCAGTTAGTAAAAAATTAGGAAGAAGTGAGGACCCCACCTTGCGAACCATAAGTCCATCACGTGACTTACACTCGGATACAACCACCACTGACCTCTAACCAACTGACTGACCATCACACTGAAAAATACAAAAAAAATGAAAAAGAAATTTCAAAAAATTAGGCAATTCTGAGATGAAAGCATTTTTCAAGAGTCTGATTAAGGCCATATAATATATGCCCGATCTTAAGAAATTTGTGAAGAGTCAATTGAATCCTAAAAAAATGGGCAAGAAACGATCAAGGACTGAACATCATGTCATAGCTATGGTTAGTTCTTTTATGATGAATCACAAAACTAAAAGCCACAAAGTCAAATGATTGACTCGGATCATGTGTGAAATTAAGGACTATGTCATAGCTATGGTTACTCATGTTCGGTTAGAGGACGACTCGACATCAAATATCCTCCAAAAGATCATCTTTGATCAACTCAAGCTCGAAGAACTCAAAACGATGATGGTGATCGTTCAACTGCCATATTGATCTACCAAAAGACCATGAGGAATTATTTCTGTTGTCGTAAATTTCTGAGATGACAAACATAAAGAGGACTTTATTGTCTTTGACATTGAGGACCTTTGAAAGTTGTCTGAGTCTCCTATCATCCTTGGGAAACCGCGGGCGACAACTGTACCATCTTCTCCGCCATAGGCCATCGGAGGAGGCGGGACTCCGGTGACCTGCTGGTAGCTCCTCCGCGCTCCTCCGTGCGAGCAGGAGGTCTGGGGAGCTCGTTGGAATGCTGGCGGAGATCCTGGAGATGCGAGGAAGCTTCAGCTACGTCTGGAGCATCACGACGGAGCAAATTCACTGGAGTTAGAGTTTGAGACTGGCATAAAGGCGCAAGCTTCGACCATTTAAGAAATTCGACCTGCAGACGTTAGTATAGCCGAGGCGTGCGTGAAAGTGAAGTGGGGGTGAGGTGTGAGCCAGTTCGGGTGGAGAAGGCGGAGGCTCGAATGGGTCCTCCGACGTGTTGTCAGAGGAAATGGATCGAGGTGGAGCGGGTGATGGAAGAGGAGAAGAGATTATCGGAGATGGTAGCGACAATGAGGGTGGTATGGCGGAGGTGCTGGGTTGATCAATGAAGAGTGGAAGTGGCGGTTTACAACGAGAAAATTACGAGAAAAACAAGAAAAAAATTACCTTACCAGAGCGAGGTTGTTGGTGAAGGCAGCAGCTTGGCTGAGTGCCTTGGAGGTGCTCCGGTCATCGTGCGGTGATGCCAGCTACAACCTCGGAGCTCAGCGGTGCTTGCTAGCATCCGCGACGTGGCTGGAGGCCACGTATCACACAAGAGTCTCGCGCCCATAATTGCCTTCACGGGCCACCTCCCACTGTCACCAGAGGGCATCCAAAGCTAGGGAGGAGACTCTTGAAGTGGTGGATCAGGTGTTTGGTGGCGGAAGGAAGGGCTTTTATAGGAGGGGGTGGAGGTCTGTTACGCGGTGGCTGGAGGAATTTGACGGCTGGGGGAGTGATTGAGGAGTGAAAACGGGGATAGTGAAGGTGGGCGCGAGGAAGGCGGAGGATAGGGCTTCGTGGAGAAGCGTTTTGATGCGGAGGGGATGGCTTGTGGTACCTTCCAAAATTGGAAGGGGGCAACGCATCAGAGAGGGTAACGGCTGGGCCGGAGGTAGGGCACGAAGCCCTAGCTGTTGGATTTCGAGATCCAACGGCCAGGATTAAGGAGGAGTTGAGCGGGTTGGATCATATCTGGTATTTGATCGAACGGATGAGATGTAGGCGGCGATGAGTGGATTAGATGGAGTTAGGATTTAATCCAACGGCGAGGGGTGAAGGGGTGACGTGGCGAGATGCTAGTCATATGATGTTAAGGGGATCGAAGGGTTGTGATTTAGGCGGATACGGGTGGTTGAGATCTGATCAGGGAAAGGATCAGACGGTGGAGGATGGACCGGTGATGGACGGTTGATATGGGGGCGGGAAGGAGCAGATCTGACGTCCCATGAGAGCGCTGGGTAGATGAAGGAGGAAGGGCCACGTGGGCGACCCAGAAGGTGCCACGTGGCCCAATCAGAAAATTAGAAAAAGCGAAAATAAAGATAAATACTAAAGAAATAGTTAGAGGCGGAATTAGGAAAAAGTCAAAACATGAAACTTGTTGTTTCATGTTGGACGAAAAGCCAAAAGAGATCATTTATACAAAAAATATTTTTGGGGGTATTTTTAAGGGGTTAAAAACATCGATTTTCTATTTTTGAGTTGTTTTTGTATTTTTTTTAGTTCTTTTAAGGCTTAGAGAATTATAGACAATTGACTCACCTAATTTTTAAGGGTTTTTGATGAGAAAATAATTAACAAAGA